>VZRL01005061.1:1594996-1639148 GCA_013397895.1 Origma solitaria
GGTGGACTTCATCAGAAAAACGCTCCTTTTGGCGTGTCGGCGCTCAGCAGCTCCCCCCGGCTGTGCCCCAGCCGACCCCCGCACCTCTTCGTTCGCTCCCTGCCTGCAGACCGGCCGCCCGCTGCCACCTCCCACTGCCCCGCGTCGTGCCGCAGCCCCCGCCCGCCAAGGCACGAACCATCCCCTGGGCATCCCCGCGCGGGTCACGCACTGGGATGAAAAACACCTCGCTAGCAGAGAGAATTAGTGCAGGACCTACCGTAAACAAGGCTTGAGCTCCCCTTGCTGGTCCTGCAAAAACAATCCTAAAGCCACTTCTGGGACGCACCATCCCCAGGCAACCTAGGAGTGGAATAATTTTCATTCGGGGGACCTTAAAACAAGCCCATCACTTTGAGCCCCTTTGGAGACAAAGGGGGAAAAGTCATAAATAAGTGGAGCCCATGGGGAAAACAGAGAGACATATCCCATCTTTTAAAAGCCTTTTTACAAGCTGTAGAAGATAAAAATAAAAATCAAAGTCCAGCCAAGCAAAATTTGGCAATGTCCTCCATCCTGCCTGCGTGATCAGAGCAGCTGGAGGAGGAGGAGGAGGGTTGGTGTGCCGGTGGGGACGGGGTCACTGCCACTGGCAGCATCAGCATAGGACGGGTGCTGGCAGGGGCTGCCACCCCTCGGGCAGTGATGGGCCTGGGACTGTGCCCAGCTCTCCCTGGCCACCGCTGAGAAAGAGCATTTGTGCAGGAACCTCGTCAGCTCTTGCATGTGAGGTGAAACACCAAGATGGGCTCTAATGCTGAGTCCCGCAGCCCCCAAAGCACTGAAGCAGCTCAGCTAACGCCTGAGACAGTCAAAACCAAGGGATATGCAGTAAGATATGTGCTGCCAAGTGGATGTGGGTTCCAGTGTCTTTGCTCTTGCAGCCTCTCAGAGTTGACAGGCCTCTGGAGTGAAATATATAAACTCTGGAAAACATCTAGGGGAGGATTCTCACTGTTAACCTCAAGAGCTGTATCGAGAAGGGCTGAGGGCTGGGGCTGCAGCATGGCATCGCTGTGGGAACAAGGGGCTCTGTGCCTCAAACAAGACATGGGGTCTGACCAGAGCTTTGTTTGATCCTACCATTCCCTCAAGGGGGAAACATCCTCAGCTTGTACACACCCTGAAACACCACAGCCTGCAAAGACCTTGGCACAATTCAGACTTCTGATATACAAACAACCTTTTCCGTCTGGGATGGGACTTGTTTGGGCCTCAGCTCCTAGCTCTGGCTTTGGATTTGGTCCTGTTCATGTTCCCTTGCCCTTTCCTCTCTCAGCAGCATCTGCAGGGCCCTGGATTTTCCCCCAGTCTGAATGTTGCTGTGAGGTTTTTGGAAATTTGATCACTGCAGGGATGCAGAAAGTGAGACTGCAAAATGGTTTGTGTATGTCCCAACCTGCAGAGCCAACACTTCAGTTCTGACTGATGGTCTGTGATGAAGATGTTTTTAATTTATTTCTTGAACAGGCATCTTGCAAGAGTTTTTTTACTTGGTTCTCATGTTTCATTTTAAATTTATTGAATGTTAGTGGATTTTCTGGCTGTATACGTGCACGACTGCACATGTTCTGCTCAAAGGCTCTGCATATTTTAATCTTTATATTGGTTGCTGAAGTCATCGTGCAGTGTTCTAGAGATGCTCTTTTCTTGAATTTGATATGGGTTTCAATTATACTTTCCTATTCTCCCAGCAACACGTATTGAAGTAATTTGTATATGTAAATGGTTACTAAAGTGTGAATTGAACATCCCATACAGGTCTTTATAGGATCTTCCCCATAGGCTAAGGTCTGAGCTGTGTATGTCACTGACAGTCTGGTCTTTCAGTTATAAGTCAATTTAAATGCAGAAGGAGGAAAAGAAATTGGAGATGATGGACTCAATTGTGCGTCACAAAACAGGCACTTTGCCTGGCCTCACCAGAAGCAGAGTGAGCTCCAGTTTGGGCAGGGGGAGATGCTGAGGAAACCTGATCCAGCAAAACACTTCAACACGTCTTCGTCTTGAAGTGTATAAATAGTCCCACCGAAATCTAGGAAATACTCCTGTACTTAAGGTTAAGGCTTCCCTTAAGTGCTTTGCTGGATCAATACCAAAACAATTATTTACAAAGTACTGTCAAAAACATTAGACACCAAGAAAATACTTTTTCTGATAAAATCCTTTGGCTCAAAATGTCCTGTGTGACTGCTTAGAACTGCAGCAAACAACATTTTTCAGAGAGATAGGGACTATTCCATTAACAAATTTCCCTTTAGACCCAAGAGTAACAGGTGGTCCTTTGTTTTGTTGCCCGAAAAAATATTCAACACCAGGTGATCTCTAAGAGCTCAAGTCTTCAACCACGGATATCTCCAACCTTATCATCATAGTCCTGCAGAAATTGCCAGGAACAGAATCAATCATTTTTCACCATTAATCTTTAGTAAAATGAGGCCAGTAATACACAGTCCAACAGTTTTACTTCCACTCCTTGAAGTCAGTTGCAGGCATAACCCATTAGCTCGTCACCTACCAAATTACCCCAATTGCACTCCTTCTTCTGTACCATCCTAGCTGTGAGGAGCTGTCAACAGCTGTGAACCTGTCTGTGGTACACGTGCCGTGTCAATGTCCCTTAACTGGTGAACTAATGGAGTTCTTTCCAACTGCAGCAGCCTGCATGAGAAAAAGTAGAATCGTTTCTGTGGAGCATTTAAAATAATGGCAGAGATTCAGAAAGAATCACAAGCACAAGTGCCATGTCCCACTCCCCAGCGAAGCAGAGGCAGCCAGATGAGCCAGAGGCACTTCAAGCCTCTGTGCAGGTTGGAAAATTCTCTGCTCTCACCTAATTGCGACTCAGCAAGGAAGACACAGTAATTTAGGGGAAAGCAACATGCACACAGGCAAGAGAGACTGGTTTGTACTCTCCTGGGTGCTGTGGCCACGGTGTGAGCCCATTAGGCTCCAAGGGCTGGAGGAGCAGCCAGCCCAGCCTTCCCACCAGCCCACACCTTCAGGCAGCAACGAGGCAGGAGGCTGTAGAACACCAGGCTCATTAATGCTGCCTCCCACGGCTTTTCCTCATTATTCCATACACTCTGTTATTCTAAGGCAGGCTAGTGCTACACAACAATACAGTCTTCTTAAGATTTTAAATATTTTAGCCATTTGTGTCAATCCTGGACTGCTAACTGCTTTTTCTCATCAGATGGATATGTGAGTTCACATGGGTGGGTGAAGATGCTTTAAAAGTTGCTTTTGCAGGAAGGTGCAGATAATGTTTTCACTTCCATCTGTTTTAATTCTGAACATTAAGAATGTCTCACATCTCTCACAGCTTGCACCTTTCTGATTTAGGGCCACAGGTTGCTTAACTCTCCCTTGCACCTCTCCTTAGAAGCCAACACTGATGCTGTTTTTACCCAGGCAAGCCCAAAGCTCAGGTGCCCCTGGGGCAGGAATCATTTGCCTCCTCACTGCTGCCCTCAGTGAGTTTTGATCAAGCATTTGAGACAGATCAGTGAGAGGATCCTGCTGTGCTTATGTCACCCTGCAAGCCTTCTCTCAGCAAGAGGGGATTGATTGAGCATTGTCACCTCTCAAGAAGCAGGACAACAAGAGTTTGACCAAGACCTGGCTCACAGCAGGATTCCCTGGCTGGTCCCTGCCCTATGGTGGCATCAGGCCAGCGGCATCAGAAGGAGGCAGATCGGCACGGTGCCTCTCAAATGCCTTTGTTCACATGTTTTGGAACAAATCTTGCTTTAAATACAGGGCTAAGTGATGTCTTAGGTAATACTTCTGGAATGGTTACAATCACCTGAAGTGTTTTTCTTCTCTTTGCCCAAATTCATCCCTGTCACCCCCACAGAATCACTGACATGTTTTCTTTCTCTTACAGCTTGGAGGCCAATTTTGAGAGCAGCCTGTTCATGCACCTTAGCGAGATGACTGAAGTGCTTGGTCCATTTGATCAATCCTTGCAGTGCTGACAACATTACAAATCTTCACTCCTAATGAAACATGCATTTGTACCATTTCCCGTGTCTTACACAATTGCCTTTTGGGTTGAGTTTGGAGTTTCTCAGGAACCAGGGAGGTGTTCCAATGTGAAATCTGGTCCAAGGCAACAGCACTGGCAGATACTTTTTCCCAGCCTGCAGTTGGGAGAAGACTGAGATAAACCCACTTCCATTGCTGGGCAGGGATGACCACCTAAAGTGACATGCCAGAGGCTGATGGACATTCACTGTCTTCATTGAAGGCTGTGGGCATTTTGGGCTGCCTTCAGCAGGCCAGGGCTCATCCAAGCTTCAATGTGGAGCTGATGTTCAGTTGTTGCTGTGTGTTTGAACCCTCTGAGGTTCTCAAGAAGCAGAACGTTTTCCTTTATCTGCAGTTTCTAATGCTGCTGGAGTTCGTCCCAGCTCAGCAGGCACAGCTCTTCCTCAGCACATCTCAGAGCTCACTGTATGCTCCAGTTTCCATCACTGCTATTTAAAGACCCTGTAACAAATCTAAAGTATTTCAGAGAGGAAGGGTGTGTCAGGGCTCACCTGAGAGCGACTGAGGGGATTAGGTTGTGTTGATCAAATGTAAGAGCTGCTGTGGGAAGGAAATTGCCCATTGGAAACTTCAATAGAACAACATACCTCTTTCATGTTGCTACAGCACAGATCACAAAAACTCTGATGCAATGTCCTAGAGGTGTAAGGCTTCATAACTTACTTCATAGGCATATTTTCACTGTTACTTGAATACTGAGGTGTCAATTCTTTCATTAGGAAAACCTCCCATGCCCGTTTAAGTCATTCCTCTTGTACCTTGTGTTCTGTCTACACTCTCCCCATCTACTGACTGACCCCCTTGCCTCCCTCCACTGAGCATGGAGCTCTTCCTGCACAGTGTGGCATGAGCTGGTGTGACAAGCACCTTTTGTCACCTGTGGAGCCAGGCGAGCTTCTGAAGGGGAGAGTTTCCATCTCTCCTCTTCCCCTCCATATGTGCCTAACACACACCCTGGGGCATTCCCTTGGAGGCAGGTCCTGAGATGCTGCCACTGCTTTCCACACTGCAGACTGCACAGCATCCTGGGATAACGTGCAAGGTGGATCAGGTGTGTCCTTGGGCTTGCCCCTGGAGAGGTAAATCCGGGCCTGGCTGGTGTTCATTGCTTCTTGCACTTGCTGAAGCACTTCCCTGCCCCTCTGGTATAAGGGGGAAGCGTCCTGGGTTAATAAATTAAAGGGAAAACTGAAATAGTGCATCCCCAAGGGAGTCAGTAGAGATAAAAAGTATTTGGCAAGGAATACCTCACTTAGATGACCTGGAAAACAAGTCATAAATATGGGGAGTGTAGTGTCTCCAACGTGTCTCCAGTGAATCAAAATAAAGAAATCTTTAGGTACAGGAATCTGAAGTCACTAGGACAGCTGCAACACAGTATTTTACCTGTAAACAGAGGTGAGAAAAATTTACAGAGAACCCAGAGAGGCTGTATGGGTTTGTGTTCCCCACATGCTCTCCTGCAGCACAAAAGTAACCTTCTGGTGAAACAGGTTTTCAGTGATTTATCTCCTGCTGCCTTTCAATTCATATTGAAAAGTTTTCACTTATAGTGTCAAAACCTCTTAGTGACATCATTCCAAGGGAGTAAATCTTGGCATAAGGAGGCCACAGAGACTCCCAGCCCTCTGCACCCTGGGCAGAGGTGTAATTTCTGTAATGCTGCTCCCAAGGGCAGTGATATGGGGTGTTTATTTCTTAGGCTTTATCTTTCCTGCTCCAATTCCAGCCTTAGCAGCACACACTGGTGCACACGAGGGTGTGCACACACAGACAAAGATGCCTGAATCTGGTCCGGTACTGGGAACAGAGGTGACACTAGTGGTTGCAGCTCTTCTCTGCCTCTTCGAGGCACTACCAGAGACCAGACGTGCTACCAAACTGAATGTTGGTCCGTACCTTGCTCAACCAATAACCAACGTTTATTGACTCTAAAAATCTAAATTTGTATCTGTAACCATATTGCCCAAAGCCCTGTTTTTAGAGCTCATTATTGTTTCTCATATGATATTCTCTGGGTATTTTCATAAACTGTTGTTGCACGTTCCCTTGGGAAGTCTCTGAGGTTGTAAATCATTGGCAGATGTCTCATTTTTCTGAAACATCATGAAACTGGCAGCTTTACTTTTACATTTTTCTTATTGTTACGTAGCTCCCTGTTAAGCACAAGAGGTCTGCAGTTCCTGCACACATTTTTATTTTGTTGTTCAATCTTGCCCCCAAGGAATCCATCCCTCTGATATCCAGCCCTATTTTGAAACAGAGACTAGGAATGCCATTTCTGTGCCGTCAGGTTTTGCAATCCTGACAGATCCCCAGCACTAGCCTGGTGTCCACCCTGCACAGAAAGCTAAGCTTGTTACCAGGGTCACTAATTGCCCCTGCTGTGATCCCCTGGCCACTTCGCTGTCCCTCTCCTTGCAGATGCTGGCTCCTTCCTGCCTGAGGGAGGCCTGAGGGATGGCTGCATGTGCCTCTGCAGCTGGAAGCCAAGCACCACAGTTCATTCTTGGTTTCTTCTCCTCCTGAGCCTGGGACCACGTCAGCCCCAGCTGGCAGGAATGGCAGGGGGGGGCTACTAAGCCATCCCTCAGTTAGTTCCTGCAGAGCTTCACTTTGCTTGTTTTGGCAATTTTTTTTCATGTGTTTTTATTGCATTTAGACATAGTTGTAACCCTTCAGATCCAATCTGGTGCAGCATGATGTTCTAGCCCAGAGCCGTCCCAAAGCACCAGGTTTTGGGGATTGCTGGCACCAAACAGGCAACGGCCATGGAGAATGTAAACCACTGTTGGACAGTGTTTGCTGCAGCAGCACAGCCCAGGTGTATAACAAAGCTGGTCCCGCATATCAACACACACACAGCATTTCCTTCAGGCTGGTACATTCTGTGATTCCTTAAGAATATGCTCTGCAGCACCCATCAGCTCTGCAAAGAGAAGAGGCTTTTGGCGGTGTTAAAATGTGAGCCAGCTCCCTGGATTTAGAAAAGGGAGGAGGTTGTCTCTTCTGTCTGCTGGGGGATGAACATTTGTAAATCTGCAGCAAAAAGCTGGGCAAAACATCTGCGTTAGAGAGAACACAGCCCAAAAGGAAGATGGAATTCCCTTGCATTGCAGTCTCTGTGAGGTGTCTGCCAACCTTGTTTATCCTATTTTCTGGCAAGCCAAGAGTTTCAACCAATTATTTAGTGCTTCCTTCCTCTTTACTAGTGCTGCTTACAACAGCTCATATCAGCTCATCGTTTCTGCTCTGTTAGACAAAACCCTGTTTGATGTTACCAAAATAAAGGGGAAACAAAGCATGAGCAGTCTGTTTCAAATCCACTGCCACTGCTCAGGTCCTGCCTCACAACAGGTCTTTGAACACCTTAAATCTGTGCTGTCTGATGAACAGGACCTGGACTGAGCAGCTCTTCATCTGAAAAACAACAACAATAACAACAACACAGCCAAAATATTTTTAGCATTTTCAGCCCAGGAGAAACAAGTTTAGAAGAAATGCAAAATATGGGTGTCCCAAAGACCACAGTAAAGCCAAGGAAATTATTTCCCCTCTTGATATCCATGAATTTACCACAGGACAAGGGAAAGGTAAAGGCTGTACAAATTTTGGCAGCCAAAGAAGATAGAGGTAGAACAGCAGGAGAGGCTTCTCCGCCTCTCTTTCTTTTCATGGCAGTCAGTCCTTCCTTTCCCCTTTTGCTCTTCGTACAGCACTGCAACAGGATGGGAACCCTTCAATGCCTTTGTGGTTTTTATAAGACCAGCAAGTCCTGCAGAACTCTCCCGGTGCCAGCAGCCCAGCTGCTGTCCCTGTGCTCACACGTGGCAGATACCTTTGTCCCCAGCCACAGACATGCATCGTCCCGTGCCGTGTCCAATGAGGCTTGGAAGATCCTCCAGCCCTGGAACTGAGTTGTCATAGGACAACAATGCAATGAGAAAACTGATCTGAACAAACAAGGATGGGTCTGGTTTATGTATAAATTATCCTGTTAGACCTGGAACACAAACACATCCAGCATTGGGTCAATAAGCCACGGGACAAACAGCAAGGAAATGTGAATTGGCTGTTTCACACCCCAGTGTAACCAATATGCAGAAAGGCCACAGAGGCCAGGGAGAGGATCTGAGAATGGGATTTCTGCATGTCTTTGAGCGTCCACAATCTTTTGGGCCCTGATGTTAATGTAGAATCCAAATTATCTGTAATTTTTGGTGGAATCCAACAAGGCATGAAGAATCCCTGAGGAACCAGAGTTCTGATTCAAAGACGAAGAGATCAGACTGTGTAGTAGGGCTGCAGAGAAGGTTGGAGTCTTATTCATAATCTTCTTGGATAAAAGATTTAAGAACTCAGAAAAACAGTAACCTGAAAGGAATCTGTTGTTTTTACCAGTGCAAGAGCAAATATTTAAAGTTTGATTTGAAAAGCCCAAGTGTGTCTCAGAGGTATGAAGTGGGCCAATTTGTTGTATTTCCAATTCATCTTTTTCTCTGCAGAGAAAGGGTCTTTTCAACAGATTATCTGCTTTTGTTCCAGACCTCAATAATGACAGTGCAAACCCATATAAGCTGCCCATTGGATAGCTGGGGCATGCTGCCTCTGTGCTGCCTAATCTGCTTGTCCATCTCCAAGAAGGTGCCAGGTCTTGCCTTGTGTTTACTGAGTGGTTGCTGCCTTCATTGTGTTGACTAATTTGGCAGAGTGAAACACAATTCCTTATCCAGCTTTATCTTCTTCTCAGCCATAAAAGAAGGTTTTGCATGCAATCAGTTTCATGGAATGCTTCCAGTCACTCTTAAGGGTGGGACCTTACTGCTTTTGGAAAAAATTGTAAATTTTGAGAGGAAAATGAAGGACCAACAGCTGCACAGGCTACTGTATAATGATAAATAAAGTAAAAAGATGTTGAGGAAAAAACCACCTTTTATGTCATCTGGGAAGCACTGGGAATGGCAGAGGGGCATATTAAGGTTAATTATAATTAGGAACTGGGTACAAAGCACGAATGATGCCTCTTAAGGCACACAGGTAGGGAGAAGGTCCAAGGTAAACCAGAATAGTCTCTGATTCCCCTATGTGTTTTGCCATAATTACAACTCATCTGTGAGATGTACAGATTCTGCTGGACCATCCTCTGCTGCTGCAGGGACCTGGCACCATCCTGGGTCAGAAGGGCTCTCAGCATGGTCCCAGGCAGGTCTGTACCTGTGCACACTCTTTAAGTCATTGCAATCACCTTGTACTGATGGAGAAAAGGAATCTCAATGTGATGTACATGGGAAAGGGAAAAGGACAGAACTCTTCTGTTTCCTCTGCCCTCTGATCTCCATCGAGGATCATAGCTTAGGAACCTGGCAGAATCTGAGCAACCTCTTGTTTCAGAAGAATTCCAGGAAGGGTTTGCATAAACCAGCTGAGGAGTTGCTCATTCTGCATGTGACCCTGTGCCTCCAATATCTATCCTGTGCCACTGTGTATAAAGTTACTTTCATTATCCTGTTTGTTTTCTTCTCACTCAAACATCTATTCAGTGACTATTTCCGAGGACCACTAGATTGACGTCAATCTTATTTTCATCATTCACTCCTCCCTGAGGCATAATTAAGGCCATTCCCCACTGCTCAGTTTCAATGCAGACTCCAGTATTGGGCAGTGGCTTCCCCGTGTCCTTGTGACTCCATTTGGTAATTGCCTGTCACCCTTAGCAATTCTGTCAGTGGTGAAAGTGAGTCAAGGCTGTCATCCTCGACAGCCTCATGGCCTGAGAGTTGGTATTTAGAAACTGGAAATTCACTTAGCAAACCACACCATTCCCACCCCTTTCTTGTATCTGAACCATTCCTGTTGCTCCCACTGAATTTGCAACAAACATTTTAAAGCTTTCTCAAGTTTATGTGTGGCCATTTGTAAGTATTACCAGGTGTATGTCCTGACATATTTCACATGCAGAGCACTAGGAAATATACCCTAATTAACCTGCCAAACTTCCTTGAAAGGCGAGTGAGCTTTCTGATCCTCCGTCTATCCATGCCGAAATTCCCTGGTTTCTCCAAACTCATAAAACAGTGAATGTCAGAACCGAGGTTAAATTCAGAAATCCTCAGCTCCTGTAGCTGGGATCTGACCTTGCTGCTCCCACAGAAACCTCCCCGATCGGTTTGTAACTGACACATTGCATATTGCACATTGCAATCCATCCCTGCCCACATCCACAACTGCCAGGAGACTTTAACCCCTTCCTGTCGGGAAAGGCTGCAGAGATGTGCAGGGATGGGTACAGACAGGTCATCCTGCCTGAGAACAGTTCAGGGAGTTTTCCCCAAATGTCAGAGGGAGCCTTTCAGCTTAGTGTGAGATGTCCGTGTTGAATTTTACATGTCCTGAACTGGGCATGTCTTATTTGCACTAAAAGTCACAGTAATTACTCTCCCTGTAAACAAAGACTTTAATATGCTGAGGGGAATTCACTTAACTCAAGCCATGGCAGATTTATAGTTATTAAATGGAATGCCAGGAGGTTGTTAGCACTTTGGGAATCCTGGTTTGTTATTTCATAATCACATATTTATGGTTCCCACAGCACATTGTTTTTGTCTTGCCGTTCATTTATGGCAGGTCTTTTAAACTGCCACCACTAAGCTTCCAGGCCCTGGTCTGTAACTCTCCCCAGCACTGCTGTGACTGCTCTTTCATTCTTCTGGGGCTGCTTTGATGGAGATCAATACCAGTACCCTAGAGAATATAGAGGGAAAATGTTCTGCCTAAGGAAGCAGGCACAAAATGAAGCCTGGGAATGATCTATCATCTGAGGAGCGCTCTCCTTACAAGAAGGATTCATTATCTTCCAGCCCAGGTGTTGGCTCTTGGAGACAGCGTGGATAAACTGAGCTCTCAGTCTCCAGACTGGTGAGCTGAACACTGTGTGTGCTGGTGGGCGGTGAGGGGAGGAAGCAGCCCCTCACCCCGACACAGCTGCCCCCTCACACAGAAACTTCACAGGCTTTCCTGCCC
This sequence comes from Origma solitaria, assembly GCA_013397895.1. NCBI lineage: Eukaryota > Metazoa > Chordata > Aves > Passeriformes > Acanthizidae > Origma > Origma solitaria. Next base: position 1,606,109 of record VZRL01005061.1, read on the forward strand.
AGCACTGCCAGCACATGTCCACACCCGTGCTTTTACCTTCTCCAGATCTTTTTAGGTCTTTTGGTAAACTTGCAAGCCTCAGTTGTTCTCTTTTTCTCTTCTGCTGTTAACTGACCCCTCTCTGCCCTGCTCTTCTTCTCCCTCTCCATTTCCATCAAGGCCTGGGGTGTTTGTGAAATGTTGCCAGAACACCCAACCCCAAGACACTTGTCACATTTATGGAGGAGAAGGACTAGAGCCCAACTGTGCTACTCAAAAGTTAGGAAATCAGGTTAATTTCAGCCAGAATTTATTCACAGAAAGGGCTGTCAAGTATTGGAAAGTGCTTCCCAAGGACGTTTGGAGTCCCCATCCCTGGAGGTGTCCAAGGAATGCCTGGATGTGGCACTCAGTGCTCTGGGCTGGTGACACAGTGGGGATCAGTCACAGGTTGGGCTTGATGATCTTGGAGGTCTTCTTCAACCTCAGTGATTCTGTGATTCTATGAAATGAGATGCATTTGTAAAGAGTTGATATTTCAAGGGGGCTTAGAGATGTGTTCTTATCGTCAAGGTAACTCTAGCTCTGGAACTGTCTCAAATTCAGGCCACCAATGTGCAACTGCCCATCAGTGAGGACAGTGTTTGGGGCAGAGTTTGAGTACACTGCAACATGAAGAATTCATCCTTCCAACAGAGGTTTTTTCTCAACTTTTCTTTTTCTTTTGTAGTAAGAAATTCAAATGATGCACTGAAAATCCTTGTCCAAATATCAGTTTATTTCAGAAACTTTTTAAAGACAGGATCTTTTGCTGTGCAGTAGTTGGAGTTGACTCATTCTCACTCTAGGAATAACCTGGAGAGTGCTCTTTTGTTTTCCTTCTTCTTACCTCTGCCTCTTCTGAAAACACAAGTTTTCAGTTGATGTATAATCCAGAATGCTACAGCTCTTCAGTCAAGTTTTAAAAGCACATACCAAAAGAAACCCAAAGTTTCTACTTTGTACCCAAAACAATAAAACAGTGCAGAGCAGCGCATGAGGGTTTTAATTCAGCAGCCAAATCACTGACTGCATGTTCCCAAGGACAAACAGGCATCGCTGAGCCTGTGGGAGCTGTGGGATTAGCTCCCAGAGACCCCCGAGCTCAGGAAATCTGTGGTAATAAGAGATCGTAACTGCCGCAAAGTAAAATAACAAAAGGCATATAATAAAACTTGGGAGTCACTTGGACCATTTGCAAAATGGAGAATGGGCCGAAGTAGCAGAAAATAGAGCAGGAGGAGTCTGAGGTTTATTCAGTTGTTACTGAAGAGAATTCCTGAACAGCAGTGGAACCAGGGCCAGAATCCCAGACCCCGTGAACTCAGCTGTGCTCCTGTCCTTGAGACTATCAACACAGTTTGTTTTCTCTGAAAAACTTGCGTTCATTTCTAGGAAAAGACATCAGCAGGAATGGTGGGAGCTGCTCCCTTTTGCATAAAACCAGCAAGGTTAGTACCTAAGCACTGATGTGGTCCCCTCTTCCAGGCTTGACGCCCCCAGGTCAGGAAATAATTACAAGTATATTAGTCATAAAGCCAGTAATAGTGGAATAAGGCAAGTGCCATCACTGTCCTGCCTGGAGCAGACACTTTCACTGAGGTGAGATGTCAGTCAGCAGAACCAGCACCACTGGCAGCACCTCAAACCTCAGCAGAGATGTTTGATTTTCAGATCTGCAATACCTCAGCTCCTCAGGCTGGGTCAGCTAGTTTTGCCCAGAACCAGACTCACACATGTCCAAAGGAGCTTTTAGGTCAAGTGAGGATTCATCCTAGTTAGAAGGTAGCTGGGAGAGATGGAATTTCCCCTCATTAGACTGCAGGGTCTGCATTAAGCATCTACTGCCTACCAGTATTTTGGGTGGGATTGGAGTGAGTGACCCTGGTGGACAGACGGAGGCAGAGACAGAGCAGGGGGGGAGCTCCAGCGTGCTCAGCCTCCCCAGCACTGCTGCAGCAGCAACAACTCTCATACCTCACAGTCTGTGGTGGGTGGCTTCGGCTTTTTGGCTGGCATCCAGCAGACAGCAAGGATATCAGCTCTTGCTATTCCAGCTCATTTCCCTGTCTGCCTTCTGGCTCCTTTGTGGTGTGAATGCAGAAACTGCGCTGTGTATGTGTGTAAAACACAACAATCCATTCAGATAGTTACAAAAAGGTTTAAAACCATTTCCTTGTGCTTAAAAAGGGAACAGATGCAACTGAAATTCTGCTCAAGCATCCAACTGAATAGAGGAAGCAGTGAGTATTTATTTGTATACAGGAGGGTAACCAATAACAGAGTGGGTAGCAATTACTGGTTTCCATTTTCAGTATTTTCATTTTCATGGTTTCCATTTTCAGGTTTTATCCACTCTGGAAGTTTCTCTGTGACACCTGGATTTTCTAAAGAAGCTTTTCTGTGCCAGCAAATCAGCATTACTGGTGCTGCCTACTGTACCTGTCCCTTACCATGCTGCAATCGGGATCTTTTCTGTCTGACACCAAAGAACAGGGGTTCCTTCTCTCCCTCCCCACTTGCAGGCTCACAGCTGTGCAGGCTGGCTGTACTGAATCCATCTGCATGGAATTTGCAGGACTTAACTGCTAACAAATTTATTAGGAATAATTTTTTGCACGGCTATCACCAAATGTAATTCTAGATTTAGAAGATCAATTTTGAGGTCCAGTAATCACAATGTGTTTGGAAACAGGGCGCACACACTGAAGTCAATGTTGTTAGAAGAGAAAATTGGCAATCTCATGTAGAATCACAAAACCATGGAATCATTCAGGCTGGAAAAGATCTTTAAGATCATGAAGCCCGACCAGCAACCCAACATCACCACCATGTTCACCAATAAACCGTGTCCTCAAGTGCCACATCCACAGGGATGAATCAGGATGCTGAACGCAAACTTCATCTTTCAGCAGATGTTCCAGCTGAGTCTGTGCTATAGGACTGAAACGTGAAGCATTTTATTAGTTTAGACATCCAAATATTTCAAGTTTGCAAACAAGTTCACAGGTTCACACTGAGTGGAGCCAGTTCTAGAGCAGAATAAGAGATAAGGAGACACTGAGTCTCACCCAGCGTGTCACAAGCCTCAATTTAAGAGCATTTAAAGGCAAAATCATGCACATAATCAGTCCAATCACTGTCACAGCAAAGCTAATTGTAAAAACAGCACTTGCACCTTGACTTTTGCATGTAGCTGAGAAAACTATCTTCAGGGGAGTCCCAGTTCTATGATGTATTGTGACTGTACAACTGTAACTTTGTCCCTCTGTGATGTGCACACTCATGTTTATGGATTGCTGGGGATGAATTTGTGTCGCATAAATCACATCAGCACAGCAGAAAGGCTGATTCTGCCAGGGATATTTACAAATTCCACCTTGGCAAGGTGCGAGGGTGCAGAGATTTCACCAGGGAGGCTGGAAATGGTGACACAGCAGTTCCACCCCATTATTCAGGTCCTGCTCCAGAGTTAGGAATTACTTGTCTACTGCAAAATAGCTCTCTTGAGCACATAAAAATCTGGAATAGGCAGCATCATCAACAACGTTAGTTGGCTGATTTAAATCCTTTTCTGACCAAATCCATCTGTTCTGTTTGAGGCTGCGGTTTCCCACCTCTCTGAAAGGAAAAGGCCTGGTGAGCCACAGGGGATTGTCACAGCACCCAAACAAGGAGCAATGGCTGATTTTATCTGGCTGAAAGCCCATGAAATCTACTCTAAGTAGATGTTGACCTCTTTTACAATTGTAAAAATTCTACAATTTTTAAACATCCATGTTTGTCAAAACCTTTCTGAACTGATGAAATATTTATCCAAATACCTCTGTGTGGGGAAATGAACTCAATACCTGTGCTCAGATCCTTCTCCTTCCCAGGCTCACCAGCTTGCACAGCCCACGCTTAGGGGCATGCTCACAATTCTGAGTTATGTTTCCACTTAAAATAAATAAGTGTTCTGTTATGCACACTTTGGTTCATAACTCAGCTCCTTGTGTTAGGCTTGACACCCAGCATGAAAATGTTACCAATATGCACAGAATTCGCTTATATTAAACTCAGTTCAGTGTATTACACCCGATTAATATAAATTTAGGGAAGGTGATTAGTTTAACAGGAACCAGAACTCTGTTCCTGTCTTTGTCACTGGCCTGGGAAAATCTGCTTTCTGTTGCTCTCTAATCTCTAGTTCATGACCTTTCCTGTGCCTGAGTGCCAGCTCTTCTGGATAAATGCTGTCTGCAGGTACTGCAGTGCCTGGGGAGGGCTGGCCTGGCTGAGGCTCTCCTGGAGCACTAACACAGCACTGTGGCTGCTCAGTGCCACACTGTCTGTGTTGCAGTCTGCTGTGTTCTGGTGCATGGTGAAGGGAGGAAAAACCAAGCCACAGTTTCTTTGCGACTGCTCTAGGAAGGAGTGACTTGAGATTTCTGAGACAGCCACTGCCCTGACTATCTTGGTAGCAGGCATGGTCCCTAGTGGTAGCTATGCTTATATTCAAAGGAGAAAAATCCTTCTTGTCCACTACACGGTTCAATTACTCAGAAGTTCCAGTTTTCCCTGTAAAAAGCTGAGAGAAGACACTAAACAAGGTAGCAACATCAAAGGTCCTTTCCCCTGAGCACCCCATGTAGGGTGCCATGGTTGATTTATGATCCCTCCATTCCCACAAGAGAATTCAGAAAGCAGAAACCTTGTCTAAATAAAGACAACCTTGGCAAAGCACATCATTCCAGCCAGAGATTTCTGTCAAGGCAGCCCGTGGTCACTACAAGGCCGTGAGGCAGGAACGGGGAGCAAAGGAGCAAGAAAGACATTTTTGTGGAAATAAACAAGAGAAAGAGCAGGCGACAGTGAGAGATGCATGTGAGCACTGGGGATACCTTGGTACTCTCCAAAGGAAGACTCCAAGAATGGTTGTTTCCTGACAGGCTCTCTCCAGAGCAGGATTTCCAGCCTTCACACCCTTCCTAAATCCCAAGTCTAATTCCCAACAGCCAATGTAAGCAGGGGAAAAGCAGCACAAGTGCTTGTACACATAATACACACATCATAGTGCTTAAATATAACACATGGATGTGTTAACCTAATGCATGGTTGTGTTAACCCTAACCCTACATGTATGTTAATTTTCTTATAGGATCTGAATTTCCCCTTGAAAATTTGGTATTCCTTCAGGATGTGATGGGGATTTTGGATGGGGTGTGAAGTCACCTCCCTCTTCTCTATTTTGGTATCACATCTGTAATCCTGTCTATTTAAACACCTTGTTAACTTCTACTCCCTCCACCAGTGCAGCATCATTGCTTCTGTATCTCATAGATACTCTGAAGACAAAAACCTCAGGTTTTTGATCCTCAGATGCCTGACCCAGCCCTGGAATTAAAATGCTGACCAGAAAAAAAGCAAGGTACCAAGGTCATGTACTCCATGCTCTCCTGTCAGGAGCCAGAACACAGTTCCCCAGGGTCCTGTGAGGTACATGCAGTTACAGAGGCAAACAGAAGCTCTTTCTGGTCAGACAGGGTTTGTGGCTGTTGTCCTTAAATGAAAAATACTACTGTGTTCAGGGAAATGACGTACATGGAATCCAGTTTCTAATTTTGTACTGGATTCCTGCTTAAACTTGTGGAAGAAACAGCAGGAAATATTCATCCCACGGTCAGGAATGAAGACAAAAAAATAAATATGTAAATACTGTAATTTGTCTGGGTTGCAGTCAATGTGAAATGGCCGCTAAATTCGATAGGGTGAGTAAAACTTTGCAGTTTGGTTGTTATTTTGGAACACTGACAACAGATATCATCTTGCAAAGAAGAGTGATTCATCCAAGTGCTTAGAGGATAGGAGCCCTGGACAGGTTCTGAAGCTGATGACCAAGATAAACAGGCTGTAAATACAGTAGGTAATAGTGCAAGTGAAAGGATAACAGGGAGAGAAAGGAAAGCATATGTCCAGAGTCTGAGAAACAGGTCAAAGTTTGAACTGTGAAAACAAATCCAGAAATTCAGACAACGAAATAATTTGCTCCTGCCTAAGCACATACAGCAGATCCTGCTGAGGAGATTGTGTGGGACATCATTCACAGAGTCTCAAATGGAAACTGAATTCAGACACCTCTGAACTAATGGAATCTGCAAACCTGCAGATCAAGGAGTCCCTTGACTTGAACTCTGAAGGAGCCCAATTGCAGATTCTCTGGCTCTGACCCTCTCTAACCAGCACCACCTCCAGGCTGCTCTGCAGCAGCTCCGCTGTCTCATGACAGCTGACACAGCTCGGTAATTGCACACAGATTTTAAAATGTGAACTTAAGAATTCTGTTCAAGAGCTTCACCAACATTGAGGCATGAAAGAGGTTGTGAAGCAATGTAGAGACATGAGTGATGTTCCCCTAGAGCTGACAATGGCTGGTACTGTATGCAGGTCTCTTCATGACTGCATCTCTGCCAGGGATGCAGCAGGTTATAGAAACCGTTTTATTGTTTGCCTGTTACGTGGTGAGCTGTGACTTCTCTGCTGGGGAGTTTTCTCATCAACAGAGTTTATTTTTGGCCTTGACGACTCCTGACTTCTGTGGTGAGTGTGAGCACTTGCCAAAACTCGCTCAGATGTAGGTAAAGATATCACTCTGAATGGCTGAACCTATCTACTACTGGTAACTAATCTCAGTTATCCTTGAGATCTCATGACAAAAATATTTATGTGATAGCATTTATTATTTCCACAGACCTCAACAACTCAGAGCAGGTTGGGCACAATGACACAGGTTTCTCTGTGCAAAATGGCAGAGCATTGTGAACTGCTTCCTCTCAGGGAAGAAGTTAGTGGGGAAATTGAAGTGGACTGAGGTGGAGTATTGATTCTGTGCAGCAAGGACACACCTTGTGCATCAGTTTGTGTCCCTTGCCTTTCAGGAGAGCGATATTGGAGACTCTCTCCCCATGCTCTCCAGCCAGGCCATGCCCAGTTCTGAACATTTATTGCAAACAGGGAGGCACTGGGGCTGCTGGGGATGCTGTGACCAGAAGCAAGAGACATGCTGCATTCCTTCACATACTGTCCCAGCTCTGGAAGCACAGTGACAGCCCCCAGTGATGCTGAAAAGAAGGAACCAGTCTGGATCTGAACCTAGAGGGGGAAAAGAGCTGAATGCACCACAGGGATGTATAAACAGCTAAACCCCAGGTAGGTGGAGAGGCAGCTGATGTTGTAACCTGGGAGAGAGCTGATGCTGGCAGAAGATAAGAAGGTATCAGAGTAGGGAATTCAGCTTGGAGTAAGTTTTTCTTGGAAAAACTATCTGTGCTTGCCAGCACTGTGTGTATTGACGGTCTACAGCTGTGGACACGAGCTGAGTGTAGATCAACCTTCTGCCTGAGCAGAAATCATGGGTTTGGAAAGTACTTGTTCTGGCAAGCAAGTACAGAGAGCTTACGTTAGAGAGCTGGGTGACACAGGCACAAATACGACCCAGAATCCATAGTTAATTGTTGGTGAAGATTTACCCTTTGTCCTTATTAGCTCGACTTTAAACAGACATGATAAATGCTGTTCATTACTCAAATGTATTCTGAAGGAGTCCGAACTTCCCCAGCTCACTCTTTAATCATCCTCTGGCTTACACGTTTGTCTTCCCTTCCAAGATGCTGATAATAAATAAAACTTTAGAAATGGTCACAGTGCTGTGGCAAGCCTGCAAGCCCATACATCTTGTCTTTGGGTTGTTGGTGCTTTTTAACTGCCTCTATATTTCTTAATTTCAAAGACTTGAGAAGTTCAGTACTCCTCTGCTTGCTTTCTGCCTCAAGATGTCTGGTGAAATGTCTGCTGACAGCTTGTCTCCAGTGTTAGTAGCAATGGCAGGAGAATAAGCAAAACAAGAGAACAGCTTCCTGGTGGCTGGGCCACATCACAGGGATAAGGGAAAAGTGCTACTCATTTGTGTCTACCTTGTCCTTCATGACTGGACACGGAGACAAGGTGTAAGCCTATATCTGATGTACATTTATACCTACGTAAAATCTTTTTTACTCCGAGGATGATAAAATACTGGAACAACTTGCCATGAGAGGCTGTGGAGGCTCCATCCTTGGAGATATGGCCTCTATAATATAAAGAGAAATCAACAAGACTGTACATTCTCTCTGCTGCAAAACAGGAAAAAATTGTGGCATCAAAACATATAAATGTTGGAGTGAAACAGGAGCTGACGTCTCAGCAGAAACAAGAGATAACAGTACCCATCTATCTCCAAGATTTTTGTCAGTTTGGAAAACTGAAGGCTGGAAAGATGGCCAAAATCACCTAGGATAATCTCAGGCAAAGTACAGAACAAATTAATTAATAACCTCCTCCTTGAACCTCTGGAATGACGGATCCATGCTGATTAATTGTGTTGGTGAGTTCCCCAGGACTGATCACGTCCCCTGTACTGCTTTCCATGGAGGGAGTTCAATCATTGGCTTGGGAAAGTGTTAGTGGAGAAGTTCTATGATGAAAGGGAATTTGAGCTTTTAAGATATTTGGATCATTAGGAAAGAGTTATTATGTGTAACATTGATTCATCAACTTGTGCTTTTAAGTTAATGAGCACTGTTTGGCAATTGCAATATCTTGTTTTTCTGGACTGCAAAGAGGAATCAATCAAAATCAGCGCTGAAGTGACTGGAGAAGCACCAACAGCAAACTGTGCCCTTGGCGAGGATTTGGATATTCACTGGAACCTGCAAAGAACTCTGGCTATCTAAAGAAACTTCCCACCTTACACACTGCTGAATCACCAGCTTGGGGTTGTTCTAGGATAAACAAGAAGAGTGGACAGAACATTGCCTGTCAGAGAGCTATCAAGCACTGAAGAGAAAGGAATCCTTTGTTGGGATTTTGCTGGCAAAGATCTCAAAGCTCAAGGTGCTCACCAAATACTGGACAAGTCTTCACATGAATTGTAAATCCAAAAGCCAGAGAGATGCGAGGTCCCAGCATATGTTCTAATGATTTTTCAAGCACTCACCAGAGTTAAAACTTTTCATGCAGTTTGTCCATAGTCTTCCTTGGTCAAGCTGTAAATCAGAGATAAAATTTACTCAATGACTCCAAAACACGTGAATGGAAGTGTCACAGCTCTTCCACAGGGTTGCAGTTCTCCAGGTCCTGGGCCTGGAGCTGAATTCCAGTCATATGTTGCTACCTGGCAGAATGTTTCCATGAGCACTCAAAGCTGCACTCAGACAATCCTTTATTCAGTCAAGCCAGAAAATACTTTGATTCTTGAAAGAAATACAAGAACCAGCACCACCCCAAGGTCTCACAGGAGAGCTTCCTGGAATTCCTTGTGGATGCAAAGAAGTCTCGACAGCTAACTTTTATTGATTTCTTATTGGGGCCGGGAAAAGCGAACATTAAATGGAGGAGAATGTCAGTTTGACTGAAAACAAAAGCAAAACTTGTTCTAAAGCCAGGACTGAGCTGGCATTTCTTCCTACTGTCTGCAAAAGATAATAGAATGAAGCACCAGGAAAATATCACATCTCACAATTGTGGATGTGATTACATCAGGCTTTCTAAATACAGCTTGATGAATATGTGCAATAAATACAGAAATAAACACAGGGAAAATAATCAAAACTCATGTGATTTTAGATAGTACAACTCTAAGAACATGAATGGCATCAACTCTTTGGCAGAGATTTTCCAACCAGAATGACAAAGTACTTCACAAACTTGAACCAGCTCCTCATCCTTTGAATGATTTGGGGAAATATTTCCCCTTGAATGGGAGATAATTGAGACATGGAAAAGAGCAGAGAAGGAGAGATCCAGTGACACAGGTAGGGAAAGCCTCCTCTCCTTCCCACTCAGGAAGGGTGGGAAGGATAAAGTTGCATTGGGATCAAAGTGCAGCAGCGCAGCTGTGAGCCAGTGCTTGGATCTGCTGCAGGTGCCAGCAACCTGATAAACCAATTTTGGTTTTGCCTTAGTAAAATGCCTTATTCAGGTCAGCACCATTGTTTAGGAAAGATACATCAGCATGGATGTGAGAACTTGTGAACATGAATTTCAGATGGTTCCCTGGCATGTTTTAGGATGCTGTAAACATTCTGCCTCCAGTGGAAGTGATGCTGGGTCTTTCCTCCCAAAGCAGAAAGGGCTGAAAGCCTCAGTTCAGGAAGGAATTCCTGGAAGCATCCCCAGTTTGACTCACCTGGACTCTTGCAAGTGCAAACATTCCTCAGTCTCAGGAAAGGATGTAGAAACAATGGGCACATTTAGAGCTCATTCTGAATTTGCTCTGTCTTAACCACCGTCATGGCTGAGGAAGTGCTTTCTAACACATTTTCAAGAGGATTCTGTTGTTACCAACTATATGGCATTGTTTAATTTGATTTTACTCTGGTAATAAGACACTAAACAATAGAGACCCTCCTGATGCTACTCATGGCTGAATCTGTGGGATTCTCAAATTCCCGTCCACATCACTTAAAACTAACTTGACCTGTTGCTCTTTACTGCAATACCTCTCCCAGGCTACCTGGTTTGTACTGCTTTTGGCTCTGTCTTCCTCTCCCTGTTGATCCCTGCAGCTTTCCCGGAGCATTTTTAGTTATCAAGAGATGGCTAAAGTTCCAAGAACACAAAGTAAATGAACCATTAATGGTGCCTGTACCAAATTAAAATCTCTCTAATCTTTGTACTTCTATCTTTATTTATTCTACTAATTTCATGGCTGGAACAAGTCTAAATATAAACAAAACGTTCTCCACTATCCATCTGCACAGCCCAAAGACGTGGCTCCAAGGAAATGTGCTGACACCATTAAAGGAAACCCACAGGAGCAAAATCCAGCAGTTTTCAACCTTCCTTAAATGACCACTCAAATGTTGTGAACTGGGATGAAATCAGGAATCTTCAGATCATTAAATAACATAGAAAATGGAGCATGTTTATCATTCTCTGACACCTCTTCCCAACTCTGAAGGCTCTCAGAGGGCTTCTCCTGAGGCTCTCTCAAGGCAAGAACACAGGCAATCAGACCTGTTTCCTGGCCACTGCACACTGAAATTGCCCAGAACATGGAAGATTAATTTCTTCTCTTCTATACAAAACTATCAAGATGGAATATCTAGAAACTCTTGATAGTGATGTGTTTTTAGAGAGTGGAGTTATCTCTTATGGAAAAGTGGTTGAAAAATTTGTCCAGAAGCCTTTCAGAAGTGAACATCACAGTGTTATGTATGGATAGGCAGATGGAAGAATGGATAATTTCACAGGTTCTTTGTATTTCCAAATGCTGCAACACTGCTGCCTTCTCTGCCCCTGTTCAGCATCAGCCATACTCCAAACACAACCACAGAGGAAATGCATCAAGGCAGGAGCTCTTAATAGTCACTGAAAAATTAGTTCTAAAAATGGATAAACGTTTGTAGTAATCTAGTAAAATACTGGGAAATACTTTTTTCCTGCTTGTACCAAACAGTTTTTGAGAATGACTAATACACTATTTCCACTGGCTCCAAAACATGTAGGTACAAATTTTTGCACGAGATAAGGGAAACATCTGTTCTTCCCCAGCCTATTGGCTTAAGACTGTGAGGCTGAAAATCCCCAGTTTCTATATGTTAATGACCAATGTGTGTGGTTGGGTGACCAACCATGCCTTGGCCACAGAGAAGAGAGTTTCTGTTGAGAAGTTTCTTTCTTCTAACACAGCGTGAAGAAATTTGAGTCACCTGGGTCATCATGGTCCTCTGAGGCTTCTCAGAGAGTCACCAAATTCAGCCTCCTTAGCAAACAGTAAATCACAAGGTAAATGTCATCTGACTGATGGAGCTTGTACAAAAAGCATAGTGGGAAGGAATATTTCAATATCCTGCCATTGTCATTTTCTGTGTCTATGACACTGTCAGCTGCTTCCACACTGCTTAATTAACACAGTCATTAATTTCCTGTTACAGGAAACAGAATGGATTGTGAATGTTCCATGGGGTTTCGTTAACTGGCTTTATTTATTCACACAGCTATGGTGAATCCATTATCACATTCCCTGAATATGTCCCATAACGGTGGTGAAAATCTGTCTGTGGTCAGAGGATGCTCCTTGCCTAAACAAGCAGCCCCTTGCATATTGCCTCTCCCACATCCCTCCTTCAAGGGGGTTCCACACTCTGTCCTTCAAGGCTAAGGGAGGCCACTGCCAGGATCCAGTTCGATGCCTGAAACACAAGCCATGGCAATTTTGCCCAGTAACACCTGCACTGAGTGATATTAGGACGCAGGCTACCTTGCTATGCAAATAAACTCTCTTCAAGTTTGACAACTGCTCATGGAACTACAAATCTTTCATAAAAGCTTCCAGTCCTAATTTACTCATCTGAAGCACTGAAAAATTTACAGCCTCTCTCTTGAGAGCCCATTGCTTTGGCTGCCCCACACACACACCTTTAAAAACCAGTGTTATGTTCCTTGATTGCAGTTTTGTTACTCGAGGTTTCAGCCCTGGCATTTCATTATGCCTCCACTGGGCATCAGGGATGGAACAGGCTGTTCTCTCCAGGATTCTCTCTAGCGATGTAGCTCTGAGATAGGAGTTTTGGTTGCTTCAGGCCAAAGCTCTGGCGAACTCTGCACAGACCAGCACTGGATACAGAGATGTGAGCTGCAGCTTGGTGTCAATCCCCCTTTAACTCTTGCCTGTTGTACACATTCAGACACTTGTGGCCCCCACAGGCCTGGTGCTGTTGTACCCGAGTCTCCCACCCCTGGCACTGCCAGGCTCAGAGAGTTCTCCTGTAACAGATGTGCCTGTGCCCCAGGGCCAATCCCCCAAACCCATCCACTCCCAGCTCTGGCTGCCCAGGTAATGGATCCTCCAGCTTCTGCTCATTCTTGTGGGGGAAGGAATGACTGCCTGAAAAGTGAACTGAAAGACACAAACCCGTTTATCTGGGGGATGGGGTGAGGTGGTGTGGCCAGACAACAGGAGCTCCCTTCCCTTTGCAGTCCCCTCCCAAACTTGCAAAGCAACTGCATGACTCTGCCCCTCCTCTGCTGTGCCTTCATACCACTCTGTGGGGCAGAGCTGACAGGCTCTGTGACTGGGTACTTCTACATCTTTTGCATTAGATTAGTGGGGCTTTGACCCTCTGACCTCATCAGGGATCAGGTACTGATCCCTAAATTCCTTGTACTGGAGACTGCGTTCCCTGTTTTCAGCCAGCAAGAGTCTCTCCTTTCATCAGGGTAGTGTATGTCTCTTAGACACGCACAGAGAAGCTCGTATGTCCACCTCCACAGTATTCCTACTTATTCCTTCCCTCTGTTTCCTCTCCCCATAGTAAATGATAAAAAATCATCATCACACTTCTGGTTGTGAGTACACAATACACTCAGAGATTAAAGCCAGAATGTCAGAGAACTGTTTCCTGACATGCTCAGAGGGTCACAAGGCTATCTGAGAGCAAGAACGATTATTTTCCCTGCCACATTCACCCAGATATTCCCACCCACACACAGTTCTTGCCAGTTTTTGTAGCTGTACAAGGTCAATATTTTTGCAATGGCACAGGGGTGGAAGGTGGAAGGACAATGAGGAACTACTGAATTTTTCTGACAAGTTGACCAGAGTGATCTTACAGGGGATCCTATTGGTGTATTTTTCTCGGTAACAAGCAAAAATACAAGTGAAAACTCCCAGGACACCAGCATCAGAGTCAGAAATCCATGTTTTATTTACTGCAGAGCTCCCACTCCTGCTCACCATGTCTCTACTAGAACAGAATCTCCAGCATCGTTGTTTTGTGGAACTGGCTCAACTACTTTATGCCTTTTAAAAGTGAACAGTCCTTGCTCCAAGGCTTTCCAGTCTAGAACAAATGCACAGACTGCTTATTCAAATTCCCAGGAAGAGAAAATGCAAGAGATATCACAAGTCATTAGGTAGAGTTCTTTGCAATTTCTACCACCATATCATACAACCCTGAGCAAAAATTCATCCAGCACCATCGTGGGAGAGGACTGGATTATTTTCTCCCCTCCTTTCTATTCCTACTGAAAAAGGAATAGGGCACATTTCTGCACAAAGAGGTTTCTTTCTTTTAGCCCTCAAACTACTGAGTTTAAAGATAACTCACATACCTCTGGCCCAAAGGGGAGCCTGCACTTTGGTTATAGCTCTGTTGTCTGATTTCCCTGTCATCCAAAGATTCTTTCTTAACACCTGCTCCAGTTTGAATTTTAATGACTAAGTCTACCTGTAAGATAAACATATTGGAACAATAGCCTAAGACAGAGTCGTGACACTATTTAATGCCATTTCTAATTTGCTTATTATATATGGCAGTATTGCTTAACACACACTAAGAAATTCTCATATGGGGCACAGAAAGTGAAATCTTACAATTACAAGAAAAAAAAAAAAAACACTGTGGGGAAAATCCCCAAAAGCAGAACCCAGATAGCCATCAAAATTTTCCTCTTTGGCTTCTTGGGCTGCAAAACTATCAGTTCCCATCAGATCTCACCAAACAAATCCATCCAGTCTGAGGCCGTAACATTGCTTTCTGCTGTGACCACAGGGGCAAACCAAGGCTTTGATCAGCTAACCACTGCAAACTTTTATTTATTTTTAATTTCCTTTTTACATAGCAGACATGGTTTGCAAGAAAAGGTCATTTCAAAAAGTGACTTGGCCAGTGCAAAGAGCAGCAGTGTTTTCCACAGCATACTCAGCTCAGCTGTGTCAGTGCTAAAAGCGCCTGTCCTAGGGCTAGCAGGGGAGTTGTGGTCATTATTGTCATTCAGATTTTTGGCTATGCTAATTTTTTATTCTGCTTTTGGGATGGGGTGGGATGGGATGGGATGGGCTGACATGGAATGAACTTCTGCCTGAGAAGTCTGGTAGATGCCTTTTAGATGCTTTCTTGGTGCCTGTTTCACTGGCCACACAACTACAGCGTTCATTCTATTCCATTTCTTCCATAACCAGTAAATTTTCAATTTCAAATCCATGAGAGAACAAGTGATACAAATTCCTAGGGACACTGGAAGGCAACGGACTGAGTGGTGCAGCTGTGATTTGAGACAGGTCTGCCACAGATTTCTACCCAGGCCAGTTACCTTAGCACCTGGATTAACCCTGTGGCCTGTCAGAAGAACAGAATGAGTTTCTTTTCCTCTTTTTTCTTGTTCTTTCACCTTTCAACAGTGCTCTGCTATGCACCTCCATTCTTGTGCTATCACTCTGCCTCGATAGCAAAACAAAGAGCTCACTTACTTCTTTGAAGGGAAATAAAACGTGACTTTCTCCTGTCCTGGTCAGCAAATCCAAGGGATTAGAGATGAAGGTGAGCTGTCCCTGGGTGCACACATCACTCACTATTGCAACCAGATGACTGAGGCAAAACTAATTAAAAAATCTAATTATTTCCCCAAAATAAACTCTCATCTGTTGAAAATGAATGTTGCATCATCATCATTGAGAAGAAACCTATACAGGGTCCAGCCAGGCCGTTCTGACTGTATCCCACAACAGACCCTGCCAAAGTTAATTGGGGTGCCCCTAAGTAATGTGTAATAACCAGGAAGCTCACAGAAAGTACTGTGCCACCACTGCTGCACAGAGGGAGTGGGATTTAGGATGCACCAGGATTTTGAAGGAGACAAAAACATGGTAAGACTATTCAAACAAACCACACAAGATTTTAAGGTTTCATAGAAACATCTAAGGTATCCTATTTCTGTTAGGTCTGGAATATCTCACACATGAGATCCTTGATGACTTCATTGGAAATTCCTCAGATTCCATTCTCATAGTTTGTAAACAATGAAAATTCACCCTTGCCAGCATTTGCTACACCACAGTGGTTAGAAGAGTGAGTTCACACTCCTTGCTAAGCCTCCTGCAGCACGTCAAGAGCACAGGACACAGGACTCCAGTCCTGGAAGATAAACAACAGCTTCACATAAACCAGAAGGGGCCTGAGAGACCAGAAAATCCATCTTCATACCACAAACCAAGTCTAATCAAAATGAACCACTCCCAACCTTCTGTTAAAGACATCCAGAAAGACTTCACCACCTCCCCAGACAATCTATTCCAAGGCTGTCATTGTCCTTTGCCTATTCTTTTTTCTTCTACGTCTCACTTTAATCATTCTCGCTGCAGTTTACACACATCATTTCTTGTCTTACCCAGCATGAGCTCACAGAACAGACTATTCCCTTCTGTGCAACAGCATTGCACGGATTTGCCACAGTTCTCTGTCTTTGTAGGTTATAAAGACAAGTTAAAGGATCTCTGGTGATTTCTGTTACTCTGCCTCCAGGCTCTCCAGCCAGTTTGTATTTTCTTTGAAAAGCAGCTCCCCTAAGTGATGTGATTTGAGGCTTTACCCAAACTTAGTCGAGCTACAAGGACATCACTCTAACAAGACTCTCCATCCTGGGTTACAAAGCCAAACAAAGCACAGTGATGCATACAAGACAAAAATGGTCAGCAAGTGCCTTGAGCCACTCAATGACTCATTGGTAGACTAAAATGTGATGGAGCTCTCATTGATCTCATCCAGGTATGTGCTCGGACCAAACTGTTCAGCTCTTTTGAATGTAAAATGGAATCGACTGCCTAATTCCCTTTGGCAAGAAAAAAGCACCTGGAACTCTCCAGGAATCAGTGAATGAACGCCTGAATTTAATTGCACAACTAGTCCATGCCATCTTTTCACATGATGAACGAATGTAGCATGATTGCATCATCTTAAGCCAAGCTAATGCTCTTCTCACATGCCTGTTTTCAAAAACCTGAATTGATACATGGCTTGCAATCACATGCTGCTCATACTGAACAGACAAAGGCTGTCAGACAGTTCAAAGACTTATTTGGAATTCCTGTTGCTGAAGTATCCAAAGTGTGTTGGGAAAACTTTTCCCTTAGGATGTTATTGGGATCTCAGTTTCCAAGAAGACTTCCAGACTTGTTTAGTTTCAGCCAAGCTAATAATCTCCCTCTGTGGCCTTTGGTTCTTTTTCTTCTATTCCTTATCAGGAATTTTAAGATACATGTGAGAACAGGGAAAGCAGAAAGTGACTAAATATAGTCAGCAGCAAGCTGGACATCTCTAGCAAACAAATCCTCAGCAAACAGCTAATTTTGACTGGAGGATAATTTTCTGGTTGGGGACTCTTGTCTATGCCCAGTGGCTGATTCAGGAAATCTGCAGCAAGAAAAGTTCTGTTCTTTCCTTTGGGATTTAACTCAAAGAGAGAATAAACCTTCTCTTTCCAAACTGGTCAGGGAGTATCAGTGCTGTGACTGAGCTTTAATTGTGCCTATCGCTGAGGTATGCTGACCACCTAACTTACAAATCCTGAACATTAATAGTTTTTCTCTAATACCTAAATCGCTTATCCTGCCTGGGAAACAGGGCCATGCTCCTTCTAGCCTAACCAACCAGGGAATTTTCTTTGGGTAAAGGTTAAAAACCAAATAACTGGGAAAAGGAAAAAAGAAGTCACAGAATGCAGCCAGTTCCCACCCCAGAGCACTGCTCTCTTACTTGCTGAAATACAGTGGACACCTTTGAGCATCTGCTGAAGAAAGAGATGGAAAAATAAATCTGAAAAAAACCACAACAATTTCCACTATTAGGAATGCTTTTAGCAACCCTTCAGTGGTCCTAATTTTAGATGATTTTTCAATTAAATTTAGCAATTTCTAAAGTTTAATTATAGAGTTATTTCATTCAGCCTGGCAGCAAATTATTTCTTTGAGATTTTCCCCCTTTGGGTGTACATTGGAGCATCTTTCTGGGAATGCTGCCCTTGATTTGAACATTCTTCTGAGGGTGATGTCCACAGACTGCTGCAGTGGAGAAAAAATCCACATCCAGCAATCACATAAGCAGTGTGTTCCTAATTAGTGACTAAAGCTAAAGATCAGGAATTTTGTAGATGAACATTATGGCTACACACTGTCTGGTCTCTTCCTTTCGGGAGCAATAAAGGAAGCATTTAGCTAAAGCACTTGCAAAGGTAATGTTGCCATCTTGCTTTCATTCTGAGTTGACAACTGACTGCAATTTATGCATGAAATATGGAGCACAAATACTGTTCCATCGAGGAGAAACATGTTATGGTGATGTAGAATTTTTAAAAAGTGGGGACTAAGGGGCCATAAAGTTTTAATATTGGTTTTAATAGCACTACCTCACAAATATTCTGGCATACTGATGGACTCTCTCACCACCAGCTCTCACTGCAGACTCTAGGGCTGCCCAAGAGGGATGGAGCAGGATGCCAGTACTTGGAAAGACTAGAGAAAATAAGAGAGAAATGAAAGAAAAAGTAGTTAAACTTTGGGACTGTTTGTTCCATACTCATCAAACCAAACCACCTTAGAAGAGTGCACAGGCCTAACTTCAAACTGTCATGAAGGATTTGAGAACTAGTGAACATCTGGCACATGAGAACTTCTGATCACTTTGCTCACTGCTTCCCCTTGCTTCCATGAACATTCCACACAGATCACTCAGGATTAACATAAAAACATTGGGTGATCACCTTAACTTCGCTCGACTTCCATCTTCCCAGTCCCTCACCTCTAGTCACACAGCTCTCATGTCCCCTGTGTGCACAACAGCAAACTCTTACATGGTTAAGTGAGCCCAAGTGGGACTGAGTTGGTGGCGGGGTGTGATCTTGTGATTCTGGGAACAGTTCAGCACTTCTCATCTCAATATATTTTGCAGAAGTGCTTGAAATATCTTTAATTCCCCTTCAATTAAATCCTCCTTCAATTTTTTTCTGTTTTGTTGTTGTTGTTTTCCCAACTTTGCCACTTCTGCAGCAAAGCAAAGACTGGCAGAACCTCCCAGATTTTTTTTTTTTTTTTTGCTTCTACTTTTTGGGAACCTTCTCACAAAGCCACATCACTGATCCCATTTCCTGCATTCCCTTCACCATGGAAGTGCTGTGCTTTCATTATTGTGACATCATATTCTCCCTGCTTTAAATCCTCTGTAACTCTGTGAAAGCTGAAGTGACAGTCAAAGCTAGACACTCCTTGAGGAAATGATGGCTTGTTCTGTGGTGGTATCAGAAGATCGTGGGTTTTGGGGACTCTAAGTTCCACAGGATTTTGCATCCCTACACAGCATCTTTGTCACCAGAGATGGTCTCCCTGCCCATCCTGTGCCTGTGCTGAAACAATTCCTTACCTTCTGTTCAATTCACATATCCTCATCCTTCCAAGCTCCTCAGGCAATCCTACGTTCTCCCATCAGTTCTTTGCTGCACAGATGTCTTTTTAGAACAAAAATATGCCTTTTTCCAGAGGCCAGGATGCCTTTTCCATGACACAAGCATCTGCCTGTCAATGTACACATCCAGTCCCCAGCTGACCTACACTTCCGAACTCTCCTCGGTGGCAATCGGGAATTCACACAATCCCCTGGGCTTGCTTTAGTTTCATTTCCTTGGTTTCCTTTCCAAAGGCTGAGGGTTCCTGTCCAAGCCATGACCCTGTCACGATGCCTTGGCACAGGGAATGCTGCAGACTCCCATGACTGCCTCCCTGACGTTCCCAGCCCTGCACAGTGTGGCTGCACATGTCCTGACAGCCTCTGAGCAGAGCAGCCCGGGGTTAGTTTGGCCCACCCTCTGGGGAGCCTCAGCAGGAATCCGCCAGTCCTCCAAAATTCCCTCTCTTGCCTTAGGCAGGATTTCATTGACACTTGTAGGATTAAGCACAGGAGGCAGGAATTAAGGAGGACTGGCACGGAGCTACTCACCGCTGCTCCTTGCAGAACTCTGTCTGCCTCTGGTGGAGCTGAGCAGCTTCCAGAGCAGTCAGGGGGTTCAATGCAGCACATCCACCAGCGCCCACTCCCACTCCACACCACCTCCAAGAGCTTTAGGCTTTTCCCATCCCCGCAGCAAGTTCTGAAGTGAAGCAGCCAGCCCCAGGCATAAATCCGCAGTGATTTATGTGCTGCTGGCAGGTTGTTGGCTTAGTCCATGCAGGTTCAGGTGTATGAGATTGATATGAAGGCTTCAGCTACAAAAAACCCCAGTTTTACATTCCATGTCCCTGAGTGCCTTGGCATGTGCTGGAGTTTGCTCAGGACTTCGAGAAGGAAATAAGTCAACAAATCCTGCTGCTTCCAGCTGCTCAGGTCTGGTTCTTCTCCTTTCTCCATGGCTGTAACACAACCCTCTGCTACCTTTCCTTACCTTCTGTTCTTCTGCCACTAACAGATGCTTGTCCCCTTTGGGCTTTAATCTCTACCGGGTTTACATTTCAGCTTTATTTTGTTGCAAACTGCTCTAAAGTCAGGATGTCTATTATCTGTGACTTGTGTGCATGTTCCAACTTGTAATTCAGCTACAGGGCATGGTAAAGATCAATTTTTGGAAAATAAGTCCCTTTTTCACTCCACTGTTTCTCCAGCCGTGTAACAGTGTGACGGGCGTCTCCCATTCAACAATGAACCCTCTTTCATGCCACTCCTTAGAAATGATGGAAATCACAATTTAAGTCTGCCTCCAAATGGAAAAGGAACCATGTGACCAAACAATAGTAATGATAGTTAATGAACACCAGTGGGGAGTTGGGAACCAAATTCTGCTCAGGCTAACAGGAGAGGTGGTACCCCTCACCCTGACCAACCAAAGGCACTGCTGGACACTTTCCTGTGACAACAGCATGAACAAAAAAGTCTGTCGCATGAGGTGAAACATTGCTTTCCAAGAACAAAACAAGAAATAACTCTGCCAAACCCAGACATTTTCCTAAGAAACTGGCTACCAGTGCTTGTGGGGCATTGCAGCTTTGTCTGTGTTTGGGGAAGAAGGCAGCTGGAAAGCCTCAAAACTCACTGGAGAAGAGAACATAAAAGGCTTCAGGGCACAGAACTGGCTAGGAAAGTATGCTTGAAAACTGCCAGCATGGAAACGGCTAACTATTGCTGACCTTTCCCATGTTTACAGAAACAGAACTTTCAACACCTGTAACTGGGAGGGAATGAGCTGCAGAAAGATCTGACTCACATCATCATTCTCACCTCCTAAGAGAAACAATTCTGTAAGGCTTCAAGCACTCACCATGCAAGCCACAAGGCAGCATCCCTGGAGAACAAGCTGTCTCTGAGCACTGCTACCCAATTTCCTTACTGGGTTTGTTCCACATCCCTCTTCATCGCTCCCAACAGCATCCTGACAGGCACACACGTCTATTCATTGCTGCTGCTCCATCCCCTTGCCTCCCTCCCTTGTTCCTGCCTGCCAGCCTGGCAGCAGCACACAGGTAGATCCTGGCTGGACCCACACTGGAGCTTTGCTTTCCATGAGGGCATTTCATGAGATGCCTCTCATCTATCACTGACACCACTGACTCCTAGGCTTGTAGCGACAAGGCTCCTGTCAGAGCTTCGCTGCTGAGCTGCAGCAGAGGGACTCTCCTGGGGCTCAGGAGGGGATGAAGACACTGCTCATACATAGCTGGCTGTCGGGACAGAGCAGCACTGTGGGGAGTCAGGCCTCCGCTTGGGACGCAGGTGAAAAAGGGACATTGCTGATGCAGGCACTGCTGCGATGTTCTTGCAGGGAAAGTAAACAGTGAAGCTGTTGCTCAGCCTGTCAGGGTCCTCAGGGAGACACTGAAACGCCAGGAGACAGGACAGGGCTTGAGTATCGCTTATTACTCAGCTTTCTGAAAAGAGCTCAGTGGAGGAAAACCAATTCATTGGTTTTGAGCTTTTGGATCTTTTTTTTTGTTATCCTGTGCAACTGGGGGAGCTTTAAATTTCTGCTTCCAAACAACAAACCAATGAGACTGAGATTTGGATATGGTCATCTGGCATGCAGGGCTGAAAATAATATCTGCACACTGCATGATTAGTGATTAAATTCCATATGTTAGCAATGTGGATCTGGTGACAATCCAGCTGCAGTGCAAAGCGCAGGCTGTTGTCTCCACATGTTTCTCCTGTTTCTTGAAGAAAATCAGTATTTCATCTTCCTGCAAAATATTTAACCAAATTCTTTCTCTGTGCAAAGCAATTTGCTTTGCAAATTGGGGGGTAAGGAGAAAGCTCATTGGAAATAACCTTTGGGGATTTTTATAAATATTTCACTGCTACCAGAATGTGGGTTTGTGTCCTTTCCCTTTCTTTGAAGTCTATTTTATATCAAGTTTATAACTGTCACTGCAGTATTTTTTCTACCTATAAAATACCAAGAAAATGGAACTAAAATATCTGAAATGGGGATCATGTACTTTTCTCTTTCTTTTTTTAAAATCTGATGTAGGTTTATTTATCTCCATTAATGTTAGATGGGGATATTTTAGAGATTCATGGCTGGATCCATGTAACGCCAGGCACAACAGGGAGAAATGTGGGCATGGTATTTCTTGTTAGTGCAGTTTTAATGAGCAAATGAAAAGGAACAATCCTTTTTGTGCTCTACTCCTGCAAGAGCAATTCCATGATTATTGATTGTTACTAGAAATAACTGTTAAATATTGAAATAGCTGTTTGAGGTAGAGGATAAACAATGTTCATGCTGCTTGAGATTTTTATTTCTAAGTATTATCAGCACTCACAAATCAGAGTTAAACCATTGTCTTCCATAGGATGAGATTAAATTACAAGATTCAATTATTTCTGTATTCAAGCTTGATTTCTGGAGAAAGAAGTGATAGAGAAGAGAAACACAGAAGGGTGATGCAGAACCAATCACAGTTACACGTGCATCCCCAGGCCAAGAAGCCAAGACACTCCTGTTTTATCATTCACATCAAAAATTATCTTAGCAATGTGAAAGTTGCTGATTTTTTTTCCTGGGTATTTAAATGACATTAACAAACTTTAGCTTATTATCCAACCCTTTGGTGTCCTCAAGTAGGGTTTAAAAACTGACCTGCCTCAGCTGTTTGGGTCATGCTCCAAGTTCCCCCAGACCATCGGTGTGGGGGGAATGGCACGGACCTGAGAACTGCAGCAGTGCCAAAGCTGGAAGATGAATCTCTCATTTTCTCTCCCAGCTTTACAGCATGCCCAGACAGGCTCTTTTGAATTACATACACATAGATAGGTGTGGGAAATCTCTCCACTGATATTTTTAATCGTTTTTTCTTCATTATGTAGTGCCTAGGTTAACCCTTATGCTACATAGCAACTGTTCTTAAAAAAAAGTAATTTCCTCAGCAAGAGTTTCTAGACAAGACCCTTCTCTGCCCAGTGCTGTCTTGTGGAACAAGGCTGAGGGAGCCCTGCTGAAGGTGGAGGAGAGGGCAGAGGGAGGGAGACCTAGCCCTGCAGAAACACCAATGCCATGGATGATGCTGGTTTCCCTCTCCTTGGGACCTTGGCCTCTCCCTCTCACTGTCTGCTCACCTCAGCTTTCAGACAAATTAGTTTTGCCTTTGTGACCCCTGGAAGCTCTGAGTGCTCAGTGCCTTGGGGTGGGCAGGGCTGCGATCCCCGCTCCAGGGGAGTCACGGGGCAGAGGTACAACCTTGGTCCCTTTGATCAGTCTGGCTGGCAGGAGCCCTGGCACAGGGTGTGCAGTAGCATCTTGTGCTCAGTCTACTGTCAGCTCTGAGTGTGACATTCCCTGAACACCTACGAGTTACCCTCCAGCTTTGATCATCTCAGTTTATTGGGAAACAGATTATGTGATACTGCTGTGCTGAGCTTCTTGGAATCACAGATATCCAGCAGTTAAAGCAGCAAAGGTAATGCACAAGGTTCGGCTAACAGAAAGTATCTTCTGTGGGATAATAATCACCAAAGTATCTTTTACTGCTCTCACTAAAATACACACTTTTAGGAGAACCTGATCACACTGCTGCTTTGCCCTCCTCTGCTCTGGAATACACTCACTGCTGTGCCTGCAGCAGAGGGGAAGCTGGTAGTGTGCGATGCTGCCTTTTCAGAATGTTCCATATTCCACTGGGACAGAGATGCACCACAAAAAGGACAGAAATTATTTTGTAATGGACCTGATTTAGTGCACGTGCGTTTACCTGAGTCAGCTGCCAGGATGCAGGCAGTGCATGGGCTTTGGCAGTGTCTGGTAATAAAGAATGGCAGTCCCATGCCCAGCCTGCTGCAGGAACATCAATGATCCTGGAAGCACACTCACACTAATTAACACATTTGAACCTGCTGCTGACTGTGACAGACTCTGCACTGTGGGGACCTTTTGTTCACCACAAGCAGCTCTGTGGCTTCTCAGCATTTTCAGTGAACCATTCCTTCAGTGAGGCAGTTATTTGGATGTTGTCTGACCCTTTGCACAGGAAAAAAAGTCATGGAAACATAGAAGGGTTTGGATTGGAAGGAGCCTGAAGGATCATCTCATTCCAATGCTCTAGCACAGGCAGGGACACCTTCCACTGGACCTGGTTGCTCCAACCCCATCCAGCCTGGCTTTGGACACTTGGAGCCCAATCCTCTCAATGCGCTGGTACAGTTCTGTCCCAAACACTCATCCTGACTCTTGGGTGGTGAGAGCACATGTCCCAGAGTGTGTGAGCTGGGAGGGTCTGCAATTTGCTTTCCTGTATCTGTGCACACATAGAGATGAAGGTTCAAGGGGAGTTTTATGCCATGGCTCAGGAGCGGTTCTGCTCCATTCTGAAGTGCTCTCCTGCAGCCACCTGCCTGCATCAGCCTGTCCTCTTGCTCCAAGCTAGGTTGGCATCTGTACAAGGAGAGAATGGGAATTGGCAACTGAGTACTGTTCTGAGGAAGCTGATGGTATTTTCTGGAAGCCAAAGGGTTTACCGATTGCATTAGTTACTGAGCAAGACACACCCAAATTAAAATCCAAGTTCCACATCCTCTTTTAATGGCTATCCAACAAAGTCCCAGCAGCATGCCTCAGTGCCCTGGCCCAGAGGAATTACCCCTTGCTTTACCCAGACAATGAGGGCCTTTGTTCCGTGGGAAGAAGGCACCTGACTGAAGCAGGTGACACTCATTTGATTCTGAGACTTGGGGAGGTTAAAACTCCCTCAGACTTTGTGATCCATTGCCTGGAGAGGAATGGTCCCCTCCAAGATACCCTGATGCAGTTGATTGGGCTGTTTGCTGATGTCGTTATCATTCTGTTATCAATGGTGTTATCAGTCTCTCTCCATGCTTGGTGAGTTTCTCTTTGTTGTCATCCAGGTCGCAAGGTGATCCCTCAGCTGTGGTCCCCGTGATGAGCTCCACTGAAGCCTGACTTTGTTTGCTCCCCGGGGATTTCACAGGTGCAGCCAGTCATGGAGTTCAGGCACGGGTTCCTCTCTGAAGCTAAAAAAACAGTATTTCTGATGAACCCAGAAATGTTGCTGTGAAACATTTTCTGTGAAAAATCAAACAATTAGTGAGGGATTGGGGAGGGAGAGCACAAGTCTGATGGGGAGCGGCTGAGGGGGCTACAGCGGTTCAGCCTGAGAAAAGGAAGCTCAGGAACTTCCTGACAGGAGGCTGTAGCCAAGTGGGGATCGGTCTCTTTTCCCAGACAACAAGTGTCAGGACAAGGGAAAACAGCCTCAAAATGCACTAGGGGAAGTTTAGGTTGGATAGTGGAGAAATTTCTTCCCAGAAAGGACTGTCTAGCCCTGGCACAGGGCAGTGTCAGATCCCCCATCCCTGGAGGGATTTAACAGGCGTGTGGATGTGGCACTTGAGGACATGGGTTGGTGGTGGCCTTGGCAGTGCAGGGGGAGCTGTTGGACTCAGTGACCTCAGTGACCTTTTCCAGCCTCAAAGCTATTGTGATTCTGTGTCTAAGGAGGAAGTGGAGAAGAAGAAAAAGGGATAGAAACTTCTGTGAAAGTTTGCTGGCTCAGTCCAACATGAGTGCATTCTGTGCCAGTCGCTCACATGAACATGCAGAGATATGATTAGCTTTGACTTCTCTGATACTTATCTGCATAATTTGTTCTATGTTTTCATTTATCTCTTCCTTAATAAGGAAACATGCCAATAACTGAATGCGTGGGTCAAGTTCTATTCATCAATTTAATTTGTTTTGGCTACAACCAGAAGATTAAAACATGCAAGTGAAAGAGAAATGGGCTGAATATGAAAGCAGGTGATCTGAATGCACAGCCAGAAAACTGGGCTTAGACCATCCACTGCAAACCCACCACTTGGATCAGTAACACTTTGCTGTAAAAGGGAACTGATGTAATCAGGTTCAAACCTGCCTCTGGTGAGCCAGATGTGACCAAAAAGGATCTACTCATTAAATATGAACCATAAGTAAGTCAGACCCCCCCATTCTGGGTTATCGTAAACAGGACTGGTCTTTTAAATTTGGCTAGTAAATGCAGCTGGAAATCACTTTTCTTTTTGTAACTGATGGTATTGTAGAGATGTCACAAGGCCAGAGCATTTTGGAAAGAGGATTTAAAGGAAAGTGCTTTCTGCTCAGCTGAAGAACAGAAATCCAAAGGAGAGGCAGATCTTCCCTGGCATTCACAACATCTTGTCCTTGAGTGGAAAGGGCAGCAGATGTTGGACACCACCGTGGGTGTCAGAGAAAGGGGCTTTTACAGAGAGAGCACTTCATCCCGCAGACCATCCAGGTACACCCCCTGAGCAAAGACATTTTTCCTACAAGAAAATCAGTAGTGGAAAGGGGATGGAAGAAAGAGTGATATTTGGCAGACCATGGTGACAGCTGGGGAATCACAGTGTCAGACTTTACAGAGTGACGGAGAGGAGTCACTAGTTGTACACACAGGGAATTGTTCTTTTTCCCCTGAGTAAAACACACTTTGCTTTCACACTGGTGTGATAGGCAGGACAGTGCAAAGGATGAAGGATACTTGCACTTAAGGGCTTCTAGGAAGGAAATCTTGTTTTTTGGGTTTCATATTTTGCAGAAGAATCTTACGTTTAAATCCAACCCTCCCTGCTCTCAGCAGAAGGCAGCTGGAATTGAACTTTCACACAGTTTAAGGTAATATTATGTGTATGAGTGCTGGGTAATAGACTTGATGATCTTTAAGGTCTTTTCCAACCTAAATTGTTCTGTGATTCAATGGAAATCCTAACTAGTTAGGATAACGGCTAGGACAGACCTGAAAGGACTATCTGCTTTTCCTTGACTCAAAAGATGGACTATGATACCTACAAATGCTCCTTGTTACACAAGAGCCTGATCAGGTCAGGGCTGGCTCTTCTTGCCCTGGAGTTCTACCCAGAGGGCTGAGGTGTATCCACTGCCAGAGCAGGTGTCACATAGTGATTCCCAGCATTGACTCACTTGCTGCCCCAGCTCAAACCAAGCTGGAAAATCTTGAGCTGAACCTGAGCCAGACTCAAGGGACAGTCACCAGCTGCCTGAGGGACCCTGCTGGCTCCTGGCTGGGCTGTGGCAGCCCAGCCCACCTCACCTCTCTGCTTCCAGCAGTGACCTGATGAGGGATCTCTCCCTAGACTGGAGAGGGTCACCTATGAGAAGAGCAATTCTGTATCTATTACCTGCTTCTAGGCTCTCCCTGGAGCCAGGAACGTTGCAAGTGAGCGAGCAGCTACAAAAGAAACATCTAATTAAGATCTGAAGTCATAAATCTGTGGTAGTTTGTTTTCACTGTGGCTTTATTTGATATTTACCTCAAAAAGATCAAGAGAGTCAAGGGCAAAGCAGGCTGTAAGGAATGAAGTGATGGCTTTGTTCACTGATTTCTCCTGCACCAGCAGGGCCCTAAGTTGTACAAGCAGCTGTGGACAGTCCTCCCCTCTGCCCTGCAGAAACACAAGGTGCTCTATGGGCTCATCAGGCATGTCTCACACTCCTCACACTGCCCACTGCACTCTGCTGAGCTGGGCCTGACAAGTCTTCCTGCTCTGGGGAGTCTTTGGGGTTGTGCTTGTCCATGGACATAATTCATCCTCTGGAGAAAAAAGGGTGTTTGGAAAAGCTAAGGTCTGCAGCTGGGTGAGCGAAAAAGCGTGTGTCCAAAGTGTTCAGATCAAAGTCAGACAGGGAAGATGCTGGAGGCAGGAGAAAAATATGTCATCTGCTTTACTTTTGTCTTCCAAAACAAAATGAGCCTAGGAAGAAACATATCAAACAGTGACATTGCCTGGATTTCTGAGCAACTTTCCTGGGCACTCCAACAGCCTGAGCCAAGAAATATTTGAAGCTGTGAGTGCACTGGGTCCTTCAGAGCAGACTGACACAATGACTGCTTCCTCCATGATGTGTACCAAGAGAAATTATGGCCTGGGCCCATCTTTAGGCAGTTTCTGTCTTTGCAGCCCCACATCCCATCCTGGCAGTGCTGGAGCAGCCTGCCCCACAGCACAGCAGTCCTGGCAGCAGCCTGCCCTGTGCCCGTGATCACCGTGCTGTGAAAACGACCTGGAACAGGCTCACGGACATGGCTGTCCATTTATAATATGGCAGAAAAGTTATTGTCACTGCCAAGAAAAGACAAAAGGTCAACAAACAATAACCCAGCTGTAAATGAAGGCTATACATTTGGACATGGGTGGGAGATAACTACAGGCTTCCTCTCATACACGTGGCACCCAGCTTGGAAATTGTCCTTCAGGTCAAGATGCTTTGTGTGCCATGGGCAGCCTTTTCTGGTCAGAAATTTTTCAGTGAAAAAAAATAAAAATCTGCTTTTCTTAGTTTCCATAGGTCAACATTAGGATGCAAGATCACAGCTCAGCTTTGAGTGGAAAACAGGAATAAGTGATGCCAAGCAGAGCAGCCCCTGGACATCCATGTCTCTCATATACAGGAAGTTCCTACAAGAATTTGAAAGAAAGTTTGAAAAATCAATTCAAAAATATAATCAACTGCACAGAATGAAGCTGTGGGGACAAGTGAGAGCAAAAGGTTGCCCAAAGATCCTGGTACACTAAAAAATCACATTGATTGCAGTTGCCTTTACACTGTGACTGCCCTCCTGAAAAAATTCTCTGTGAGATATATTGGGCAAAGGCTGAGATATTGTTTGGTTGTACGATAACACCATAACTGTGCCACAGCCATAACTGTTGCCAGGTGGGTAAGAACAATTGATTTGCATTAAATCCCGGGGACATACTTTAGGCAGCAGCTTGCTCCTGCCATTGCTGAGTTTCAGCCCAAGTTCTGATCCCAGATGCAGCTCTGGCAGAGGATGTACGGACACATTTAGGGCTGGATTCTGTTCAGCTGTGGATGAACTGTGTGCTGGCCACATCAGAGGAGCTACAAGTGTTCTAAGAGCCAGATGGACTCAGTGGCAGCAAGCGAAACCAGAAAATCTTCCTTTTACAACAGGGAATGAACAGAGCAGAGGAGAGGAGATACCGAATGAAACTAGGTGCAACAACAGAAGGAGAGAAAAGGACAAGGCACAGCCGAATCTGTGACCTTCGTAAACGAAGCTTGGAAAGCCGCCGATGCGGCTCGGGTCGGGCGGGGGTGACGCGGCTCCCGGCGATCGCCCAGTGCCCTCTGCTGACACCAGACCGGAGTAGCTTCTGCAGGAGCCCCGAGCGCTGTCAACTGAGTTGCTCTACAGAGATTCCGAGCTCCTAATTCCTCTGGCAGCGCAAAACCACAATAATTCCCCTCTGGGAGAATGCTGGAACCGCGCTGGCCTGTCCCTTCCCGCAGCTCCTGCGGGGATGCCCCGTGTCCTGCCCGTGCCTGCCTGCCCGAGTGCGCCCATGGAAACACCCGTGATTCAGCCTTGCAGGATGCTGTGGAAAAACACTCCTATGAGACTGACTCCTGCACCGCATCGTGTGTTAAGTGGATGATCCTCCTGTGCCAACGGAGGGTATTTCTGTGCCCGTCTGTCCACGTGTCCCTGTGCCCGTAAGTCCATGTGGGAGGGTGCTCACAGTCTGCTTCACCTGCACAGTTGATTCCTGCCTGGTCTCGGTGCCCTCTAGTGTTGTGAACACTCTAGTATGTAAAAAAACTGCAAAACTGATCCCAGCTTCAGAATTCCTGGCTTTACTAACCCTTTATACACTAATTCCGTTAATTCTGCAGCACAGCTACAACTTAATGGAGACTGTGTTACCCTGAGCATATCAGATGATTACAGCACAACATCAGACACCTAAGAACAAGGTGATGAAGCTAATATCTTCACATGAGAACAAGGTAAGATGAAGCTAACATCTCCAGGGTCTGAGCCTGCAAACCACACCCAAATCTCCTGGCTGTACAGCATTACCTGTCGCAGCCATACCCACATCTGGTATCAGCAGCTCTCCCAGATGTTCTCCTGGCTGTGATTGCAAGGTGCCGATCAAGCTGGGAAATAACCCACCTCAGTAACATCTGGCCCCACAGACAAGAACTGGGATGAGAGCAGGACTGCCCAGGTCACTCTCAGACTCAGCGTTGGTGGGTACAGACTGGTCAGAGCAGTGTGGCTTCCCAGGAACTCCGTGGGGACCACCACAAACCACAACTAACCAACCACTGACCACCCCTAACCACTGCAAACCACCCCTAACCACACAAACCACCAACTAACCATGAACCACCCCTAACCACCACAAACCACCATTAACTAACCACTAACCACCCCTAACACCACTAACCACCACTAACCAACCACAAACCACCACTAACCACAAACCACCCCTAACCACCACAAACCACCCCTAACCACCACTAACTACCCCTAACACCACTAACCACCACTAAACAACCACAAACCACCACTAACTAACCACAAACCACCATTAACCAGGCACAAACCAGCAACNACCCACAAACCCCCCCTAACCACACACCACCCCTACCCACCACAAACCACCCCTAACCACCACTAACTACCCCTAACACCACTAACCACCACTAAACAACCACAAACCACCACTAACTAACCACAAACCACCATTAACCAGGCACAAACCAGCAACCACCACTACAAACAGTCACCAATAGCTCGGTCCGGAGCAGTTTTGCTCATGCCCACCCAGCAGCTGGAAGATCTACTGGCAAATCCATCACTCTGACTCGATCAGCCTTTCAGCAGAAATCAGTTCTGCAGGTGACCTCTGCTGACGGGACTGCGCTCAGTGAAACCACTCCGGTGCCAGGCTCCCGCAGGGCAGCCGCTTGTGTTTCTGCCCCGCACGTCCCCCCACGGGAGCCCCCCCGTGCCACGGCCGTGGGTGATGCAATGAGGCGATTGCATCAGACGCGGCCCCGCTGAGCCGCCTGCCCGTGTGAGCGGTGAAATCATCCTCACCGCCCAGAAGGGCTCCTCCGAGCTCCCCTCGCCTGCGGTGTTGTGTCACTGGCAGGCTGAAGCACTGGGCTGAAATCCCACCGGTTAGTGAGGGAGCAGGGAGAGACAGCACAAGTCCCATGCGGAGCGGCTGAGGGAGCTGGTGTGGCTCAGCATGGAGAAAAGGAGGCTCAGGGGGGACCTTCGGGCTCTCCACAAGTCCCTGACAGGAGGAGGCAGCTAGGCGGGGGTCGGGCTCTGCTCCCGGGGAACAAGGGACAGCACAAGGGGAAACAGCCTCAAGCTGCGCCAGGGGAGGTTCAGGTTGGATATGAGGGAAAACTTCTTCCCTGAAAGGTGGTCAGGCACAGGTTGCCCAAGGCACTGATGGAATCACTGTCCTGGAGGTGCTCAAAAGGAGTGTGGTTGTGGCACTTGAACGCATTTTTTAGTGATGAACACAGAGGGTGCTGGGTTAACATTTGGACTCAATGATCTTAAAGGCCTTTTCCAGCCATAATAATTTTGTGAAGCTGATTGCTTAACAGAATTTCATTAAATCCTTTCAGTTATTCCATCCTGACAGTCTGACTTCTCTTGATGATCCTACACAGTGACAGTGGGGAGCTGAGGAGACTTCTCAAATGCATTGGTTGGAAGGAGAGTGCTTGAATTTTGAAAGCAAAAGGAGAGAAATGGGGACCATGCCCCAAAATAACAGGTTTAAACGCAAACACAGTTCAGGTACACATCCTGGCACAGCAACGAGTACAGCCCAGGGCACAGAGATGAGCAGCACTGACTGCCCACCCTGCCCCTCCCGGAGGTCGGGAAGGCAGCACGAAGCCAGCAGGGCCCTGCCATGGGCTTGGGTCAGGACTGAGGAGCAACAGTGCACTGAAGGGAGGGCATGAAGGGCTGTCACTGGGGAAATCAACTTGCCCTGCACCAGGAGGCCCAGTTCCACACACCAATTTGGTTCACACTGCGGTAGAGTCAGTTATTGTACAGCAATCTTGGGATACGTTCAGTGCAGCTCCCCAGAACTAGCCAGAGACTCACGGTGAGTCACGGCAAGTGCTGGGAGACGGTAATGCTAACGCTGGGAGAAGCCCTCTGCTCCGGGGCCGGCCGTGCCCGGTGTGTGCTGCCCACAAACAGACAGCGTGCCCGCACTGCACACACACTGTACACACACCGTGCGTGGCACTGCCGCAGTCGGAACTGCAGAGCTTATTTCCTTTTCGGGGTGCGTTCCCCCACGGCTGGCCAGTGGGCGGCCGGGCCCCGGGCTCCTTCAGCGTCCATCCCGCACCTGAAGTGCCGGAAAACCCCAGGTCTTCGGGACCAAGGTTCCGCAAGCCCTAGGGTTCTCCAGTTTCACACCGCTCCGGTGACAGCGGGACGCCGCGTCGTTGCCGTGCCCAGACTCCGCGGGGCGCTGAGCCCCGGCCCCGCCGCCCCCCGGTCTCAGTCTCAGTCTCCGTCNATCTCCCCGCCCCGGCGGCGCCGCCGCCAATGGGGGCTGCGGGGCGGGGCGCGGGGCACTCCCGGTGCCCGGGACGGGACGGGCTTCGACCCGCTCCGCTCCACGCGGGGCCGCCGAGTCAGTGGCGGTCCGGTCCCGATCCCGGTCCGCGCCGTCTCTCCTGATCCCGCCGCCCTGCCGTTCCCCTCGCGGTCCCGGTCCCAGTCCGGCCGTCCTGCTAGCACCGGCACACAGGTAAGCCGCGGGGTTCGCGCACCCTTCCCGCCCGCCCGCGGCGGTCCCGACCCTCCCCGGTGCCGGTGTCACCGCCGGGCCGAGGCGGGTGCGGGGTCGGA
>VZRL01005061.1:1639476-1679597 GCA_013397895.1 Origma solitaria
CCGCCGCCAGCATCGCCTCGGCTTGCTTTTCCAGAAACGAGCAGCTGCCAGGTCCGGGGGTCAGTCGGTTTAGGTTGCATATTAAGAGCAATTTCTTCCCCAAAAGATTTCTTGCCCTGGCACCGGCAGTGGTGAAGTCACCGTTTGGGGGGATTTAATGGACGTGTGGATGTGGCACTTCGGGACAGTGGTGGCAAGTTTTATGTAAATTGATATGAGTTTTGGAAGTGTTACTTGAGATACCTGGTAAGGCAGAGTGTAGATTTCCAAGGTGGACAGCCCTAACTTGGTGAAAATCACTGGAAAGTGGGCACTGTGCCCTGGGGACTCCTGCTGTGTGCTAAAGAGGGGTGAGAGCAGCCCGGAGAACTTCCTTTCACACCCGAGCACGCAGTGCTTTCACTTAAACAGAAGTCCCCATCCACCCCAGATAAAACACTTAGTGGGCAACTGTGTGTGTAGAATTTCCAGACTGGGAAATCTGCTGATTTCCAAGCCACATGGAAAGCCTCAGATTCCACCTTTTTTCCTCTTTTTTCTGCTTCTATGAGAAGCCTTTTGCCCACAGGAGTCCCACTGCTGCAGAGGTTCTCCCAGCATGGTTTGTAGCACGTGGAGATGAGGAGATGCTGCCTGGAGCAGAGTGAGGGAATGGCTGAGCAGGAGATTGGAACTGGCCGTGGCCAGCCATGAGGCATGCACTCATATTTTCCAGATAGCATTTTTTCCCCCTGCTTTTCACTTGCAGTTCTTATTTAGGATTTCAGCTCTCCCTTTTTAGGCTCCAATGTATACAAGTGTCTCATCTGAGGCATAGTGCTGCCTGACTGTGCCAGTCAGTTCTGCAGCAGAGTAGAAATCTCCTCTGATGTGCTGGCTCATGTGTTGACATGGAAGAGCCACTGCCAGGGTGTAGATGTCTGAGCCCCTGAGTGTGGGTCTGGGCACCTCCTGTCCCAGGCAAGCAGAAACCCATGGCTTGAGGGGACAGCGTCTTCAGCTGGGACAGAAAGCAGCCCACCCCATCTCCTCCTGTCCTGCCTGCATCCCTGCCAGCCCCCCTGCCCCAGTACCTGCTGGGGTTTTCACTGAAATGTTTTCACTGATTACTTTCATTCTGTACCTTTTCACTTACTGTTTTCCTCACCCTCATTTTCCTGCCAGAATCCATTAGCTGCACACAGAAGAAATAGATTGGATTCTAATATAGTCTAATTTTTTTTGAAAACTACACTTTCACAGAGAAGAGACGATGGCTGAGCTGTAGGGTTGTCGCAGGGTGGATGAACTACAGCTCACACTGTGATACTGCTGGAATGATTTCGTCTCACGCAGTGAAACTCATTCAGGAGCTTGTGGTTTTAGTATCTTAAGGGCTGATGCAGTTCAGAGTCCATTCTTCTCTCCTGCTCAGGCAGGATATCTCTTTAAGGCAATAAAAAAGTTCTTTAAAAAATTAATGATGTTTTTAAGTTAGATCTTATGCATCTGGCATTGATGGCAGATCCCCTCATACTCTAACTACAGTGATACTGTGTCACTTGTATGGCCTTGATACTGTGTCCCCTGTGGCAGATAAAATGTGTGGCTCTGGCAGTTGTAGGGAGACTCCCTGTGGTTCCCAAGGAGGTGGGAGTTGTTGGTTTTGGCTTTTCCTTTTACCTCAGTAAGACCAGTTGGTTCAGTCACACATTAGGTGATCCAAGGTTGCTGCCATACGAGGGCAGCGCCAGGTGGTTTAGATGTGTCCTCCATGTACCAATCAAGTGTCTTGGGTATGGTGGTGTTGAACTAAGAAGTACAAAGATTCCACAGCTTTGAATTTTATGCCAGATATTCAGCAAAATGTTCATTCCCTGTATTGTTAGACTTGAGCAGCAGCAGACCTGCCCTATGCCCAGTATCCGGCTGGCACGTCAGGGACGGCTGTCTCCTCCTTCTTGAGTGATTCCATCATCCTGGCAGACGTCCTTGTGCTGGAGTGACTCTGATGCAGGATTCCTTTGGCCTGTGTAACTTTCTTTATTTGGCAAACTGCTTTAAACCGGGTTCTTGTGGGGAGGGGGCTTTGATGGCATTGTCTCAGTTGCAGGCCCTTCAAAAGGCTGGGAAATTCTCTAAATATGTGAGAGAAAGTGGCCAAGTTGTGTGCACAAGACCGTTTCACCAAAAACCCTGCTGGTTTGTGGTTTTTTGTTTTGTTGAGTTTTTTTTCACCAGTGCTTTTTTCGTTGTGTTACAGCACTTTGGAGAGCAGGTAAAAATCAGTCCCTTGCTCTCCATATTCTGGCATCTGATCTCATTTCCTGTTGCCTGCAATCCTGTTTCATTCATCCTGTGCTCTTATTATGAGCAGAAGCCTGAACCAAACTCCAGACCGGAGCATCAGTGGTGCTGACCCACACACCAGGCAGAGGCTCCTGCTGGCAGGGGCGAGCTGGGCTGTGAGCACTGAGCTCACCAAGAGGCTGGGCTCAGGCCTGTGACATGCTGGCCTCCCAGAGCAGTTGGGTGACACCTGCCCGGTGTGCCAGCCCCGCAAAGGAGTTGTGTGTCACCCATCAGGGACTTGTCTCCCCACTTTTTATTGTCCCGCTTGCGTTCAGCTGTAGCTGAGCCCTGACACCAAACCCTGTGTGTCTCCTGGGGCAGTGGCACTGAGCTCCCTCTCCACCACCTTCTGAGATGGTGACAAATCTCTTTTTATTTGATAGTGTCAGGAACCTTTATGCTAGTTATAGGCTGTGCCCATTCCCCTCCTGAGGTGTTTGCAAGGCCGATTTAGTCCCTTCAGCCCCTCCTGGCCTGTCCCGGTGGGCTTGGCTGCTGATCCTTGTATCAGCCCATGTGCTTTGAGCAGGAGCTACGTGAGGGTGACTCATGCACTGTGCTCGTCTGGGCAGACCTCATCTCCCATGAATCTCAGCCCTCCAGAGCCGGGGGAGCCCAGCCAAGTGTCCGCTTCCAAAAGGCACCGGCAAGGGAGTGGTGGGATTAGGCAGAGGAGGCAGAAAAAGCCTGCAGAGGAATGCTGCTGTGGGAGAGGAAGGAGCTGTGGCAGAAGGGGCTGGGGGTCCTGTAGATGATCCTCCTCTGCTGTAAGAGCCTTGCAGGGGCCAGAAATGTGGCCAAGCTTCCCTCCTAGAGAACAGTTCTAGTTGAAGTGCCAGGTTCTCCCCGGGCTGTTCAGGGTGATGCCCTCCAAAATGTGTTCACTATTCCTGATGGGTGTTGAGAACTTGCTCCCAAGGCAGCTTGAACAGTTTCTCTCCTGATTTTCTGCACAAGGGAATGGGAAAAGCAAAGTGGAGATTGGTCTAGTGGGGGCAGATTTTACTCCCTTTCTGCCATCATGGGATGAATCCATCTAGAACCCCTGCAGAAGTAATCATGCAGCCCCAAAACTCCAAATAAATTGCTCATTTTTGTAGCTTCAGTCTGAGCTGCCTGCTCTTGTTGAGATGCTGGCCAGTATTTGGTGCTGTCACACCAATGCAGCCTTGTTGGCCAGAGCTGGGCTGCTGGATCCTGAAGCTGGGGCATCGCTGAGCCTTTGCTGGGGCTGAGCTCTCTCCCGATTGTCTCAGGTACCCAGAACTATGGCTGGGGCTGGCAGAATCCACTGGTGACCTGAGAAGTTAGTGGTCAGTACTTCAATACTGTGACTAAAATTTCATTTGCTATATTCTGAGGCTGTGAGGTGGCAGCAGAATGGGGTGGCTCATCACCAGCCTTGCTGGGAACTGCTGGAGCCACGTGGAGGGAGCCAGCAATTACCTCCTGCCCAAGTCCCACCCATGGGGCTCAGCAGTGTCGGCTGCCATCCTGGCCAGGTGGAAATGCCCACCCAGAGATGGGCACACTGCTCATCCCAAACATGTTGGGGCTGGCTGTGATCCCTCTGCTTTCTCTTCCTTCCCTCCCCAAGCTCCCATCTCCTCCTCATCACAATGGCCTGCCAAGAGAGTGAGTACCTGGATGACCAGAAGAAATGCGTCCCCTGCAGAAAATGCATGCCTGGGCAGGAGCTTTCCAAGGTAAATTGACTTCTCTGTAAGGAGTGGAAATCATCATGGGTGGCACAGCTGGGTGAATCCCCTGCCAGCCTTCCTTCAGAAGGATGATCTTAGGTCCCAGCATGTTGGGAAGAGCTGAGACTCAGTAGGATGGGACGGTGGATTGTTTCCCTCACCCTGGTAGGTGGGTGAGACAATGGAAGCAGGAGGTGGTGAGGGACTTAAGGTAGCACGAGGAACAACTTGATTTCCTTTTTTGCTGATGGAAGTCTACATTTCCTTTTGTCTGTAGCCCCGAGCAAGGTCACAGTACATGGGTGGGTGCCAGTAGGACACTGCAGCAGGGGGTTCCTGCTGGGCCTCAGTGGTGGGAGTCCCAGAAGGGGTCCCCCCCGGCATTGTCTCCTGGGGTGCGGTGCTGCTGGAACTTTCCAACATGCAAAGCGCACCAGTGGGCCCTGGCCAGGCAGCAGACTGTCCCCAAGTGTCTCCTGGTTGCTGCACTGGTGGCAGCTGCTCTCAGCTGGGTTCTGAGCACCCTGCATGTGAGCAGTGACCCTGCAACCCTTTGCCCCCAAAGAAGGGACAACGCTCCCCTCAGCACCATTGGGAACCCATGGCAGCCCCTCACTGCAGCCGTGCCCCCAACCTCGTGCTTTGCAGGACTGCGGTGACGGCAGTGGCGGGGACGCGCAGTGCGTGGCCTGCCCTCCCAGGAAGTTCAAGGACCGCTGGGGACATCATGGCTGCAAGCCCTGCCTGTCCTGCGCCCTCATCAATCGCCTGCAGAAGTCCAACTGCACAGCAACAGCCGATGCGGTCTGCGGGGAGTGCCTGCCAGGGTGAGCACACCTGGGGCTGGCGGGGAGGGGCTGGGCAGAAGGGGCTTTACCTGAGGCCACCCAGGAGGTGGGACCTAAGAGGAGCCTCATGACCCAGTGATGCCTCTGTGAGGACACTGCTAATGAAACTTCCAGACTCGAGCTGGTCTGTAGACACCAGGGTGGCTGAGCCCTGGAAGATGAGTGGTTGTAGACCACTATGGTTTAAGAGGGGGTTTAAGGGGTTACTGAAATGAAGCAGCTGTGTACAGCCAGCCTATGCCAAGCCCAGGGGCTGCAGACACATGCAGGCCAGCGGGGGGTGTGGAACAGGACCAGGCTCCTGTCAGGAGTCAGGGTTCCAGTGTATGAGCCTCTTCTCAGACAGAGCTGTAGCTGGGGTGTTCCTGGCCCTCTGGGGAGTTATTAATCATTATAATCCACTTCAGCAGATGTGGGGGTGGGGGGGCTGTTGGAAGGATGTTCCTTCTTGACAAGTGGCTAGGTGCGAACAAGTAGGTGTGGTACAGCTCCAGTCAGAAATGAGAGCCCTGTTGCTCCTGTTGCCAGCCAGGCAAGAGTGTGGGGTCAGCTGTCCCCCTCTGCAATGGGGTGGGTGG
The DNA here is from genome assembly GCA_013397895.1 of Origma solitaria. Lineage (NCBI taxonomy): Eukaryota > Metazoa > Chordata > Aves > Passeriformes > Acanthizidae > Origma > Origma solitaria. The sequence continues at coordinate 1,644,934 of VZRL01005061.1, forward strand.
CACAGCTGGCTGCACAGGCAGGGTGGTGGGAGCTCGATGGGGGCCAGGCTCTGCTGAGCCCGTCTGCTCTGTTGGCAGGTTTTACCGGAAGGCACGGATCAGCGGGCAGCTCGAGTGGGAGTGCATTCCCTGCACCAAGCAGACGCCATCCTCCGAGCCGCAATGTAGGTGTCCCCACGGTGGTGGGATTGGGGCAGGTGATGTGGGCAGGGCAGAGCTGCAGCCCCACTGGAGGAGGCATGGTCATGGCATGTGATGAGGGATGGGCAGGGAAGGGGTGGTCCAAGCCTCAGAATTTGGCTCCAACGTTTTGTGGCTGTTTGCAGGTCGGTCCAGAACAAACCTTGTGAAGGTCGCTGTCCCCACTGTACCACCACAGGACACAGCCCTCCTTGCACTGACCAGCAGCGCCCTGGTCATCATCGTCCTGGTGCTTCTGGCGCTCTCCATCATCTACTGCAAGCGATTCTGGAAAAGCCAGTGCCAGAGAGGTGAGTTGGTGCTCTCCTCCTTGCTGTGCCATTCGCATGTGCCCGTGGCCCCTTCTCGCTGTGTAGGGCATTGCTGTTTTCACAGCACAGTGACCCAACTGTTCCTCAGCTCATACAGAATAGACACCTTATCCTGCCTCTCGTGCCCGCAGGACCTCTCATGTGCTTTGCCTGCTCAATGACACAGAAGGGCCTCCCTCCTTCTTAGGGCCATCAGGAGGAGGAGGACATTTCACACTTGGAACTGGCGAGCCTCCCTTCTGAGGTTTCGCTGTCTGGGTGGTTCTTTGCTGCTGGAGGAAGAGGGTTGTAGGTTTGGTGGCCAAGGTTGGGGCAGGATGGCATCCAGCAGCATGCCAGGGAGCTGCTGGCTCCCAGCTCCACTCTGGCAGACATACCACAGGGCTGAGGACATGCTGGGGAAGTGAGCCAGGCCTTTGCTCAGGCTGTTTCTCCTCTATCCTCCAAGTCTTCCTGAGGACTCAGAACTTCTCGGGGCAGCGAGCAACGTTCCCGACTGCAGCAGTGCCCGGCAGGTTCCTGTGTGAGGAGCAGATGTCTGGTCCCTGCTGCCTGGGTGTGAAGAACTTGAGTCCTTGCTACAGGCAGGCAGAAGGTACCTGCTCTCGCTGCCTTCCCCTGAGGAGGGAGGGTGGTGCTGGGCTCACATGGTCCCAGGATGAGATGCCTTTAGGCAGGAAGGGTGGAGCTGGATGGTGAGCTTCACTGATCTGTGCTGGTTTCTGGTTCCAGGCCCTGTGGAAGCAGTGCAGTTCATTTCGGATGGGGAAGCCGTGGGTCTCCAGCTCCCCTCTCTCCAGCCGGAGATGGACTTGCTGCCGGCCATCGCAGTCAGCACTGCCTCCAAGGCCCAGCTGGGCAGGAGCCTCCTGGAAAGCCAGCCCCTTATCCGGGCTTCAGGCCATGGTGACTGCCTGGACGGGGTCCTGCCGCCTCCCACACCCAGGCAGGGCCGGCCGGGCATGGTGGAGGCTCTGGCCCCACTTTCCTCCTGTGCCTCCGAGATGCAGCACAAGTGGCCACATGCACCAGTGGAGTGCACTGAGCTGGACCTCCAAAAGTTCTCCACCCAGGTGGAGTTCGTGGGTGGTGAGCGGCTGGAGGATGCAGCAAGCCGGGCGATGAAGAGGATTCCAGCAGAGAGTGGTGGTGTGGTGCAGGAGGAGGCTCATCACTTGCCCACGGCTGAAATTCCACCTGGGGAGCAGCCAGTAAGTTCTTCTAGCCTCATCACTCCACAGAACTCACCGGGGACTTGGGCACAGGGGGTGGGGTAGGAACATGGACTGAGGTATGTTAAGATGGGGCGGCAAGGCTGGAGGAGAAGCAGCATTCCCTGAACCCCTGTGATGACCCTGGGAGCAGTGTCAGGCGTTGCTGCTCTTAGCAGACTGCCACCAACCTTGTGGTCTTTGTCTCACCAGGTGGATGATGCCCAGAGCCTGGTGACTCAGATCAGCAGCACAGCCAAGGGTAAGTGGCCTTCCAGTCTCACCTTTGCACTTCAAGTACTGGCATATCAGAGAGGCAGGTTCTGGGAAGGGGGCTCCTCCAGAAGCCCACCATGTCCCCACTAGGGACTTAACTGACTTGTGGCCTTTGGTGCTGGTCCACAGGGTACATTTTCTGTGATGCTACCTTGAGTGGCCTGCAGGCAGGTGGCCCAGCTGTCACCAGTTACCAGCTTCCCCAGGACTGAGCCAGCTCCGTGTTGCTGAGCTCTATAGGCGATGTTGGAGGAGATATCTGCCCTGGCAGGGTGGCCTTTCACCTGCTTGGCAGGTTGGCTGTTCTCTTTGCCTTTATCCTGTCTGGGAGGATGGGTACTAACCCAGCTTCGCTGCGTTGATGTCCCCAGGTCTCCTGATAACGGAGCTGCCCCATTCCTTGGTGCAGTCACTTGCCTTCTTGTTGGACCCTTCCTTGAATGGTGTGAAGAACTTCAGCCACGTGGCACTGGAGCTGGGGCTCATGCCCCAGTTGCTGGGACGGATTTCGGGCTTTGAGCAGCTGGTCGCACACTTCACCTACGCGGGAGCCACAGTCACTGTCCCGCTGCTGGCGCAGGCGCTGCAGCGGCTCCAGCGGTTTGACGCCTTGCTCCTGCTCTGCGACCACTTCACACTCAGCCCCGCGCCGGACCGCCAGCGCTAGAGGACTGGGAGGGACGGAGGAAGCTCCATGCACTGTGTTTGGTGTGGGAGAGGATCCAGTGACCTGCAGTCACATAACCTCCCCAGTGTGCATGGCAGGAGAACATACAGATGGTCTTTGCATCATGAAGTGGAAGGACACAACGGGGGCATCCCTGCACAGGGGGTCCAGGAAGCACAGCTGTGCCTTCTCCCAGCCCCATGGGGGAGGGCTTGCTCAGGCCCCTCCAGAGTCTGTTTTTCTATGGCTGTGACACCCTTGCCTGTCAGTCGCTGTGCTGCCCATGCTGTGGTACTCTGGCTCTGCAGTGAGTCCTGTCCTGCCCCACTGTTGCCATGGGGTCCCTCAGCCATGGGGTTTGGTCTCCAGGGGCAGTGCCCTCTTATGAGCCCAGCCATCACCTCCGTTCCATTCTAGCTTTCCCATCCTTACTCTGGCCCATGTTCTGCTTTCCCGGGTGCCAGTTGCCACTTTTCCAGTTTACTTTTCAGTTGCTTCTCTCCCTCTGTGCTGTGATTTCCTTGGCAGAGGACCTGGCCATGGCTGATGTGCTGGGCTCCAGCCATTGCCCCCCTGTGCCACCCTGGCACCTTCTTCTTGTGTCCATTTGTGATGCGGTGCAGCATCCTGGCAGGAGTTTCAGACTGATTCCCAGGACGAGCTGATGTCTGTCCTTGTTGTGGGGCTGTGCCTGCTGGCTCACCCCAGTCCCGTGGCTGTCCACTGCCCATTGCCTCCGAGGCTTTGCAAACCGCCTGTGGTGACATGGGGTGTCAGGTCAGGGACACTGCACCACCATGCCCTGGGGAGCAGGCGGCAGCTGAGGGCTGAAGCTGTGACCAGGCTCACAGGCAACAGTGATGTTCCTGTGCCAGCCACAGTAGGACCAGCTTCTTTTAAAATAATACTTTTCTTTTTTTTTTTCCCAGCCTAAAAATGGCCTGATTTCTCGTTCCTGGGAGCTGCTACTGGGAAGGGGAGCACCCTCCTGCTTGGTATTTCATCCTGGGGAATTTGTCAGAGCTTGCTGTCACGGGTCACCCTGATTTTAGTGCTGTGCCTGAGCCTGGGGGCTGCAGGCAGCTGGGCTATTCTCAGTCTGCCCTGGCCACTGGGGCTCTGCTGGTGGTCCTGGACAGGTCTGGGGGCTGCAGGGGCACGTTCCTGAGCAGGGCACAGCGGCGTGGGGGCGGCCAGGCACGCAGGGCCTGCAGAGGCCACTCCTGTCAGGGTCACAGGCAGAGCAGCTGCCAGCAGGGCTGCAGTGGTGGCTCAGCACCCAGCAGCACTGACAGAGCACAGTGCTAATAACACCAGGGTTTGAGGGCTCGATTCCTGTATGGGCCATTCACTTAAGTGTGGGGCTCTATGATTCTTGTGGTCCCTTCCAACTCAGAATATTCTGTAATGTGTTAAGTGTCACCCTAGTTGTCCCGGGGCTCCCAGACAGAATCACAAGTGGTGGCACTCATTCTGCCTCTGTTTCTTTGTCCTTCACTGCCATGGCTGGGTTTGCCGAGTGCTTTCTGCTGTCCTGCCAGTCACTGGGGTCTCAGGCCAAGCCGGTGTGGTGGTCACCAGCAAGTGGCACTGTTACCCCACTGCCTGCTGCCCCCACCCAGGCCCCCTCAGCTGAGCCCACAGACTTCTCCTATCTGATCACAGTACCTGAAAGAAGGGGGAGACCTCCTCCACACCCCAGGTATTAATAGCTGCTGGTGTTTCCTTTCCTGGTTTAATGATGTTGGGGCTTGAACACGCCCAGGATGTGCTCAGATAAGCAAAGGCATGGGCAGTTTCAGCCGGACCTGGCACTTTCCCTCTCTGTTTATTCCTTCCACAGTCAAGGTCATTTCATTGCTCTTTGCTCCCCAAGACCCACAGCATTGAACCTTGTGCCGTGTGGGGCCATGATTAGTCAGACTCTTGCAGCACTCTCGGGCTGTTAGGGAGCAGCCAGGAGTGTTGCTGCAGCACACACAGCCTGGGGCCAGGGATTTCCTGTTTGAGGCTTTTCTGTGGCAGGGAGTGCTGGGTTTAATCACCTCACAAAAGCCAATAAATATTTAATCCCTCTGTAGACACAGTCACTTCCAGTGGGAAGGAAAATAACTTCACCCACAGCATCTGAGTAAGAGCCTCCCTGCAGCTCAGCTTGCCGGCCCTGGCTTTGAAGTTGGAACTGGACTGGGTGGCTCATCCTGTGTGTTCTTGTGTCACCACTGCCACCAATGTGTAGTCACTTGGAGTGCAGGGAGCTGTGGCAGGCTGGCAGAGCTGGCCCAGTCATGTCACATGGCAGTGTCAGGAGCAAGAGATGGGCAGGAAGGGCAGTTAAATTAAACTGTGAATAACAGGGACATGTCACAGGTGTGTGCCACAGATCTTTTCACATGCTGGGCAGCTCCACTGGTGTGCCAGGGTGGGGCTCTGGGCCAAGCAAATGAAGGGAGGCGTTAGTTCATTTGTTTGGGGTTTTTTTCCTCACTTCTAAAAAGAAATCAACCCCAAACCCCAACAGTTTTAGGGCAAACTGTTATTTTTCAGTTGTTTGGTGTCTGAGCATTACTGACAGTCAAATGTTAACCCCTGCCTTGCGGGTGCAACACATTGGGTGTGTGCTGTGCTGGGTATGGGTATGTGCTGTGCCATTCAGGGTGTGTAGGGTGGTGTAGGTGTCGGTGCCATGCCACAGTTCCTGCCCCACTGGCACTGTCCCTCAGGCCCTGGCTGTGCCACTGAGTGTTCTGCCTCAGCACTGGTTGGCAGGGGCTGGTTTTGGCTGTGTTTGAGCTGTCCTCAGTTTCTCCATGGAGCTTCGCGTGTGGTGGCAGTGCAAGTCACACTGGTTGGTGCTCCAGCAGGGCTGGACACTGCACAAGTGTTGCAGGACGGGGCTTTTCAGCGCTCCAGCTCCCAGCCAAGGGCTGCTCCCCACTCTCACTGCCCATAGCAGCCACCTTCCTTCAGCTGGTGACAAAACCAGCTGTGTTTACAAGGGCCAAAAGTTCAACAGGTAGCCTTTAGCCCAACTGAAGACCTTTTGGCCAGGCTGCCTCAAGCCCAGCCAGAGCCCTCAGGGAACCATGGGAGCCTTGAAAACAAGGATAATGCTGTGACTTGGTCATCAGAACAACGGTGATCCCTGGGCAGGGAACTGCTTCAGCAGGGAACCAATGGACTTGATACTTGACTTTTGCTTTTTAATAGTATTTTCAACATAATACATGGAATGTAAGGTAGGGAAATTCCTGTAGTGCTGGATCTTTCGTCACAGCCTCAGGAAGCCATTTGTGCCAAGCTGGCATGGCTCACAGAGAGGTGAAAGAAATCAAATAACTCTGCATCTGTGCAAACTTGAGCTGCGACTGAACAGTGGAAACACTCCAGTGCAATGGGGTTCTTTTCTTACAAGCGATTGGTTTCCACACCAGTCTTGCCTGGAAGTCTGATTTGCAGAGGAATTTGTATGATAAGTTTAAATCTAGCCCTGTTCTGGGAAGCTCTTAAGCATAGACTTAAAATAGGCACATACTTCACTGTTGTTAAACGTGTTTATTCTGGTGAACAATTGGTGAACATCCCTTGGGTGCTGTTCCTGAAGAGGGGGCTCATGAGAGCTCTCCCTCCAATGTGCTTTTACATAAATAGGCAATACTGAAGAAAACTTGGTGTTACTGATCTGGGCACACTTCTTGGAAGAGTCTGCAAGTGTTGGGGGGATATTCCCTCTCTATGTTGGATTATTTAATACTTCAGACTCTGGTGCTTTTCAAAAACAAAAATCACTACATTTCTGTAGCTGTGGTTTGCCCAAGGGAATACATGTTGTTTTTTATGGTAGATGTTATTTTTCTTTAAGGTTACGAATAGGTTATTTATATTTTTGTAAATTCTGCGCCGTTACTGTTGTAATTCTGATGTAGCGTTGTTTCTGTTGGGTTTGGGGTGTTGTCTGTGTTCAAATTAAGCAGAAGCTGAAGCTCCTGCCCTCTGTTAGTGGAAGGGGGGTGGTCCCCTACATTCCTCCAGACCTGGTGCTGAGTGCTGTGTTTTTGTAGTTCAATAAATTTTGGAGCCAGACACAGTGATGCTTGGTGAGTTTTGATTTCTCTCCCTGTCGCTGCAGGCCCCCTGCCTCCTGGGGGGGGTTGGTGGGCCCTGTGTGGGAGGGCTCTGTCTGGCAGGGCAGGCAGCACTTCTCAAAGAGATGCTGCAGTGGCTGAGGCCATCAGCCTCATCCCCTTGGTGTGGGAATGGGCAGGAGGGGCTGCAGCAGGTGCTGCTGGATGGGGTGGCTGCAGTTCTGGGCCCATCCCCTCAGGGTCCCCTGCCCTGACCACAGGCATCAGCTTTTGGTTTTGGGTGGGTTTAACATTCCACAGAGGGGCCAGATCTTAGGGGTGGTTCACTGCATGGCTGGGGACAGGGGGAGGCAGAGACCCCTAAACAATGCCCAAGGAATTCCCATTCCCACAGTTTTGCTGAGGAACAGTTGCTGTTTAAGCTTGGTAATTACAGGGCTTATTAAGCCTGTTCATGCCCTTACCCTGGTCTGTTTTAAATAATTATTAGCATGAAGGATGTTTTCTGTTCTAATTAAAGCTATGATACTTGTCCAGGCTCTATCAGTGCTTGCACTGCTGCAGCTCATCCTATCCTGTGTGTGAGGATCTCCATGCCCTGCTGTGTCTGCAGCCCTGGCTGCCTCTGTCATACCACAGTGCAATTCCTGGCTCTGGGGTTGTACCCATCTAGACTGTGTTCTCAGGTGACTGGACACACCACAGTAGGCAAAGGGTGGGTGGGTTTGGCCATACCTCATATCTGTTCTTCTGAAGAAGTCCCTGAAGCACCCCCTCCCATGCAGAGCAGATGCTCCCACCCGAGGCAGGAACTCCCAGTGAACGAGAGGTTTACACCCTCTCTGCTCCTCACCTCAGAGCACTTGTGTTGTCTGGTCTTGCCTCGTTTTTGGCTGAAGTCCAAGGAGCGATGATAAACCAATTGTGCTCCCCTCAGAGTCCTTGGGATTCTCGTACTCCACACTGGGATAAGAGGTAGCTCCTGTGAAGCAGAGCTGGCAGAGGAACACACGTGCTCCATGCGAGCAGAGAAGTGTGGGGTAGAGGACCCACTCCTTGGTGGTCAGAACAAGGCTGGCTCTCACCCCCGGTCCTGGTGCCGCCTCAGCCACACTTCACAGAGAGGTTGGCAGCATGTCACGGTGCTGGGGTACGCGGTCCTTACCTCAGCTGCCTCCAGAAGGAACATCTCCAGCTGGGATGCAGAGCTGTGCAAAGGCACTCACAGCTTGGCGAGCCTCCAGCTACAGAGGGAATGCCAGGGAATGCTGTTTGGCCCACACAAGGCACATGCACTCTCTTGAGCTGTGTTTGGAGCAGGAAGGCAGATGTCTGTCCTGCTGCTCGCAGCAGCCACAGCTCACAGACAGCAATCCTGCTGAGCCACATGCTCCTGGCCCACAGGGTATCGCTTTAAAGAACTCAAGTGAGATGTGTGGGGTGTGGACAGGATACCTCACTTGCACACCCTGAAATGTACCTGCAGAGGTGGGATCGTGGCTCTGTCCTTGTGCAGACAGTGACCCCTGAGCAGAGCTTATCTCAGACCTGCTGCGGGGAGATGGCAAGACACATGAGGTCGTTGCATCCTTCTCACAGGTGACCCCTGCTCTGAGGGCATGTCCTCCTCCCCATGAGCACTGAGTGGCAAAGTGGTGGAGGGGGCTGGCCAGGGTGAGGAGGTGTTCCCACTCATGAAGTGTTCCGGGTGGGATCCTACTTGGAGCCAGATTAATTAATGACCCTGTGTTAACAACAGCTGTATGGTCTATGGATTGTGAAGTCAGAGGAGCTTTCTACGATCTCCCTCATGTGCATGTTCTGAAGGCACAGAGCAAGAGCTTTCACAGTTTGACTTTTTACTAAAGCCCTGTGTTTGCTTTGGGCTGAGATGACCTGGATTAAGAATAACGTTTTGTTAAAACACTAACTGAAACGCATTAGTTGCAGGGAGGGGATGGCTGCCTTTTAGGGCAGGAAAGGGAAGCACACTCTCCTCAGGGGAGTCTGAGCTGCAGCATTTAGTGAGAAAAGGACAGAAATGACACCGACAGCTCTGGGCTTTAAATAGCAATGACTTCTGCAGTGCTGTAGGAACAGCAAGAAATTGTCAAAATGAGGCTTTGAAAATCCCTGTTGCTGCTGTCAGCCACAAATACCAACTGCAGGTCCCTGCAGAGTGGAAATCCTGGAGACAGGAGACCACCAAGGTCCCACAGCTTGCAGGACACAGTATGGATTGGATATGGAAGTAGGCAATGAAAGCATGTGGGAATGATATAGAGGATATAAACCTTTATGCTCTGCAGCCCCATTAATTGCAAAATAATAAGCAGAAATTCCATTAATGGGGACACTTTCTGTACTTGTCCCTTAGCGTGTCCCATAAAGCAATTGAGTTTGTCTCCAGCAGATGCATTAGATGGTCCATTCATCTGATTTTATAAAGCAATTAGTCTGTTCTCATCTGCCAAGGAGATTTTTATGGTCCTGTCATGGAGAAGTCTCTTCAAGTGACAGACTATTGTGTTGTACAATCAGATATGTGGTTCCTGCAGAGCTCAGCCTGTGGCTTTTTGGAGTTTTATTACTATTTTTCCCCTCTCACCTCTGGTTAAGTGACAGCTGCTCTCCACTGACAGCTCATCGCAGTGTCCTGCAATTTGGCACTACTGAATCCAGCAGCATCAGCCAGTGTGGGCTGCTGGGGGAGTGAAACATCAATCACGGGCTAAGTGCTTTAATTCAGCCCTCATTACCAGGGCAAAGAACAAAATACCAGGGATGGAGAGCAGGGCAAGAGGTGCTTTTGATTTGCTGCCTGTGGAGTTTCCTCCAGAACACCCTCCAGGCACAACGCCTGCACCCCTGCCTGCTCTGGCCAGTCCCTCCTGGCTCTCCCCAGAACTGCTAGAGCAGAATTTGGTACCTGCTGCTGGCCTCCTGCCCCATCCCATCAGGGACCCTAAAGGACATTAGTCCTGTTCCAGTGCAGACACCCGACATCCTCAGCCCATCTGGGCAATGAGGTGCCCCCAATGTACCTGCTTGGCACAGACTGGGAAGAGCCAAGCACTGGGAGAACTCTGGGATCAGCTCAGTGGAGCAGTTTAGGAACAGACCCTGGAACTGGGTGGGGATGACTGCTGAGCATTGGTGGGACAGGGCAGCTTGTGAAATGCCATCAGTCTTCAAACCAAGCTCTGACTGCACTCTGTGCCTGGTGCTAAACCTGCCCTCACTTGCCAGTATTCCTGCCTGGGCTCCATCCAAAGTCTGGGAGATCAGAAGCGTTCCTTCGCCCACCACAGCGCAGGAGTGGTGGCAGGGGGGCCAGGCGGGTTCTGCTGGGGGGCTGGCGGGTTGGCTCCAGAGTCGGTGAGAGGGCAGAGCTGTGTGCCCCGGCTCCAGGGAGAGACTCTCCTGCTGCCTGGGGCACAGGGCGGCTGCATATCCTCTCCCACGCGGGAATTCGGGGTGTGCCTTTCACATCCACTCTCCCAGGTAAGGGTCAGGCTCCTTCCTCTCTCTTCCTCTGCTGGCCTGTGAATGAGTTAAGATGCTGAGTTTTTTCTCAGTGCAAGAAGATGGTCTGACACTGGCCCACCTACACCCCCACTTTCAGCTTAAGCTGGATTTAACTGAGGACATTCCCCTTTATCCCTGCAGCGTGCTTTGGCCAGCCCCTCCATACTGTTTTCCACTTGAAGAGCTAAGTGATGATAATTGTATTCTGTTTCTCCTTCCTGAGCTAATTTTCTGACTCATTGTGGGGGTTTTTCTGCTAGCGTTTTGTTAATCTAGTTGGCATGTTGTGGTTTCTTTGTTCATTATGTGATGGGGCTATATAAGAGGATTTGTCTCTGGAATTCAGGTATCCCCTGCACTGTGTGCCCTGTTATCATCTTCATCAGCAACTCTGCTGAAGGCACTCTGCTGCATTTGGCATGAGCTAACCTTAATAAATTTGGGCTGTTAATCACTCAGACATGTCTCGCTAGATCTTTGCACGCTGATTTGTGTGTGCTCAAATAGTTCCCCTGGAGCAGACTTGTGGTGACTCAGTGTTTCAATAATCTGCCCTCCAAATTCTCCCTCGGGGTTCTGCCTCCCGGGGGCTTCGCCTGCCATGGGGGCAGTGCTGCAGCCACTGAGGGCACAGGGTAGGGGTTCGGTCCACAGATAGGAAGAGGGAGGGGGTTCCTCCTGGCAGAGGCTTCCCAGGGGACTCTCCTCCCACCCCACACTCCTGTCCAGCTCCAGCCTCGGGGCTGCAGGGACAAAACTGTGCTGCTGCTGCCCCAGCAGGACTGCAGACAGATTAAAGAATGTTTAAGCATCTCTTTACCTGCTGAGTTGACTCAAGACTCAGCAAAAGCCGAATTTCACAGATTCCCTTTTCCAGAGCCTGGCTTGGAGCCCAGCAGGGATGCAGCCTCCGGCTTCCCAGGCACTGTCCTTGCCCTGGTCAAACATCACTCAGACTATTTTTTTTTTTAATTATTTTTGTGCATTCTACACTTGCCTGAGAGCTGCTGGGGGTCAGGGCATCCTCAAGTGATACAGGAGCCTTGAGGCACTGGGCAAAGCATGTGAGGCTCTGAATCTCACTTAGGCATTGATAATTATCAGTCCAGATACTGATCCAGTCCAGAGCTGTTACAGAGATTCGATACAGTCAGCTCCTGCCCATTTAGGGGAGAAAAATTCAGCAATGAGGAGATGCTGCGATTGACAGATCCAAGGAAAACCAGCCAGGTTATTTCTCACAGCAAGAGAGAGCTAATTACAGAGATTAACAGAAGGTCAAGGGGGAGTGGAGAGACCCACTTCTTTGGAGTAAGGTCTTTGATTCCTCCCGGAAAAGGTTAAGTCACTTAAAGAAAGGAAGGAAGGAAAACAAACCAAAGAAATATTAAAGACAATACATGGCAGTTTGAGAGCTGCTCACCAAATGATGAGGGGTGAGGAACAGTAAAAAAGCAAATGATAGCTTCTCTTAATAATTAAATGAGGTGATGCTCATTAATTAGAGATGACTTTAACATTTTGAAAAACTCACAATGATGTTTTTTGACTGAAAACAAACCCTGCTGTACACTGAGGGAGGACAGTGCTGGCACCCAGCATAGGCAGCTTTGAATTCCCATGTTCAGTGACTGTGCGCTCCCAGCAAAGTGCCTCAGGAACCAAGTATTCACCCATTCCTCCTGCCACTCCTCGTGCTCTGCTGTCTTCTTCTGGTGCAGGCATTGCAATACACACCCGAGGTGCCCAACTGGGGTCAAGTGGCCTGAAGCAACCACTCCCCTCTTTTCTGTCCTGTTCCTTCTCACTGTGCAAATGAAACATTAAAAAAAAAAAAATCAGTCCTTAAATTTCCCTTATTCGGTCTGGCTCATCCTCCTCCAGGGAAGTTGGTGGGAGTACGTCCTTTTTCCCTCAAGCCGCCCTTGCCCCCCTCACTGCCTCTCTGGGCAGAAGCTCTGTCTGGGCTATCACCAGGGCAGACCTGGAGCCCCCCAGCTGATGTGGCTGCCCTTGGGCTACTGGAATCCATCACCTGGTTTGCACCAACTAAACAGCCCCAGAGTCCTCGGTTGCTCCTCACAGGACATTCCTTCCGGCCCTTTTCTTGCCTTCCTGTTGTTTAAACGAGACTTTTACAGCAACTAGTAACAATGCAGAATGATTCCATTCTTTACTGAGTGAATGCTACAGCCCTGATGAAATATTTTGTGGCCTTTTACAAAGTGCCAGTGTAGTTCTCTTTACTGAATTAAGATATTTATAATAAAAATAACTTCTCAATGGACTACATTAGTGCATCATCATGCCATCTGAGCCTACGGCCATGGCTCCTGGGGTGCGTCCCTGCTCCCCTTGGTCAGGGCTGGATTCCAGCTGCTCTGGGTGGGACAGAGACAGGGCAGGAGTAACAGCAGCATCTGAGAGGAAAATTGCTGTTAACATTTCTTACCTCTGTTGGGAGGCTTTGCCATACTCTATCTGGTGAGACTCCCTATGGATGGGGTTCATTTGGATGTCCAAGGCCGTTCTTCAAACACCTGTCATCACGGATCCTGTGATGTGCAAAGCCCTGTGTTACGGCACGTTACAGCCAGTGACTCAGGCCAGTGACAGAAGCCCAGGTGCACTCCCTCTGATAGAAATGAATGGGAAAACCTGAAAGTAGATCACTGTGTCTGAGAAGCTCCATGTGCCCCGTACATATTCCTACCCCCTGGGTCAGCTGCAGCATGGGCTTTACTGGTAGAGTGCTGGAGAGGCTGTGTGCCCACCATGCCAAGCAGAAGAGAGGCTACAGTGAGACTGGCCAAAAGTAAGCAGTAAATCAGCAGAGCAGCAACGCTGGCTCCTGATGAGAGACTGGGAGATGCCCTTTGATGCCTCCTGCAAGCGGGTAACTCCCCTCGGCTCCGTGGCTCACAGGTCCGTGTTGGCTGTTGGGGGGTTCCCCATGGAGCAGCTGGCCTGGGAGGCAGGTCCCTTCCTGCACCTGGCCTGCTCCAACCATGCCTCGTGGCAGGACATGGCCCTGGGTGGCAGCGCCTGGTCCTGAGCCTGTGGCACTTTCTGGCAGATGCAGAGCAGGGACCGGAGCTCTGCGCGGAAGCTCTCGTTCAGCCAGCAGTAGATGAAGGGGTTGTAGCAGGTGCTGCTCATGGCAAACCAGTGCAGGGCAAAATAGAGCGAGTTCTTTGTCTTGATGCCCAGACTGGAGATGAGCACCACGTAGCAGTTCAGGGGGAACCAGCAGACGGCAAAGACCACCACCACCAGCATCAGCATCTTGATGCTCTTCTTCTTGTTCCTGTGGTGGGTGACATACTGCTGCGTGGTGATGTCCCCGATGGCATTGCGGAGCCACAGCTTCTTGGCCAGGCGCATGTAGGTGACGGTGATGATCAGCAGAGGCAGGAGGTAAAGAAGGAGAAAGGTAGACAGGTCCAGATACTTCCAGACCAACTCTGCAGGCTCAGGGAAATCAGGGAGGCACAGACTCCGGACCGTGGCTTCCCTTGAAAACAAATAAATACAGATACAATATGCGGCCATTGCTGTCAAATGGGTGCTGCTGCCTTGGCAAACCACAGTGAGGGTCTCACACTGCCCACAGGCACCTGCTCAGAGAGGTGTAGTGTGGACAGAGGGAGGACACAGAGCCACAGCTCTGACATGCCTCTCTCACACTGGACCTGCAGCCCCTGCCCTCCACGGGAGCACCCACCCTGCTGTGCCCCCCAGCAGCCAGGACCCCTTGCCCTGCCATACCCCCCAGCACAGCAGCACCTGTCTGACATCCAGAGCTGCTGCAGCAGCTGTAAGCCAAAGCCATTCTGGAAGGGGAAGAAGGGGCTTTTGGAGGCTGGGGGCTCTGAAAAAGCCTCGCAGGTGTGACCAACCCATCTCCCTTCCCTACCCACCATCTCCTTGCCATCAGCTCCTATAACCTTCCTGCTACCTCTTAAAACCAGTGTGATGATTCATCACTTGGCTCCACTTGAACCACTGACAACTAACAGAAGAAGCCAGTGTGACCATACACAACCACTTTAACAACCCCTTACACCTGTCCCATCCCATCCTGCCCCAGGATCTGCGTGTGCTCCCACTACCTGGCCAGCAGTGGCTCTCAGTCCCAGAACCCTTCACCACACCACGTTGTCCCCTCCACACCCTGCAGCTGGTGACTGGAAGTGATGAGAATGGAGCACTTAAAAATCTATTTCCAGTGGATGTTTTCTCCTTTCCTTTCCCCTCTCTTTTTCTTTCTCTTATTCCATTTTACTCTTCTCTCTTCAGCTCTTGTCCTCTGTTCTCCTCTATTCAGCACAGATTTTAGTCCCCATTGAGCTGTACTATTCATTGCAGTATTGATAAATATCTTTAATATCCTGTTTTCAACCACTGGAGCTGCTTTTCATGCCACAAATAGAAGAGTGCTGAGAACGGGCAGCTGGAGCAGGGCATGAGGTCAGAGGAGTGCCAATGGGTACACCGAATGCAGAGGACCTGGAGACGCCCCTTGAGAGGGGAACTGATGCAGAAGGGAAAATCATCGTTTCTGAACTGCAGTCTCGACCTTTTCCTCCCCAGGGATCTGGCTCACCACTGGGGACCTGCCAAAGGGCACCTGACAGGACACTGTTTTGGTGAATTCTGCTATGATCAGGGACTCAGACGTGCTGCTGTGTAGTGCAGCCAGAGAGATGGATGTCGGTGGAGCCCATTTCCCATTCCAGAACCCCAACCACTCCCTGGGTGGAATCTCAGGAGCCCTGGCCCTGCAGGAACTATTAAAAGCAATATTACAACTGGGATTCTTTTTTTCAATGGAAAGCAGGGACAGGAATAGCACGTCCTGGAAGTCCTTATATCGCTGAGCTGCCTCATGCCAACACAGGGCTTAGTTTCCTCTGGCCATGCCAAAGGATGAGCAGAGACAGGTGCCCTGAAACAGATCGTAGCCTTCGTTCATTCATGAGCAATTTGTTCCCTAATCCCCAAGCACAGCTGCAGAGCAACGCAAGCACGGAGTAACCCTGCCCTGTGTTTACAGTCTGGACAGTTGGAGGTATGATATCCCTGGGTATCTCAGTCACATCAGGCACGAGCACAGGCAGGGGAGGGCTGAGAAGCCCCCATCACACTTCCAGCTGGTGTAGCCCCTCGTACACCAAGAAAAGTGACAGCCTATGCAGGCACTCATGCTCTCCTGCCTTGTCAACAGGAAGGACCTGGCTGGGCTGCAGGAAATTAGATTTGTCCTTTATACAGAAGGTCAGTGTCTACAATAGAAATCTCATTCCTGCTGCCTGTCAGTGTCTCTTTGCCCCACTCCCTGGGATGCTGATGTCAGCCTGAAAATACAGGTCATGGTAAGATTATCCCCTTGGCCTCGAGGCTGGCATTCCTGCGAAGGGCAGCACCAGCAGCGTGACACCCGCCTCAAAAATCCCACTTGGGTACTGTTACGGACTGTTTTCTATACAGAAGAGGTCACAGCAATGCCACAGGCTGGTGGGAACAAGAGGGACAGAAAAGGTTGAGTACCACAGAGGAACAGACCGCAAGGGCAAAGCAATCCCAAAGTTTGGGTTCTGTATTTGTCCCTGGCAGAGGGTGACAGCAGAGACAAATGCCATTGCTGGGCCTTTTGTGTGGAGATAAGCTTCTGCTTTTAATTTTTTTCTTTTTTCTTTCTTTCCTTCTACATCAGAACCTTCTCTTTTTCCTGATATTTCAGCAGTCCTCACATGGGTGTGAAATTCCACTTCATCTGTTCTCACCATGTTTCAGCCAAGCAAAGAGTTCCCTTTCCTGTGGGGAGGCACCATGGCACACCAGCACAGCTCCAGTTCCTGCCAAAGCACTGATCCCCTCACCTGCCCCTCACTGGTCCCCCCATTACTCCACACTGATCCCCCACAGTCCTGCTCCATGGAGAAGGGGGTGGGGGCTTCTCTTTGCTTTTCTTGTTAGCGTAACATTGGGCAGAGGAACCTCAAGCTTCACAGAAGGCTGGTCCTGCTTCATAAATCCGCATGGATGAAATACAGGGAAGTCACCACCTGTGACTCGGTGTGCCCCACGGCAGGCCAGGCAGCTCTTCCACAGCCCCAGATTCTGCTGTGGGCAGTGGGATCTCATACACCCACTCCCTCTCATCCCACACCGCCCTTCCCCATGCCTGGCATGCTCCAGCACCCTCCCTGCTGAGCGGCACCACACAACGGCTGCACTGCAGGTCTCCACATGCTCACTGGGAAGGGGAGATCACTCACCTGTAGTTATACTGGAAAAGCTTTTGATAGATGGCATGGGGGAGGGAGAAACAGGTTGCCATCAGCCAGATAACAGAGATGCTCAGTGCTCCCTTTGTCAGGGACATCCTCTGCTTCAGTGGGTTCAGGATGACCTGCAACAGAGACTCTGCCATGACTCTTCTCCCGCGGGAAGTGAAGCCCCTCACAGCCCCCATGGGAGGGGGGAGGTTTGTGACATAACCTAACACAAGTAATGACAGGAGAATGACAGCCGTGATTAGGAAAATGTCTTGTTCACTAGAGTGACCTGGAAAATGGGAAACATTGAACTTCTCAGTCTGCTCAGAAGAGCTTTCAAAGTTTATCCTCTATCTTGTTCTGTGAGAACCGTTTTCCTTAAGCTGGGGGTTATATTAGGTCAAAAAAAAAGAAGATATCTACACAAGTGTCTTCGCTCAGGGGTGTTTGTTTATTCAGTATGAACTATTTAAGAAATGTCTCTTGTTCTAGCTGGGCCTGTGAAGCTGAGCTTTTCTTCAGTCTGCTGAGGCAGAAATTCACCTTTCATGAAATTTTCTTTGTTAGACCTTTAAGCTGATAAAATCTGGTAGTCTGGAACTTACTAATTGACAATAGCACAGGAAAGGGGAGTGATTGCTAGGGACAAGCACGTGGCCTGGGCTGCCCTTGCTGCTCTGCACTGGACACACAGCCAGTGTTTGTCATGGCCATGGACAGACATGGATAAAACCTTCCACAGCTCAAGTCTCCTCCCAGAGCCTAGGAAGGAAGAGGGGGCGGGCAGTGTCACCTGGTGCCTGTCGAGAGCGATGGCCGTCAGGGTCAGTGTGGAGACGTGGAGGGAGCAGTACTGCACAAAGCGGCTGATGTGGCACATGGCCTTTCCAAAGATCCATGTGCTGTTCACAAACCGGACCTGAGGGGAAACAGCAGCTCATCAGCCAGAAAATGCGCAGAAAACAAATCCATGGGGAAATCCCTTGGCTGGAACCTGAGCTGGCTCAGGGGTTCTGGCTGGTTGGGAGCTTCACCTTAAACTTGGCTATCCTGGTCTCTGAAACACCTTTACAGAAGAGTTCATAGGGTCAAACCCCACACATTATGGAGTGGTGCTGCCACAGCCCTCCCGGCCTATTCTACAGACATTTTTTGTGGTAATAACTTTTTATTACACCAACAACAATATTTGGAGAAAGTGGACCAAGGTTTGGTATCAACCCCACTGTCAAATTTGAAGAGCTTTCATTGAAGCCTTTATCCAGCTGGCATCTCTGAGAAGCTTGGCTACTTTCTTTCAGTCACCCAGTATGACTGGCATTCAGACTGTTCTGACCCACTAAGGGACGCTCTAGTGCTCTCCTGCATGAACATTAAAAATACATGTTCACTCAGGCACTTGTTCTCATTCCCCAAGAAGCTCTTGCTGGGATTTGGTAGCACACATAGAGAGACTTCATAGTTTCTATGAGTTACAGAGTCTAAGACAGCAACAGAGAGCCCACAGGTTGCCGAACAGTGTTTTACTTGCCTGACAGAGTTGTTTAACAACATTAACTTGGTGATGCTGGGTTCCTGCCTCAGCCCTAGCAGAGGATGCATGGAAAGACTATGAACACCAGGCAGAGTTCTGGTGGGTTTGAGACTCCTGTCCTGGCTGAAGGGACAGCACAAGCTACTTACCAAGGTGAAAGGTGTGTTAAGCAGCGTGATCATGATGTCAGACACGGCCAGGTTGACGATGAAGAGGCTGGTGGCTGAGTGCATCCTCTTGTTCTTCAGCACCACGTGGCACACCAGCATGTTTCCAAAGAGAGACATGACAATAATGACCGAGTATGCCACAATTAGGAGAGCTTTCACTGTTGGTTTCTGGGATTCTGGCTCATATTTAGCTAGCTCAGCAAATTTCTCCCACTCAACAATGCGGCTCTCTGTCCAGTTGAAGATGGTCCTGTTGCTTGCATGGTAGATGGATATAAGTTTGGCCAGGGAAGAGTAAAGGTCAAACTCTTCAAGAAACCCCATCACCTGTGACCTGTATGGCTGAAGCAGCGAGCGAGGCATGGTAGGTCAACCTCAGTCTTCCGGCTGGAGTGCAGTTCCAATGGTGTGTCAGAAAGGAGCTGGTTTGGAAGCACACACTCTCTCATATATCAAGAAGAGCAAGAGCTTCTCAGGCGAGCTCCAGGCTCAAGCAGGCTGCATGACCATCCCGTGCTGCTGCCGCAAGAATTTCTTCCCATTGCAGAAATGTTCACCTTCTGCTCTAAACAAAGCCAAAGACCTCTTTCCAGCAGCAATCTGAATTCTGAACAGAAACCAACGCTTCACTTTCTGGACCAGATTAGGTCTGTACGTGACAGTGCATACATTACACCATGATTACACACCAGCTCCCTGCACACTCCAACCACAAGCAGAAACCAAACTCCCCACCCTTATCCCCCCCCAACTCCTACCCTTACCCCCTCTCACTCACTTACCTCCCACTGCCCGGCCGTTTTTGTGCCCCCGGGCGCCCGATCCCAAGGGGCTGCAGCAGCTCCTCCGGCTCCCCGCACTGCACACCCCGCACCGCACACCCCGCACGCCTTGCACTGCACGCACGCTGCGCACAACACACTCCGCACCGCACACTCTGCACGCACCGCCGCACTGCACCGCGCACCCCGCGCACCTTGCACACCCCTCTCACCGCGCACCTTGCAACCTTGCGCACCCGTCTCACCGCGTACCCCTCTCACCGCGCACCCCGCGCACCTTCCACACCCCTCTCACCGCGCACTCTCCGCACTGCACCGCGCACCTTGCGCACCCCTCTCACCGCGCACCCCGCGCACCTTGCACACCCCTCTCACCGCGCACCCCGCGCACCTTGCGCGCCCCTCTCCCCTCTCACCGCGCACTCTCCGCACCCCGCGCCCCCCCGGTCCGCCCGGCACGTGCAGCCGGCGGGGGCGGAGCCGGCGCTCGGGGCGGGGCTGTTTCATTCATAAAAAAGGCGCGGGCGGGGCGCCGCCGGCCCCGGGAGTCGTTACCGGGGGTTAATTTGTACCGCGGTTTCCTTTTATTCTGAGTCCGGGGCTTAACAGCCCGGTTGAGTTCAATAAGCAGCTCCGGTCGTTCTGTTTGTTTTCATAATAACAGCACTTCTGTTTTCCAAATGATCTAATTATTCCTAATTCCAAATAATACGGCATTTTAAAGTGTCGTTCAAAAGCGCCCTGATATCTGTCCTGGTCCGTGGCATTTGTAACCTCTGTCAGGGCAAACAAATCGTGATGACAGGTTAAAAATTAGGTTTTCCCTAGTTTGGGGTCTGTTTGCCATGGAGCAAACTGGGCATCTCAGCTCACACCATGTCAGCCATAGGCTCTTAGAGTGACTAGTGAACATCTTCCTGCCAAATAATAGAAAAAGAGTCCAGATGGAGACAGGAATTCCTTCTGCAGGAGGAAAGATTTGTATATTCAGTGTGTGTTTCCAAGGAACTGGCTCTTTGCTCAGAATTTTCTACTTACGAATTCCCAGGTCTAAGAGATACTCCAGTTCACGACTGTGGCAGACTCCAGTTGTTTTCAGCAGAAGCAGAATGAACCTTGCACTTGCTCTCTGGAGTTTCTTGCCTGAGGGCTACAGAAAAGGCACACTGGACATTTATTACCACTGTAGTAAGATGATCTGGGAGGCTTCTGCTATTTTTTAGTCCCCCTGAAGCCATTTTAACCATGGCTGTGAGATTCTTGTGCATCCAAAGAGCCATTTAATTATCCTCCCATGCTATTCCTGCCTGGCAGACATTGTCACTGGCTTTAGAGGTGCAAGCTCAGAGAAGGAGAGCTATGAGTTTAGTCTGATCATAATTCCAGGAAAATCCCAGCCATGTTAACTTTCTCCAGGTGAAAATTATCCAACTGCAGGACTGTGCTAGAACCTCCTGAAACACTCAGGCACTCACTGGCCAAGGAGTTAAGACTTGATCCCCTACACAGCAATAATCCCAACCAGCCTCTCTTGCTCCCGAACCCCTGATGGAGCTGCAGGTCCCATGTGTTTCATGCCATTAGATAAGCCTCCGATTGATGCTTGCCTGGTTCTTATCTTTCAGAAAACACTTCAGGAGCAGGAATGGCTACATTGTGGAATAAAATTGTTAGGGTTTTCTGCCTATCCTTCTTGAGCAAAATTCCAGTTACCTGCCTGTCTCTGAGGAGACTGCAGGCTGGAGATATTAAAGGTATTCAGTGAATTCCTTCTTGTATCTTACACTTAAATGTCAGAAAGTCTTTTTGTTTCCTGGTGGGCTGGTTTTCCTCTGGACAGAATTAATACCAGTGCAGATACACAAGCATAAGAGGCTTTGGAACTGAGGAGCTGCAGAACTCTTCCTTTTGCTCTCAGACATTAGTGTCTGTCTGTTAGATTCTAGGGCACAGAAGGTATTGCTGAGCCCCTGAAATATTTATTACCAAGCCCTGCATTGCATGTGCCACCCAATGTGCACAGCCCAGGCACATTATAGCCCAGCTCAGGTTTGCCTGAGGTGGCAGCAGGGCAAGAGCTTCAGCACCAGGCGCTTCCACCCGAGCCCCACTCACCGAGTGCTGCTGGAACCTCCCTCTGGCCTGAGCTGTCAGCAGCACCCCAGAGGCTTTCAGGCTCCCCTCACCTCACATGGACACACCAGATTTCTAGGCAAGGGACATCGCAGATCTAAAACAGAAAATACAACCCAATTCTAAATTAATCTTCCAACTTAAATTAAAATTCAGGGGGCAGGACCTGGGAAGCGCAAATAGCTGTCCATGATAACCAAAGCTTAGTTTCCCCAGGGTCAGAGTATGATCTGGCATTAGTTGCCACTGACATGGGAACAGTGCTTTCATGTGCATTATATCAGGCCAGAGCCTGCCATTATCATATGCTCCAACTGGCTCTGAGATTCAGCACAGGCAAGTGGGTGGAGAGGCAAGTTGTACAAAATGGTCTTCAAAGGGAGAAATAAGAAAAGAGTAACAATGCCGTAGCAATTGCATTTGATGTCTTGTGGACAGTTACAATTTAGACTTTATTATTCAAAATACAAATGGCAAGTACATAATAGCTATTAACAATGGAACTTAAGGGAGGTTGGAAAAGAAAAGTTTTATAATGGATTTGATAATCCTCAAGGTTCAGCTGTAAGGTTTGGGTGACAGAACAAAGAGAACTAATTTACCATTGTAACTGTGTCCCCTCCCTGCACTGATGGGCCTTGTCTAGGGACCCACTGGAGCTGGATATTCAGACTTCCTTTTTTTTCCCTCCCTGGAAAAAAGTCATACAGAATGATTGACAGCATACCCAATTCCCATCTGATTGCTGGCCCCCTGATTTTCAATGGGATGTGAAATCCAGCAAGTAACAGTAACAGCGAGCTCCTACCTGTGCTGTCCTACCAGCTCTGAGTGCTCCAGCCTGGCCATGCTTGGGCCATCAGTGTCTCCCCTTTGGGTCGGTTGGTACAGCTTGTTCGTGCAGGAATTTAACCCATCAATGTGCATAGTCCTTTCCTAGGGTGAACTCTTGGCTTCAGAAGCCTCTGAGCCTTGAACACTCCTTATGGTGTGTTTTCTTTTTAGGACGTCCTTCTTTGGTTCTTCTCTCCCTCTGTGTGGTAGTCAAGAGAGAAAACCAACCAACCAAACCAAACCAAACCAAACCAAACCAAACCAAACAAAACCAAACAAAACCAAACAAAACAAAACAAAACAAAACAAAGAAATCCTGTTGTCCTTAACAAAAAACTCTTTGCTAATGAAAGGGAATTTTGCAAAGAGTGGAAGGAAGTGGAAGTCACTTTCTGTTTGTGATATGCATGGGGGCTCTTATCAGGGACATTAATTCCCTCATCCCTGCCTACAGCTCACTCTGCAGGGCTTCTTGGAGTCCCCCTGCACAGGTACAGGAACAGTGAGCAGGGACACCCCCACATCCAGGTGGGACCATGCACAACCCACACTCACACCCCAACTGCACTGATCTCACAAGGAGCCCTCTTAACTTTGATGATCAATTCAACACTTGTACACCTCTCACAGTGTCTGAACTCAGCCCTTCTGTCAGTGCATCTCTGGTTTGACGCCACAGAGCTGGAGCTCTGCAAGCAGGACTTCGTCAGAAGAGCTTCCCTTTGGAGGTGTCTGGAGTGGAGGCCACACACCCCATCACGAGCTCAGGAGAGATGTGGATGTATTTGACAAGGTGAGGAAGACTCAGGCAGCACCCTACCATGTGCTGTTCATTCCTTGGCTTTTAAGAAATGCCAGTCTGGAATGGCTCATTATCTCTGCTTCCTTCCAAGGCCCAATTAATTTAAAGCATGACAGGTTTGCTGGGATGACTCACACACCAAAGGAAGGTAAGAATGAAGATAAGATTTGAAAAGTTAGTGGTACAATATATATTTACTTCAAAACTTTGTCCTCTGTCCAGCTACAACCAAGGGAAGTCCCAGCAGGGTCCCAAAAGTCCATCACACTGGGTTTGCAAACGCATGGAAGCAGGAGCACAAACAGCCAGGAAAGGAGGGGCACTTCTGACAGTCACTTGTGCTGAAGCTTTTAAAACTTAATTTTCAGCTCATTCAGTCAAAAGAGGTTATGAAATTACAGTAATAAAATCTGAAGAGCATAATCCAAAATGGCACTTTCCCAGGAGGTCTCAAGAGCTCCGACACAAATGTACTGATTATTGTGCTTTTAAATGATAAGTTAAACTACCCTATCACCAAGGACACAGAAAATGGCCAGTAGGGCATCCTTTCTGAAAGGGGCTCCAGGGGCAGTCCTGGTTATTTTACATCCAAATACTCTTCCAAGCAGCCTGAAAAAAAGAATTAATACACACTGTGATTTACTGGAGCAAAATTCCAGACACACACATGTTAGAGAAACAACCTCCTTGACGGAAGGAGGCACGTGGATAAAGAGAACCTCTCCACACAAACCCTTTAGATCCCTAGGAGGATTTCCAGTGGTTTCTCCTCCAAAGGCTCTTGAAGAGACTGAGCTGGGTGGGATGGTGGGCACGGGGCAGCCTTTGGGACAGACAGATCTGGCAGAGAGTGACCGGCTGCCACTCTGCCTGCACGGGACACAAGGATGGCCACGGGATGACTTCAAGGAACTGCAACAAAGGGGAATGGCTGGACAGGTTTAGAATGAAAGGGTCATTTCTCACTGCTGTGCAAGAGTGGAGAGTGCTGGGACTGCTCAGGCACGTTCCTGTGCAGCACCACACTGCCCCTCTGCCCCTGGAGCAGCCAGGTAGTGCTGGTGTGACTCACCAAAATTTAGCACTGGACAAAATTGGAGCCTCAAAATCTCAATGTGAGGAGCTAAACAAGAACACTGAGGAGTGAGCTCTGGCTCCATGACTAAGCCGCACAAACATTTCCAGGGCCACTTGGAGACTTAGATTTCTGTAACAACTGCGGACAAAGCAGTAATTTTCCATTTCTTTACTCACTGGTGCAGAATTCTAAACAATCCAGGCAAGAAATCAACATACAAACCACCCATCCAGCACATGGCTGCAGAACACTGCCAGCCAGCATCCTCTGCTCCCAGCTGCAATTATCCAGCAAAACATGTTACCTGTGCCAGCTTTGGCTGGTTTATCTGCAGAATTTTGAACAACTTAAATTGAAACAGGCCCACAGGATGAAGTCAAGGCTCATCAATGTGCATTTCACTGCTGGGTAAAGCTGGGACAGGTTTTTTCCTCTTCACAGTATTAATATACTATTTCTATCAAAAACTTTTGTACTTAAATCCTCTGGAAGTGTGACTGGGGAATAAGTTCAGGAATCAGCAAAACCAGAAAGGACATACCTGAAGATGTGTGCCTTCCTCTTGTCAGTTCCCTTGGTCTCCAACCACCAGCATCACTTGTCCCTTGGCCACTGGAACCTCTCCTCCAGCAAAGAGACCAGGAGAGCAGTGATGGATGGGCATTGGCAGGGAGCCAGTCCAGCTCAAGGGAAAAGCATGCCATTTTATTAAACCAGAAGATCAAGTTTTCACAAAAACAAACCCCAAACAAACAAACAAACAAACACAAAAACAACCAACCTACTATTAGAGAGCTAAGCTAATAAAGCCTCCCAGGCTGTCACACTGGCAACAAGGTCACACCTCAGCCCCCCAGCTGCTGCTGGGCCAGAGCCACTCGCTGTGGCCCAGTTACTGCCCTTTGGGTTTGGGGTTCTGCAGGGGCTGGGCCCCTCCCCAACCATGGTGGGAAACATTCTTCTTGCCAAGATGAAGCTTGGCTACATTTTGAAATTCCTGGGCTCCTCCTGGATGCAGTGAGCACACAGTCAGAACAGAGGAGGGGCTGTTCCTCCACTCCAGAGCTAAGGCACCTGAGGTACCAGGAAAGGTTTCAGGAATGCTAATTTCTTGCTTCTACTCAGCTTTCTTGCTCCAGGGACTGATCTAAATCACAGTCTTGTGAGGTTCCTCCCTTTCCAGGTGTGAGAGCAAAAATTATGAAATCTCTTCTTGCTTTTGAGATGTTCAGGAAGGAGAGGAGACACAAACCCTTCTGGGCTGCTGCTGGGGCAGGGACCACTGGGCCAGGGCTGGAAGGAACAGGGATGGGGAGAGAATGCTGGCAGGTGCTGCCCACTCTTCCTGCTCAGCACGTCTCCAAAACTCTGAAACCCTGAAACCCTGCAGAGCCTTCAGCAGCACAGAGAGACCCACTCATGGCAGGGGGCTCCTGCTGGGCAAAAACGTGGAGACCAAGGGAATTGCTGCTGCTGAAGGCTTTTCTCAGGAGGAAACACAGAGCAGGATTTCAAAGCCTTTGGTCAGCTCGGAGCCATCCCCCTCAGCGCTGGGACCTCCGGCAAGCCTTCCCAGATCCTCCTTGGAAACCCATTTCTCCTGTCTACAATGCTTAATTACCCTGGATGATGAATGAATCTCTGTATTTGGAGCTTATCCAACCTGGAACTCAGGTCCTATCCTTTTTTACTTCCAGTTTTTTCATGCACTAGCTGATATCTCAGTCAGGAAACTTCACCTCAAAGAAGCCCCTTCTGCTACGCTTTCCCAGCTGAGGCCCTCGAGGCTGTGGGCATCAGGTGGATGTATCTGCCAAATATTTTTTCTATTTTCGTGAGACTTTTGAGTGCCTGGGATTTAAATGCACTAATGTTCTCTGTTTTCTGTTTCCTTGATTAGCCTGGCAAGCACAGAAGCCAAACCTTTCCCAGAGGCACATAAATGGCTGCAAAGAAGGAGCACCGGGAACCTCTCTTTGTTCACTTAAGAATCTCTGAACAAAAAACTGAAAAGAAACTGAAGAGATAGGCATTTCCTTTTTGTATAGAGAATTCAATGCCAAGTGCTGGGCTC
Organism: Origma solitaria; assembly: GCA_013397895.1. NCBI lineage: Eukaryota > Metazoa > Chordata > Aves > Passeriformes > Acanthizidae > Origma > Origma solitaria. The sequence goes on from VZRL01005061.1 coordinate 1,670,904, forward strand.
AAAGAGCCATTTTCCACTTCCTATTCAGCTCATTTGTGCTAATCAACAGGGGTACAATCTAAGTGAAATAAGTGAGTGCAGGTCAGTGACCCTGATGTGGCCATTTGGGATGGAGGGACGGCTGGCTTAGACCAACCTAAACTGATCTGTGGGCCTGAACCCTAAAATACTCTTGTGAAAAAACTGGTCTGTTGTCAGCACTGAAGATCTCATTTGAGAGCAGAGGTACACCACAGGTCATGGGCTGAGTCCTTATTTTGGCAATCTAAGCCCTGCCATTCTGATTCAGGGGACAACCCTGAATTTCCTGAGAAGAGGGAAGGTACAGAACTCAGTGCTGCAGTTCTGTGGCAGCTGTGAACAAAGATGAGCTGATACGATTCTGCTTTGCTTGCAGCTCAGATGATAATGAAATGACAGATTTCCCATGTACCAGAAGCTCATTGATGTGCAAAATCTTGGCATGGCTTTGGAGAAAGCTATACTCCCACATCTCCTGATCACCAGCCCATGTTTTATACTCCAGTCAATCAGGACTGCCGTGGAGCACTGGAAGGCCCAAGTGCCTTTGTTGTTGTGGCAAGGAGGATGAAGACCTTCAGCAGTGAGATTCTTTTCCAGGCTGCTCAGTGAGCCATCTTCTCTCTTCCCTTCTTAGTATGTGATTGGGCTCAAACACACCGACAGCTTAAAGAAAGGCTTAAAAACTGAAGACTCTGTTGTGTGTTTGTGTGGGGAAATAGGAACAGCAAAATAATAGCATATTGGAACATAAACCATGCCACAGGCCTTGGAGGTTCCAGCTGTGAGTGTTGCCAGGAGCAGGGGCAGCTCAGGGTCCTGCAGCAGAGCAGACAGGTACCACAGGTTCAGAGCATCCTCTCCCAGCTCAGGACTGTTCCAGACTCACCTGCAATTGCAGCCATGGGCAGGTCCCTTGGCAGAGCTCAGAGCCAGAGCAGCACTGATCAATATGCACCAGAGTGAAGATCTCTTGAACAACAAGAATCATGACTGCTCACATGTCTGTTTGATGACAGTCTGCTTTTACGCAGTCAGTACTATTTCTCCATTGGGACTTCTGCATCTTCTCTAGGACTGGATCATGTTCATTCAATGAGCACTTTATCAACATGCAGCTTCTGTCTGAAGATGAGCTGCCAGGGCATGACAGACACTTCTGGCTGGATGATATTCAAATTTCTTACATAGGAATTTTGATTCAAATTAATCTAATTTTCTAATAAAAGCTTTGAATCAACCTGTAGCTCTCCTACTTGAAACACTGGAGTGGTCTGGATATAAATAATGAGTATTCAGAACTTCATATCTAGATTTAACAATTTTTTTTCTCCGTTTTAGCTCACACCTCCTTTCTAGGAGTCAGCACATTAAAGAAAAAGATGTGAAGAACAATAGTCCTCCTAGTGCCTCCCTCAGCACTGTCCATCACCTGTTGGGGCTGCTGGTGGTCACCAGTCAAGTGGGGTCATGTTCTCCAGTTACATGATGGCCTTTAGCAATCTGCTGCCTCTCTCAAAAGCTGCCCTTTACACCAGGAGAGCACAACGTGGGCTTTGATGCTGTTATCTGCCTTTGCTCCCCTGTTTATCAAACACTTTGAAATACGTGACACTCCTTTTGCAGGCACTCCAAGCCATCCAAGTGCTCCTCTTTCCACAGGGCTCAGCAATTAACACTCATCTCTGGCAATAACAACATTAAAGAAACCAGAAGCCAAGGGGCAGCTCTTCACAGTCTGGGAACATGCCTTTGGAGCTGCTGCAAGAAAACTCTTCCTGGATACTTAAACAGCTTACCCCTGGGTTAGGAAAGAGATTTCCTAGGAACCCCCTCAGATAGCTTCTAGAATTTGCTTCATTAAGATGCCAGAAAAACAGCATCCCCATTCCTACGCCCTTTTACCTTGAGGGATTGGCCATTCCTTCCCCAAACAGAAAAGACAGGAAAAAGTTTTCTTGAGAAATTTATAAAGATGTATAGGTTTGCAAGGACAGCCAGAAGGGACAGCTCCTGGTGCCAACCTCCTGAGCAGAGGGACACAGGGAGGGAGGAGGCACCTCTCTGGGGATGGCTGTGCTGCTCCTTCAGTCCCTTCTGCCCATCTCAGCCTCATTATCTGCGTGATCTTTAACATCCCCTGGCCTCCATGGGTTTGTTTTTCCATATCTGAGCACATGCTTGGCTTAATGCTCCCCTAGCATGAAAGACTGCACACAGACAGGGATGACCATGATCTCAGAAACCAAAGTGAAGGAACCTGCAGCTGATTTAATCCCTGAGCTAATCCTTCACCAAGATACTATTCAAGGTGCAAAAGGTTTAGGGGGCAAACCCTGTGGTTCTGAATTTTCAGTTCTGAACTAGCATTTCCAAGCATCACAAAATAGCGTCTTTCCTGCATTGCAGATCATTTATTGGGATAATGAGAGGCAAAAAGGTAGGATAATCTGATGCCATTGAACCCCCACAGGACTGCAGTGACACTCAGGGAAGCGCGAGCTGTGGAACAGCCTGACCAGCAGCAGAGAGACGTATGGAAGGATTCACTGGAAGGAGAAACCACAACTCTGAAAAGCAGACAAGAATAGGCAATTGTAATGCTATGGCAGCAAATTAGGCTTTTAGGTGCAAAGTGAAGCCTAAACTTCTCCTGAAATGCTTCAAAATCTGGGAACTGCAACTTCAGCTACATTCCTGTGAGGAGCAGAGCCCCTTCTCAGTGTGGGTACCAAGATGGAGGAGGCCAGAAACACAGAGCAGACCCAACCAGGCCCCACTGTGCCCCCCAGCTCAGGGAAATCAGCCCTGGACACAGACCCACCATGCTCCTCCAACTGCAGAGCCAAACCTTCTGGGCCTCAGCCCTTCCCAAACCTCCTGGGCTTGGGTGCCAAAGCTGCCACTCCAAGGGCAATTCCCTAGGTTTATTAAATACCAAACAGCTGATGCACAAACCCCAGCGCAGCTAATGCAGCCAGGAGCACATGCGGACTTGCTGCTCCTCAGAAAGCCTTTTCCAGTGGTGTAAATAAGGCCAACTGAGCTCCAGGCTTCTTTTAGGCTCCTCCTGAAGCTGGAGCTTACTGAAGATGAGGATGAGTCTCTAGTCTACATCATACCATGCAGCAGAAACCTGCTCACAGATTTTAAGGCTGTGAAGGAATTATCCGACACCCAGAAAATGCTGTACAATTTGTACTATCCTGGTTTTCTTGCTCCTCCAACAAATCACTCTGCAATTTCCTGCTGTACAGAGCTAAAATAGAAGGGAAATTGTTTCCTTATGAATCAGCACAACCAGCATTTTTTGCTTGTTTTATCTGGCTGAGTAATTTTTTCTTCGGAGAGAGAAAATAGTGCCCATGGTCAAACACCCTCATATCCAAGGGAAAGTGACTCTGGGCTTGGGAGTCAAATATTGAAAGGCAATACTTTTTCACTTGCCACTGGTGGGACCCTGTGGGCTCTGCTGGGGTGCACAGGCAGCATCTCCCGGGTCCCAGGGGTGTGAAGCAGAGAGCATCACTGGGCCAGCACTGTGCCAGTTTGCCATGCACAGTATTCTGCATGCTCCCACTCTGGGAAGGGGGCCAGTGGGTGACACAGCCAGGACAGCCTGAGAGCTCATGCACTGCAGACAGACTATCAGTGCTCTGCTCCGTGTGTTTGGGAAGTTTGGAGTTGCTGTGGAGACACAGAACAGGATGTGACATGACAACTCCTCTGCCCATGACCTTAAAAAAGACTTATTTTTATTAACAAGGAATGCACGCAGACAAATATTCCTCTGCTGGTGGCAGCCGTCTGTGTGGCTTGGCAGGCGTCACACCGCAGGGAGTGGGAGGGCAGGGGGATGGACAGACCTCAGCAGGGTCACAGCTTCACCCCTGATACAGGGCACAGACGCTCTTGCTCTCTGTGGCAGCTGGTGGTCTGCAGAGCTGCCTTGGGGGACAGTCCTTCGTGGGGCTGGGTGCCCTCTTGGTGCCACAGCTGGGTGCTCCCCCTGAGCTGCTTCCCCAAAAGCGTGCTTGGACAGAGTGTGACGAAAGATCCCACGGATCCCTGCCCAGGACAAAACTTTTCCTCTCGGCCTCTGCAGAGGATCCCCAGCCCTGACAAGGGTCCAGCTTTGCCTATCCTGCAGAGCCAGGTTTGGAGTTCCGTGGCCAGTCTCAGAACAGGTACTTCATCTCTGAAATCGAGTCTCTTGCAGTTGCAGCAGTTCACAAAGAATTGTGAGTTCCACAGGAGTGATTGATAGCTGCTCTTTTCTGAGCAAATGCAACTTGACACAAGCTTAGAGGGCTTTTAAAATGCTGATCAAGAAGAAGCTGTAATTCATTACTGGAAGCTGGAATTAATTACTGCTGATAATCACATTAACCAGAGGATGCACATTCTTTGAATTTAGTGATCAGGAATGCTGACAGGTAAAAGAGTGAAGCTCAAATGCATGGGATTACCCTTTTTTTCAGGAAGATCAGCGCCAGAGGAGAAACAGATTCATCTGAAGCTACTTTATCCTTTAGTTGTCTGTCCCCCCTCCAGGAGACTCCCAGTTTCTTCCCTCTATCCAAAGCTGGCCATGCTGAGCCATCCTGTCACCCTCACCTGGAGCCCTGGGATCCCATCCAAATGAGCTCAGGCTCTCTGCGGTGCTATTTGAAAGGTCAGGATCTGACTCATGACTCCAGTATGGTGATATTTTTGGCTCTGCTTTAATCATTTTCTCCTGTATGTCTCATGCACCGCCTGCCAGAACCCCTTGTCCTCCCAATTATGGTGAAAGTAGATAATTAGTAATAGCCTAATTCAGGAACTACTTGGAATTACTGACGAACAGATTCTAGTCCAACAATATGAATTCTTCATTTTATCTTCTCCACTCCAGTGCTGGCACAGGGATAAATGCTGGACCAGACTTTCCAAGGGAGATGCTTGTTGGCTGCTGGGAATGTTTATGTTAGAATCCTGATGTGTAATGTTAACATGATAGTGCAAAAAGGGAGACAAAGACCATCACTAGAATCCCTGTTGTTCCCTTGGGGTCTCCTCTTAATTCCCAGTGACAGAACTCTTTTCTGTGCTCTGCAGAAAACCAGTACCCTTCTCCCCAAACCCTGTGCTCTCACCGCGCCAGCCACAGGCATTCCAGATCACATGAACTCCCAAATCTTTCTGACATTAATTTGTGTTCCTCAGTCTAGATTCATCATGTCCAGCTATTTCACTCCTGAGATCCCAACAATTTAAAAATTGCACTTCCTCTGCAGAAATTTTATTCCACATTAATGTTGTTTTTAATATCTCATATTATTTGACAAATATTAATTCATCCTCAGCCCTCCTGTGAAGCAGAGAAATTGCTATCATTAACCTCCCATTATGGAAAGGAAAGAGAGGAGAAATTATTTTCTGAGGACAAGGAGGGAGAATTGGTATTAATGTGGGAGTAAGAGCTCAAAGGCCCTGTCTCTGAGCCATCCCTCTCCTCAGCATAGCAGTGCGAGGCATCCTTTTTTGGGTGGCCAGCAGAGACGTACGTGGCACTTTGCTCACATCTGCTCTTGTGCTTCATTCCACGTAACCTGTTCAATAAACACCAGGGCTGCCCAGGCACTGGAACAGCAAGGGAAGCCACCCTGCCTTCCCTCCCTTGCCTGCCCTGCAGCAGCATCCCTTCAGAGTCCCTGCACTCCATGCCCCTTTTCCTCAGCCTGAAGATGACACCAAGACCCTGCACAGGAAGAACACTCCCTGGCCCTCACCTGGGGCCACTCGCTGGGCTTTGTCCTGGCACTGGCTGCCTCTGCAGGGGCAGCTGGGCAGACTCGTCAGCCTGGGCACCCACACATTTACCACAGCCACCATGGGCACTGCCACACACACTGCTGTGAGCCATGGGCACTGCTGCACACTCCACAGGCATCACAGGGGCTCTGGCACGTCTCTGGGAACACACTGCCACAAACCACTCACATCACACCGGAGTGAAACGCTAATGCTGCCCCGGACAGTATCCTGACTGTGACAGGCGAAGGGATCTCGCTGTTCCCTGAAGGCAGGGCTTTCTCAGCTGGTTTTATTTTTACCAAGTGACACGTCTGAGCCATGGAGGGGTGACCTGGTCCCAGCTGTTGCAGGACTGAGCCGCAGGGAACGTGCCAACAGCACTTGACACTGGCACAAAACAGCCTTCCCTCTTTTTAATGCTACACGTACTGGAAACTCCTATCTCGACTAGCAGAAGCCTTGACTACCCAACACTCCAGCTCAGCATGGGAAGGTGTCAGGGAAGATATTTTTGAAGTTCTGGACAAGCTCAGTCAGTGAAGTGCAATTACTATGAAAAGCTCTTTGTGTAGAAGATAAATTTTGTTGTGCACACAGGATCCTACACTCCCCAAACAGAACCAAGATATAAAGCAGAGCACACAATCAGGGGACACACTTTCCTGATAGTAATGCCTCAGATATTTATTGAGACTTGAGAGAAGGGAAAGTTATCTGACTAATACTGCATTTTCCTTTTTCAACAACCCCCTCTCCCAAAAGCATGTGTGTTTTATGGAAGAACAGAAAAGTGGCATTATTAGAAGCCATGACAGAGGCACCTTCGATGTTGGAACTGCAGTTTTCCTGGTGTTTTGGATATGTGTTGAATTTTCCAATAAATGTGTCCATTAAAAGAATTATTTTGTCTGTAGCCCAAAGTATGACTTTATCAACAAACACCTCTCTGCCAAAAGCCCATGCCAGCTGCCTGACTGATTGCTGAGGGCTAAACACATTAATGAGACCGCCAATATTCAGGACTCCTGCATGACCAGGGCAAGAGGAAGTATCCAAGACATAAAACGCTTTTTCCACCCAAGAGGTGAAAGTTAAAAGAGCATTAATAACAGCAGAATGGGGCTGCAGCAGCCTTCCATTCCCAGGCTACCGAGAAACCCAAACATATAATTCATAGCAGTTTTGGGGTCATTTTAAAACACTTCCATTTGTGTCGAGCAATTTGCAGAAAACTGGGTAAGACTCCAAGAAAGATAGGCTTTCCTGATTGTTCTTTGACTGCTTTATGATTTTTCCATGTTTGAGCAGCAGCATGCAGCAGCATGCAGCAGCACTCAGTCTGTTGGTGGTCCTGGGGACACCCGGCCAGAGCACAGTGCAGGCACACAGGACAGGGTGCCAGCATGGGCTGAAGAGCATCGCCCTTCGTGGGAGCCCTGCTCCTCCACCTGTCTTCCCTGCAGGTGGCTCTGCCTGGACACAGCAAAGGCTGAACGCTGGATGCAGGGCACAGTCCAGGCTCCCATTTTACCAGACACAAATGCTTATCACTGCCGAACCTGCCAGATGTCCCTCTCCCTGGATAAATGCCCAGCCACCAAGCTGGGACAAGCAGGAGAGGAACTCTGGAGCTGGGCTTAGAAAACCAAATTTTGATCCTTGCCAAGGTCTCAGACATGTGGTACCATGTACATTCCTGTGAAAGACTGCATTTCACAGTGCTCCCTGTGTCTCTTGGTGCCTCCCGTGGGGATGTTTGTGGGGTTGTGAGTGCCTGCTCAGCCCTACTTGCAACTGATACATCTCCCCCTACTTCAGTGATGGTGGTGAAGAGAGCTGAGCAGTTCCCTACTGAACTGCAGAGGAATTTATTATTTTTTCGATTATTAATTTCCACACACCATTGAAGCAGAACAGCTTCCACAGGAAGGCCTGTGCTTCAAACAGTCTTTCCCATGTGGGTGACTGCTGGAGGCAAGGGTATTCTTTGAGGAGGGAGGTACACTGGCCAAAACCCCCCAGCTCAGGAGGCGCTTTTCCCACCAATGAAGAAGCCTTCCACTTGCTGGGCAAGGATTTAATTGCATAGTTTCAAGACATGCATAGCTGTGAGGATCACTCTGGTTCTGTTTCTGGCATCCTCTGTGAGAGTCTGCCTGACCACGTCCCTCAAAAACACCAGTGGGAGGATCTCTTTTCTGTGTCCTATCCAAATACTGGCTTCCAAAGCACACTGCTTCTTTCCAAAGCACATGGCTTTTATGGGAAAACAGAGGGGGTTATTGGGAGCAATTGGAGAGGCAGCTTTGATGGCTGGAGCTTTTTGAGATTGCTCCTGTGATTGTAATGTTCCCTCAAGATGGATGGTGACACATACCTAAGGGTGTCAGCCAGCCCTGCTCCTGGCCTTTTAAGCCCTGGTCTGAAATGCAACACTTTAGAAATATGATGGTTTAGACAATTTTAGTCAGTGAGTCAATTCCGGATTATCAGCCCACAGAGGGAGGATACTGATTCTCCCTCAAAAATTAGCAACCAGCAAGCTCTTTCCTTTGATGAATGTTATTCTAAAGAGTCAGCTCACTTCTTTGCTCCAAGAACACTTCCCATTAATCACCACACAGGAATATTGTGACCTCCTCCCCCAATGGCTTTATGCCCAGGATGACTAGTTCAGCATCACCAGAAAAGAAGAAAGAAGGAGAAGGAGCCGGAGAAGATTTGGTCCCCCCAAAGATGTGGGGAAGTAGGTGCCACTAAGGGAAAGTCAATTCAAGAGACTGGAGAGATGAGAAGCAGCACACAAATGCTTGCAAGACTTCCAGACCTAAAAATATTAAAAAACAACTAAATCTTTGCCTGCCTCAGGCAAAA
>VZRL01005061.1:1683066-1721914 GCA_013397895.1 Origma solitaria
CCCCTACCCCCCCGTCCCCTCCCCCGCCTCCCGCCGTTCCCTATCCTATCCTATCCTATCCTGTCCTGTCCTGTCCTGTCCTATCCTATCCTATCCTACCCCCCCGTGCCCTCTCCCGGCTCCCACCGCTCCCGCTCCCCCCGTGCCCTCTCCTGGGTCACTTTCTCGGTTTAACGATGCTGTTGCGGCGCTTCCCGGTGGCTCTCGGTCTGCACCGGTCATTAGATATCGGCACCTCAGCTCTGGGCTCCCCGGGACCGCTTGTGGCAATGAGACCTGTGTGTATTTTCCGCTTATTGAACTCAACTCCCTTCCTTTGGGACAGGAGCAGCCGCGTGAGCTGGGATCTGCAGGGCAAAACCCACAGGATGCATGCCGGTTACAGTGGGGTGTACGCATGTTTGAGTGGGCAGAGGTGGGGGCACTTTCTCACGTGAGAAGTATGTTCCACACCTCACATTCTGGAACACAGCAAAGCAAACCACCAGGAATAAATAAACCACCAGAGGCAGCAGTCCCTGAATTTCATAGAGAGGCAGAGGTGAAATAGCTGAGCCAGCGCAGGTGGATGAAGTACCTGTATAAGGCCCCTTTGGCAATGCTGATCTTAACAAAGAATCACGAGACATTCAGCAATGACAGGACCTCAGTGTGACACATTCCAGCTGAAAAATAGACTCTGCTCTTCCCAGCCTTTGGATTAAGAGTGGGTGAGAAATGGGACAGGACGCAGCCCATGTCATGTGCCACCCTCTGGGTCCTTGGCCTTCCCACAGGCTGCCAGCAGTTTGGTCCCCTCCAGGCTCCATCCTGCTCCTGCAGTGTCTCCATGCTTGAAGCCTCTCTCCCATCTTTTTGTGGCAGCCGTTCACGCCCAGCCCCTTGCTCACACATATTCTGGGGGGGTTCAGTAGATGGTGGGACACTTTACACCAGGTCTCTGTGAGGTGAACATCAGTACAAACCCCATATACTCTTGTCCACATTGTGACAGAGGAATATTAAAAATGAAAATTAATTCAGGATTATTTAAAGGTCAGTGCAGATGCCGCAGATGAGGATTTTTCACCTGAGAGAGCTAGTTGGTTTTTCCTCCTATGAAAAAAAGATTTTGTTGTGTAGGAGACCAGGCATATTCTTCCTCACCTCATGGACCAGTGTGTGAGTTAACACTTCTCTTGTAAGGAAAAATCATCAAGAAGAAGCAATTCCTGTACCTGAATCAGGGATCAAAATTCTAAAAAATGGCCGAAGTCCACAGTAGCAGTGAAGTGACAAACCAAGTAACTTGGTTTTACCAGCTTAATAGTTACTCAATTGGCTAATAATTACTTCACTGGCAAGCTTACCTCCTGCACAATGAGCCTTGGACTCTTTGACAATAGCAACAATCCCAAACTGTGTGTCAGTTCAGGTGACCCCTCTGGCATGTTCAGTGCCGTGTTTTGAGGGGTGGAGCACCCTATGAGCAAACCTTCAGGTGTCTTCTTACCACAATTAAAGCCAAAGTAAGAGGAACTCTCCATGCAGGGATGTCTCCCATTCCTCTCGCTTACGCATTCCTCTTCCTACATCTCACCATTTTTCAAACTGAAGGCATTTGGTCTGGATTTGGAGAGTGCCGCAGTGCTTTGGGCGATGTTGAAGTGAACCCAGTAAACTGCTTCCATTTTAGTCACTCAGAAGTGACTCAAAAAGTCTGTGACCCCTCTAGGGAACTGCACAAAGCTCATCAGGGCTGGTTAAATGATTCACAGCCGCAGGTTCATTGTTCTGCTTAGAAGGTTTCATCAAAAGGAGAGATAAGGAACAGCTCCTCAGAGAGGACAATAAAATATTCTCTTCTTTTGGTGTAGTCACCTGATTTTAACACTTTGAATGCTAAAGGGTTATTTTAATGTAGCTTCAGGGTTCTGTATTTGGCATATTGCTGCTTTTCAGTAGGTGTGTAGCTGGAAATTGATGTAGCAGCTTCAGTGGCCTGTTACCTGCCTGAGCTTTGCTGCCCTACTTGCAGCTTTGCCCAGCGAGCCAGGGCCCAGCACAGTCGCAGTGCGCATGTTGTTACCAAGCGGCCCTTTCCAAACGAATCTGATTTCAATGACCATTTTCCACATGTGGCAGAGTTGTAGCAGACCTGCACAGCTCCTGCCCTGTTTGCTTGCAGTCAGGTGAGGGAGAGCACGAGTTTTGGCAAGGGGAAGGGAGTCAGGGAATGGCTGAAGATTCCAGCAGGAGCACCAGGGAGAAATGCACAAGGAAATGACAAGGCTGTGATTCTGCTCATAGAAGGGTTTATTGGAGAATAACAATTAAATTCAAGGAGACCTCAAAGTATCCCATGCTCCTGCCTGGACCTAGGCACCAGGCAAAAAGTGTTGCTGGGACCAGCCATTGGCTACCTGAGCTGCAGGGAACCACATGGCAATGAAACAACATTTGCAGTTGAAGTACATTCATGGCTGGCTCCCCACCTGGGTAACCACTGCACTTCTTTGTGCAAAGGGCTTTTTATTCTTTTTTTTTAAGTCAAAATACATGGAAACAAAAGTTTTGGTCGTGGGTTTAAGACTGCCAGGAGCAGCAGTCTGTGCTTTCTTGCTAATCCTCTTGTAAGAGGCAATATCATCTCCTTTTCATAACTCAAAAGTTACAGGGGAGTTACAAAACCCACAGGAGAGGGAGGGTCCTGAACCAATGTTTTATTTGACTGATTACCCCCAAAGAGCATTGGTAGATCCAATCTTACAACCACACAGATATTTTAACAGAGTGCATAGTAAAGCAAGAGCATCTGGTGGGAGGTTGCATGTAATAAGGGGGAAATCTGCCAGAATTTTACAAAAACAATCACCTCAAAGAAACAATGTTTTTTAAGGCAGCTCAACGCTGCCAGACTGCAGACTCCTACTGTAGAAAGCACTGCTGTGTAAGGATCAGCATGGGATGTGCTATGAGTTTGCTTAGACCATGAAAGGCTTCATGTGCTGATAAATAATTCTCTTCATTTTTGCTGGCTGTTCCAAGGAAAAATTCACTCAACACCCATCATTCTGGAGCCTACAAGTGGGCACTTCATCCCTAGAGAATTTTGACACCTGAGAGAACAAGGTCCTGAATGACCTAGTCAAAAGTTGAAGTTCACACACTGTGGGCAGAAGGTTGACTAGATGGTCTCCAGAGGCCTTTCCAAATCCATTTTCCCCATGATTCCGCAATCACAACATGATGCTACCCAGCTGTCAGATGAAGGATTCAGCTTTCTGCCACAATTGGCTGCACACTGGATATGTCTGTCCTTGCAGAGTTCCTCTGGGGGGGTGTCTGTTCCTTTGGGCAGGTGTTGCTTCTTTTGTACCGGCAGTTTTCAGCCTTGGCATGCCGGAAGGGTGGGGAGATGGACTGCAGAGCGTGGCCCTGGGCGATGTTCCTGCGCTGACACACACACAGCAAGGACCGGAGCTCCGTGCGGAAGCTCTCGTTCAGCCAGCAGTAGATGAAGGGGTTGTAGCAGGTGCTGCTCATTGCAAACCAGTGAAAAGCAAAGTACAGAGCGTTGCTGCTGTGGATGGCCCTGCAGGAGATCAGCACCACGTAGCAATTCAAGGGAAACCAGCATACGGCAAACACAACCACCACCACCATCAGCATCTTCAGCGTCATCTTCTTCTTCCGCTGGTGGGCATAGAATTGCTCCATGGTGAGGTCCCCGATGGCATTCCTCAGCCAGAGCTTCTTGGCCACCATGGTGTATGTGATGGAGATCACAAGCAAGGGCAGGACATACAAGAGAACAAATGTAGTCAGGTCCAAATACTTCCAGAAGAGATCAGCGGGAGGAGGGAAGCTGGGGAGGCACACCATTCGGATGGTTCTGTTTCTGAAGATCAAACAGAAAAAACTCTCAGTTTCACTAAAAGCTGCACACATCTGAGGATAAACACCTCAGACATTCAGACAAGTTTCAGTACAGGTATAGGTAGCAGAACTCATTCAATATCATGGGCAGGTGCCACTTTCAACGGAAAATTTTATTCTGGGTTTGGCTCCAGTGAAGCTATCTTAAACACATCCCCATGAAAAGAGAGAAATCATCCATATTGACACCTGTGTCCTCTATTGATGAGGAGCCCCTCTCCTCTGTGCCTGCCCCAAATTATATGGCTGGGTTTCTGAGCCCAAAACAACTAATGAACCAGCCTAGAAGCAATTCCATCAATTGTCATTATGTGACACACACAGCACCCATGCAAAGGGAGGGGAAACTTTTCTGTCTCACCACCCTGTCTGCTCTGATAACATGGGTGGAGAGGTGTAGCCTTGGCTTCTGCAGGGCTTTGAAAACATCATACAACAAAAAATGTCAAGTAAATGTCTTACCCAATATAAAACCTTGTGAGAGTCTGATAAATGGCATGAGGCAGCGAGAAGCAGCTGGCCATAACCCAGATGATGACGATGCAAATCCCTCCTTTCACCATGGACATGCGTGGCTTGAGAGGGTGCATGATCACCTGCAGAGAACAATGACTCCTGAGGATTTACAGCATGTTAGTCATTCTTTGAGCCTCATGTTGCATGTGACAGGCAGCAGCTACTCCACATCCCTTCAGTGTGAAAAGGCAGAGACTCACTTTACAGGACTTCAGGGAGTAGAAGGGCTGGGAAATGCATGGAATTATACACGAATCGAGTGCAGAACTCTGCTGGCCCAGAGTCACATTCCATGTGACCCATCATCATGACCCCAGAGACCACAGTGGTGAGGTCTCTGTTGAGCTACATGCACTATGGAGGACTACATTAAACTGTGAAACAATAATTAAAAATAGACCTATCATGTCATCCAGATGATCCCTTGGCTGATGAAATCTTTGGTATTTTACGCATGTCGTTTCTAGTCCCATTATAAATGTCTACTTAATCAAGTCGTACAACTCCCCCGGCATATCTGTCAGCTGTGGTACTTCTCAGGACTGGCAATATTTTTAGAGACAAGCGTTGGTTTCCCTTTTGTCAGGGACATCTCCTCACTTCTGTCTTTATCCTTGGGCCATGCTAGCTCATTCCAGCTCTGAGGAACCCACTCCACTGAATTTAAGGGCATGTATTTTGTTTGCCTTTAGTTAAACAAACACTTCCTGATACCTAGCCATGCCTTGCAATCAACGCAGCCTTACATCTAATTTACTGATTAAAATGCATCACTATCAAAAGTGCTCTGATTTCAGGAGCTGTAATATTGCACATGAAATGGGCAGACTGTCAAGCTCTTTGTGGTAAAAAAGACAGAAGAGGCTGATCCATGCTCTGGCAGTCCCTGTGGTTCTCTCACACCAGGTGGAGCCTGTTCTTGTTTTGAACTTCATCCAGCCATGGCATTTATCACGAAATTGCTTTATGGTAGCAACTGTTTCAGTGGCTCCAGCACTGCAAGAAATCCAGTCTGCCTGTGAGCTCACAGTGTTGGATCTGGCCTCCCAGCACATGGCACTCATCCGCTAAAGCACGAACTACAAACTCTGTTTCACTTAAGGAAACCCGGCAGTCTGCACTCCTTGCTTGACCTGAAAGATTTTGCTGGCTGGAATGTATCAGGGCTGGGGGAGAAGGAGAGAATTTCTCACCTTGAACTGGGTGAGTTAACGTAGTTCTTAGTGTTTTCAGCCTTTGGCATCCCAAAGGAATGGGACAAGCCTCTGAACTGTCATAAATCTGTGTAGAGGGAACGTGTGGGCTGGCTGGTGTTTGAATTCAGCACTTATCCGCACACTGCTATTGGGGCTATGCTCCAAGGCAGGGCTGAGGAGAGCAGGGAGCCCATGAGCCCAAGGGCCCAGGCAGAGCAGGGCTGGAGCAGGCTGCCTGGCACTGATCTCCTGAGGTTTTCAGTATCTCCAAGGACAGACTCCACAACCTTTCTGGGCAGCCTGTTGCAGTATTTCATCACCCTCACTGTAAAAAACACAGGTGTTTTGTCCACGGCCATGAAAGCTGGAGTTCTCTCCTCTGTTCCCCGAGTCCCAAGACAGTGCAGGTTTCCTTGTACTGGGATTTGATATGCATTTAGCACGTTATTTTCTAGCAAACATAGGGTTGGTGTCTTCAACATACCTGGTGCCGGTCCAGAGCAATGGCAGCAAGAGTCAGCACAGACACATGGACAGAGCAGTACTGAACAAACCGGCTGACGTGACACATCAGCTTTCCAAAAACCCAGGTGCTGCTCACAAACCGCACCTGAGGAACAGACAACATCAGATTAATGCAAGCTATACCAGAAGAGAAGCAAATTGGTTTCCCAGGTGCACGGTACAGAATAAATGCTTTTATACAGCTTCCTGAGGCTTTGGAGGTGCTTTATGCTGAGTTTTTCCTCAGGAAACAGTGACTGTGTGAGAGACTCTCAAATTGAGGTGATATTTACTGCACTGTGCAAATAAATGGCTTGAGCAGTGCTCTGTGTATGTTGTGTACATTTGTGCATTTGTACATTTGTACATTTGTACATTTACTATGGCCCTTCTGGAACACATAAAGAAACCTTAGCTCCACTCCTTGATGAGGCTCTGCAGCATACACTAGATGCCTCCTTGAAAACATTTACGCTTTTGGATATGTGGATGCTGAAAGCTGCACGGTCTCCAACTTAGTGAGAGAAACCCATGGAAGAATTTCTCACCTGTTTCCAGAGAGGTGTTACTGATGGCAGCCTCTCTGCAGAAGAGAGTGTGCCAATTGATTCATTCCCTTGTTATTCCTGACTGTGCAATAACAATTACAAATTAATGTAACTAATTTTGCAGCAGATTAAGCTAATTTGAAGTAAAGCACATTTACTACAAAGCATCGGTCCACACAGAGAATTAGTCAAGACTAGGTAATCTGTTTTCAATGAATCTAATTAATTTCCCTATAGGGATGACTCTCACAGCACTGGCTGTCACTGAAACTGGAGCAGTGGGCTGGTTTTCTGGAGCTGATGTAAGGCTTGTTCCTGAGAGAGCTGACAGAATTTTAATTACACGTGCCTAGTGTGTCTCTGTTGGTGTGCGAACACACAAGAGGGCACCAGGCTCTCCATGAACAGATTATGGGATGCAAATCCTATCAGAGCAAGGTAGGGAAATCCCACCAAAGAAACAGCATCAGTTTAAGAAAGGGTGCATTCAAATAGCTAATTCAAGACCTGCTTTTGGAAGGCAGAAGAACACTCTGGACAGCACTGGGCAGGGATGAAGCAGGAGATTTTTGAACAGAAGTGCTGGATCAAATCCAGGTGCAGAGTCCTGTTTACATAGCATTTATAGTTTGTGACAGTGGGGCAAGAAATGAATCTTTAATTCTTCCCACCTCATTCATTTAACGTTCTTTTATATCATGTATTATTTAGTCACTGAAAGTAAAGAAAGGACGATTAGTCCCAGGAAGCACCATCTGTAGTGGCTGAGGGAGGGACATGCCACCGACACTATTCTGTGCAGCCTGAGCACTGAAATTTTGCACAGGGACTGACCTGGTTCACGTTGTTTCCATAGGAAACTGGCCATTAATTGGATTTTCTCATGTCAAACTTGTCCCAAAGTTTGACAAACAGGCAAAAGGGGCTCCCAGATCTGTGCCTTGCCCAGGCAGAGGGGAGAAGCTGCAGCAATGAACTGCATGGTGGGGGCAGGAGGCCCCATCTCCACTTACTCAGAGGGTGTTGGGGATGGGGGGCATGACTGCACCCTCTCCAGAGGGCAAAAGGGGAAGGGAGGCAAAAGAAAGAGTGGATACCACCTGGTCCCAGCCCATTCAGTCCTAGTGCACACAGCTGACAGGCACACACAGACACCAGCAAGCACGGCCGGATGAGGCTCACCAGTGTGAAGGGCGTGTTCAGAGTGGTGATCATCACATCAGCAATGGCCAGGTTGACGATGAAGAGGCTGGTGGCAGAGTGCATCCTCTTGTTCTTGACCACCACGTGGCACACCAGGATGTTGCCGAAGAGTGAGATGCAGATGATCACGGAGTAGGCGATGATCAGCAGTGCCTTCACTGTCCGGCTCTGGGACTCCCCCTCATACTTGGCTCCGCTGTCAAAGTCCCCCAGGTCCTCCAGGTCCAAGTCATTGTGGAAGAAGGATTGGTTAGGGAAGCCGTACAGTGCAGAGAGGAAGTTGGTCGTGTTGTCAGCCTCCACTCTCCAGAAGGGCTTGGGCATGTACTGCAGGGGGAACAAGGAGTGCCGGCTCATGGCTGGGGCAGCAGAGCCTTGGTGCAGCCGCACGCTCCTCGGCGCCTTCTGCCAGCTCAGCTGCTAAAGCCAGTGGCTGCAGGAGGGAACACAGACACTTGCATTTTAAAAATCTGCCCCGTGGTTGCAAACTAGAGAAAATACTTGATAAATGGGTCCTTATGCCTGTGCTGGGGACACATCAGCTTCGCCTCAGGCTCCCCATCGGCTGTCCTTCTTAAGTCCTCTATGTCCCCCACAGAGAAGCTGATTCCAAGGCTGAAATATCAAAGATCCCCAAACACTTTCTCTCTGCACCAAGGAAGAAATTTTAGTGAATATTTCATTTTGGGCACTGTTCTTCTTCAATCTGTAACGTATCCTTGGAGATCTGCTTTACTGGTTCTCCACACAGTCCTTAATCCATCAGGTTTCTGTTTCCCAAGAGTTTTCAGAGCTTGGCAGAAACAGAAAAGCAAGGGCTGCGTTTTGCTTTGCTTTTTCCCCTCCAAGTATCTCTGACTACTCAGTGAAGCAGCATGGCTCAGCAGCAGAGTGGTCCCTGTGTTCCCTGATATACACAGCTGCCAGATGACACACCGCACAGGAAGGAGCCAATGGCAGATCTCTTCCCAGTTTTTCCTGAGGTGTATCACAACCCACACGTGGGCAACGACACAGCCTGACGTGCAGATCTAGAGAGCAGCAAAACACAGATGGAGGGTGGATGTGCTATGATCTCCCCAGTCTGCTCTCTGCTCTTCTCTGGACACTCAGCACAACAGCTATGTGGGGGTGAAGCACCTTCACTACCTTGCGGCTTCTTTCTCTTCATCCCAGAGTTTTAGCAGAGAACATCTGAGGATTTCTGCCTCCAGAGATCTCCCGTCTTTATGCTTGGCCCCAGCCCCTTCCCTCTCTCAGGTGATGCAGAGGATAGAGTGAAAAGTGAAACACAAGCTGGCAATAAGAGCAGCAGCCCAGCATGCATGGGGAGCCCCCGGAATGGCAGACTGCACCCCTGCATCCTGGCAGGGCTGGAGACCACGCTGAGCCCCGGGGCGTTCAGGTGCCTGCCGGCATCTCTGCAGCAGCCTGGCAGAGGCTGCAGGGACACACAGGGCTCCATCCCTGGGCTCCTTTGCTGGATGGCCACGACAGGCCCCATTGCCATGCTCCCAGCCATTTCCTTGCTGTGCATCAGGAGGATGAGGGGGCAGAGCAGCACTGGCCACACACACACAAACCCAACAGTGGTCCCAGGTGCCAGAGGTAGGCGACTCATCCCATATTCCTGCAGAGCATATTTATTCTGTCACAGGTACAAACATTTCAGAAATCTCATGCTGGTTTGCTGCAGTTATTACTCACTTGCAAACATTTTGAGTTGCTTCAAGCACGCTTTGGGGTTTGTCATGCATTGGTGCTAGTTGCACTCAATCAGACAGAAATGTACTTTTGCCAACATGTCCAGGTGAATTGTGCCACCCTTTGTTTCTATAAAAGACTTTTGGCTTTCACATGTTGACACTAATTGAGTCATACATTTTTGGAAATTTTTGGTTCTGTGAGATTATTTGGCATTTTTCTTTTTGGTTCTCTTTTGAAAAGAAATATCAAATTGCTGAAATGTCAATTGAGATGCAGATCCATCTTCTGAACAGATCTAATATGATCTCATGTAATCTCATAAACAGATCAATGTTGATGACAGCCAGGGAAATCAGAGCTATACTATAGAAATTCCAATCCTTGGGAACATTAAAACACCAGATTTCAAGTATTTTCACAGGTCATTGCCATGGTTCATCACCTTTGCTCACAGAGGCCAAGGGGACTGTTGGGGACAAGTCCCTGAGCTCAGTGGGTTCATGGAATATTTCCTGTACTTCCCTGCAGGGACTTTTTCCTGCCTGACAGAGAGAAGTGAGATAATTCAGCAGTCATGCTCATTGTACAGCATGTAAAAGCATCCAGAGTCAAGGTGCTCATGCTAACACCTGAATTTAAGCTAATTTTAAGGAAATTGCTTCTAAAGACATGATTCATCTCCATTATTGGACAGAATTTAATGATGAAGTAAATCATAATAGCAATGGAGACTTTCTCCCCAGGCTGTTAGCATGGGCTTAGTGGGTACAGGCATTCAAATGCTTATCCCTGCCTGCTCCCACAAAGACGTACAGAAAATGCTTTCATTACTGGAGTATTGAGCTCAAAAACTGAATAAAATTGTCCCCACAGGTCCCTGCAGATTCTTACTTTTCATATTTATGAGGTATGTAAAGACCTCACAAGAGGGCAGACAAGAAATCCTCTGAATACAAGAACACTGCATTAAACCTTTTCCTAATGCAGATGTTCCCATCACACTCTGAATGTGCATTTTTTGACTTCTTGTCTTTGTCTCCATGCACCCTTCCCTGAGCTCCACTGCTGGTGCTGAGCGTGGGCTTCCCAAGTCGTCAGGAAAGGAGGTGAGAGCTGCTGGAGACAGAGTGCTGCTCCACTTTGGCTCTGCACTCAGGACACACAGAGTTGATGCCCACAGCACTCACTGAGAAATCATCCAGCCTCTGAGAGAATCGCCTGTCCTAACCACTGGGAGCCGCGCTGCAGGGAGCAGGGAGCACACAGATCCTGGCAAAGCCTAAACCAACGTCTGCTAGTGCAATAATGAGATCTCTGGCTTGAAAAAGGAAGTGTTTCTGCTCTGCCATTCAGAGCTGAAAGCAGCTGGAAGGACACAGGAAGTTTCAGTGCCTGAGCCTCGTCCAAAGGGAAAAAAATTCAACAGCTGAAATTGTCAGGTCCAAATGAGGAAAATTTAGTTCCATGTGTCTGTTGCACCACACAGCTTCTTGCAAGATTTCTCTTCCCTAGAGAGGTTTGTAGCTCACACTTTTCTGCATTAAATGCAAGTTCAATAAATAACAGAAACAACAAGAGCTATAGACCAATCCCTAGAGTTTTATTTCACTCAAAAGATGTGTTAGAAGTAAGAGTCCGGGCAATACTCGGAAACCATGAATCTGCAACTCTTTTCATATTTGCTTTAGTGCACTGAGAACACTGTTTTCTCTTCATCTGCAATGACTAGTCCTGCTTTTGTGACTCAGAAAACGTGGGACGAATAGGCACAGACCTTTCCTGAAACTTTTTAAACTCCAAGTAACTGGTACTTTAAAGTTCTTGGCCATACTGTAAATTGCCAGTGATCAGCAGAGTAGAAATTATTTGGTCTTGTTTTTTCCTCAGCACACAACATTCCACATTCCAGAAACACAAACACATTCCAGAAGAGTAGAAGAGTTACTTGTCTTCTTTATTTCTCTGCATATTTCTCTGCAACATGATAGACAGGAGTGAGTACCCAAAAAAAAAAAAAAAAAGGGGAGAGAAAAAAAAAAAAAAAAAAAAAAAAAAAAAAAAAAAAAAAATCAACCTCGCACAGCTAAAATAAGCAAGGGACAAGAACATCTTCATGTGTTCTCTGTTCTCTGTTAAGCAGAAGGAACATGGCTTAGCCAGACCCATTAACAAGTGCTGAACCATTCACTGTCCTGGAAGTAACAATAAAGGAAAAAATGTTCTGAAAGACAGTGCTGAACCATTCATTGTCCTGGAAGTAACAATAAAGGAAAAAATGTTCTGAAAGACAGATAAAGCCATTCCAAAGGACTGAATCACTGAGAATGGGAGTTCCTTGGTGCAGGGAAGTATGGGTTAGGGAAAAAAAAAGTGCCTAAGTCAAACAACCCTAAAGGCTTTTCTTGATGAAGCAGCCTGATGAGATCTCACCTGCTTCCAGAACACACTTTCTAAGGTAATGTCATTCATTTCCTTAACACTGGTGAATCTCAAGGAGGAACAACTTCACCAGGGCTGCTGTCACCATAATTATTTTTCTTCAAAGACTACCATTGTATCTGGGCTCTCAGTTTGGAAGAAATGCTTGAAAGGAGGTAACTGAAAAAGAAAAAGAAATAAAATTTGAGACTATTACTTCTTTTGTAACAGTCAGAATTTGAAAAGAAATACCAAAGTCGATGAGAGGTTTCCTGTGTGAGCGGTTTTCAACACAGACTACAAATTCCTACATTTTTTTATTTTCTGCTTCTGGTTACTTAAATTAAGGACCTTCTCCTTAGGCTGCACAGACTCAGGCATTAATCAAACAAAGGCAGCTTCTCTGAGGGCTTATATCTCTTCTGGTCATCAATAGATCACAGCTGCAATTGCATCTGTCCTGAAATCATCTGGGGGGGGAGGGGGAAAATGCAATCTGGGGAGTCAAATAATCTGATTTAGAAATGTTTCTTTCCACTCGCTTCTTAGTGATTTCATTTGGGTCATTACACTTCGCTCTGGAATGGGTACATAGGGTAACAAGGGAGAAATAAGGAAGAAAAAAAAAAAAGAAACAAGGGAGAAAAAACCCATGACATCCCAGCAGTTCCAAAGGTGCTGAGGACTGACCTAAAATACAGAGAAATGCACCTAATTTTACAAAAGTAGCTTAGAAGTTTACACTGCTATGCCTGTCTTTAGCTCTAATCCTGAACCCTTTTAAATGAATGGCATTCTTATTGTTTGTGTTTTCCTAAAATTTCCCAGAACTTAGTCCCATGAAAGATCAAAAATAATAATCTGTTTGGGAACACACTGTCTCCTTTCATACACTCAAAACAACAGCACCTCTAACACTGGCCAAAAAGGTTTTATGCATCTGGACACTGGGGTGTACCTGATTTGCACATAAATCTCACCTCCAGAAGGTATTATGAAATTTTAATTATAGTCAATCTGAAGCAAAATGGCCCTGGATAACACCCAAACTTCTCCCAAGCTGGGCAGGGGGTTTTGTGCCTGGCAGTTTTACAAACCTCTTCTGCTGCCAACTTTACAGGAAAATCCTTGAGACCCCTGAGTGAAAGAGGCTATTAGTTGCAAAGGCTCTATTAGCAACAACAGCACCTGAATTGCTGAACCTCAGACATAGCACAGAATGTCTCCATAACCAAATACTGTCTCTTTCTGAATCATTGGAACATTTGTGTGACTCAACCTGAAGCAAAACAACCAGCCCTGCACACAAAGGATGCCTTTCTGCCCCCTGATCCATAGTGCTGCTTTGACCCATGCTGGGCAGGGACTTCTGGAGCCAGTGCGGAGCAGCTGGAGCTGCTGCAGGGTGAAGCAGTTGTAAGCATAAGCAGCCAGCCAAATTTGCAAGAACACTGAAAATGTCCCCATGTGTGTGAAACAAAAATCAAAGAAACTTCTTCTGCATAAGCATTTGGTTTAGGATTTTTTGTTTGTTGTCATGTCTTTTTGCCATAGAAAAGCAGGCCAAGGAGAGGAAAAAGCAGCCCTGAATCTCTGGCCTCCACCTTTCTCCATATGTTACTAATCAGCATCTTGTACAATATGACTTTCTTCCTGTTTTCTGTGCAGCCAAATTTCCAGAGCTTACACACAGGACATGGAAGGTGTGCTAATGTCTGTGCAAAATGCTCTGACAGCAATGGAAACATCTCAGGTGTTGGTGAGGAGCATCAGCACAAACTCGGATGTTTGGAGAGTGCATTGGGAAGGACAGGGAGGGGTGACCCAGGCCTGGAACCCGCAGCCCTGGGCTGGGGCAATCAGCCACAATCCCCATATAAACAGAGGAGGTTGATGCTGCCAGGGCAGCAGCCATGCACACAACCTGCATTTAACATTTCTGAGGCTCCGTTGGGGCACTCCTTCCTTCCAAAGCCCTGCACGCTTTCCCTCAATCAATTCTCACATTCTGTCTCTGTGCTGTGCTCCACAGACTCAGCTGATGTTGTTTGCCACAGCCAACAACGTCACTGTGACACACACCCAGGAGCCAGCAAGGGGCTCGCTCAGCAGGAACGGAACAAATTATTTCAGTCTTCACAGAGGTTTGGCATCGAAATGTCAAATGGAACAGGTAGACGACCTGTGGAAAAGATTCTTTTTTATCACGCAAAGCAAACCAGAACCTCAGAGAAGCCCAGCTGAGCTCTGTCCTGTGTGAGACTGTGTCCTGCAGTCAGGAATTTGTTGTCCTAGCTATGAATCCAGTTAAGGTTTGTTGCCTTTCCAGTCCACAGTGTGACATTTATTTGCCATCACCTTGAGACAAGATGTCCAGGTATCTACTGACTCTCTCCATTTGGTTTAGTAATTTATGTATCTTTAGCCTACAGAAAGCTGGCAGGCCAGGGACAGACTCGGAAAAGTGCAGGACATGTTCAGAACGTGCTTTATGACTCAATGCCCCGTTCAATCAAAATCATCATCTGCTCTCTGATTCCAGACTACTGGTTACAGGAACATGTCCAGGTACAAACAGGCACAAGATCCAGATGTGGTATTGCCATGGCAACGCACTTGTAAAATGAACGTGCTGTTTTTCTAAGACTCACCATCTAGAGAGAAGCAGCAGTAAAGTTGGATGTTGCAGATGACTCAAAGAATTGTTCAATGGAGCATGGAGACCACCAGGAGACCCTGGGAGAGGTGGTCAGTGGGACAGATCCTGGTGGGTAGGCAGGGATGGAACTTGTAATGCAGCCACTGGCATGAAGCACTACTGAGGCAGTGAGGTTACAGAAGGGTGGAAAAATAAAGAAGCAGAAAGGAGCCTAAGGAAAAGGATTCACAGGAAAGCCCAAATAGAGCATGACTGTGTAGCTAAAGAGCTGTCAGAGGTCACAGACCAAGTGCAGGAGCCACATGGCTCAGAACACAGGAATTTGATGATTATCAGTTGACTATAGGCAAAGTCTGAGGAGGGGTTTGGTTTATCGGGTAAGATTTGGGCAAACTAGAATGAGAAGAATTTTAAATCTTGATTCCATTTTACCTCACTATTCAAAATCCCCTGAATTAGGCTACAGTTTGTGTGTCAGCAATACTGATGTACCCCTGGGTAGGAATGAAATTGCTGTCTGCAACATGGTGTGAAATGCCAGCATCATCTATTGCTACTTAAGTTCCCAGAAAATAAAGAAGCAGTAGAAATTTATTCCCAAAACCTTGCATGACCTCTTGAGATGCCAGCTCCTTCCTTACAGATCCTGAGGTCACAGCCTGTAGGCATCAACCATTATGTTAACTGGTATTTCAAGTGTTACTGTGGCTCATCTTGATGATTCCAGACCCTTCCACACAGCCCCTCCACCTGTGATCAGCCTTCAGATTACCAGCATGACTGAAGATGATGACTTACCCTCACAGTGATTTATCTGAGCTTCTCAAAGTGTTAAAAGTTGCAGCCTAATCTCCCATCCTGTGTCACTGCAGACAGTGATTTCATGCTGTTCTGGATGATCAGCCTTTTGGGAATTTGCTGGCTAATGAAACACTGCAATCACTTTTATTAAATCTTTGTAGAGCTTCACCCAAGGGAAATCACATAACTCAACCACAGCACCAGCAATCGATTTCCCAGAAGGTTCCGCATAAAGCAACTGTGAAACGTGGTATTTTTACATCTTAAATTTGTAGTTCTGCCATAAGTCTGTGGGTTCCACGCACTGAGGACGAGAACAGGACCCATGAGGATCCATTTCCAAGCTGTGCATCTGGAATATTAACAAAGGCATAGAAGTCATGACAACACCACCCAGACGTGGTTCGTCACCCACTGGGCTTCTCAGATGGGCAATTAGCAATGCCAAGGGATCCTGGCCCAGGCTGGGCCCAGGCTGCAGAGCTGCAAGGACAACTTCCCTATTCTGCTGCCCTGAAGCAAGGGAATACATTTATACTCAGTCCTTTGTCTCAGTGCAGGCCCAAAACATTTTTGATCTATTTTTTAACAAGCCAAGGGGTTAAAACTAAAATAAAGGCTTCCTTCTTCATTCTTATTTATCATGCCATAGCTTGTAAAATACCCTGGGACTGATGGGTTTGGAAACCTCTGGTTTGCATTAGCAGCTGAACCAGGCCTGAATCCGAGCAAAGAGCATCCATATTCAGAGTATTCAACAGCCCTCGAGCCCCTCATCAGGCTTAATGAAGCGTAATGAAAGAAAAATAATGAGCTTTGTCCTCACTGCCAAAGGAAAAGGCAGCTGGAAATATGCAGGGGCTTGATATGAATTGAACATGATTAAGTATGTGATAACCATTGTTCTGAAGAAAATAGTGCTGTTATACCTAAGGAGCCCCCAGCAGTCCCTTGTCATTACAGCCATTTAGCTGCTTTAATTGCCTCTGAAAGCCACCCACAGCAGATTGCTTTTATGCTCTTTCCACTTTAAAACCAGGCACAGAAATATGTAAGCACTAACCTGCATCCATTAGGGTAATGGGGATTCAGGGGAGGGAGCTGGACAGGTATTTCATAGGGAAGGGCGCGGTACTTGACCTGCAGGGTGACGGGACTGTGGGATGTGTGGGCACACACAGGGTGATGTTACTGGGATGTGTGGGCACAGCTGACACTGGAAGGTGGCTATCACAGCCCACAGGTGGGCTACAGAACTCTGGTCCCACCACCAACCCCCAGTTTGGCCCCCAGCAGGCAGCTGTGGCAGAGAGAACAGGGAACCAAGAGGTGCCTGACCCCAACCCAAAGGCACCCTGGGGCTGGAGTGGGGGAGGCCAAGAGCAGAAGGATGTGTCACAGCAAGGCTGACAGCGTGGCACAGCTCATCATGGTCCTTGATGGGGTTCTCACAGCGGCATGCAGTGCCCTGAATTTGTGTCTGTCCACTTACACATCAAAAAACAGCAATCCAACTCTAAATTAACAATTTTTCTGTATTCTTAATTGATTCACAAAACTGAAAATACTGTCTTCTCCTTCACATGAATTACATTAATGGCTCACAGTTTCTTGGGAGACAATTCCCAACTTGGTTCTGGTAATGGAGCAAGACTGGAATCTGGCCTAAGCTGTTCTGCTAGGAAAGACCAACTGGAGCTGTTCTGGAAAGAAGAAAATGTCTCCTGTCTTCCTTGGGGGAGTATTTCAGAAGGATCTTTTTTAATCATTACTTGTCTTCAGTCAGTTCAAAGGATCCTCAGATCTCTCCTTGATGGACATTTTCTTTACAGAGGGCTGAGGAGAATATCTGAAGAGGTCAAGGCTCCAACTTTCCCTCCTCAGCTTCTAGAAATACAGTGCACAATTGAAATGATGCCCCAAAATCTTTGCTGTGGACAAGGATCCAGCCCTTGCTCCAAGCACACAGCCCAATGTCTGTACACGGCTTTCAGAGCCCAGAGTTCTTTTGAGACATGAGTTTGAATCCATCATCCAGGATGGATCTCCGATTGCGTCGTAACTTCTTTTGCCTCTCGAGATGGATGACTACTCCCAGGAGGACACCAGCAGCCACAAGCAGCAGGACTCCTACAACAGCCAGAGAGATGACTGTGGCCTCTATCTGCTCTTGGGTCACCTTAGATCCGAAAAGTTTCATCTTCTGCGACTCATCTTCATCCTCAAATGGCAACCCTGAGAGACAAACAGAAAGGTATTTTCAACGAGAGCCAGCAATACCAGAACTGAAAGGTGAAATACAACAAAGGAGCAAAAGAAAAACTTGATGCTATCAAAGTAGTTGAATCACTATCCCTGGAAATGTTCAAATGAAACGTAGATATGGAGCTTAGAGAAATGTTTCAGTAGTAGACTTGACAGTGTTGAGTTAATGGTTGGACTCAATCATCTTAGAGGTCTTTTCCAACCTTAATGGTTCAATAATACAAAGGAGGACCCAGCGCCATCCATCAGACCCTCATCCCTGAGCACACACAGAGATTTGAGATGGATGGCTCCTTCCCTAACCTGCTCCCAGAACCTGACTGTGTCTCACAGGTGTCCAGCCCAGTCAGCCACTACTGTCCCCAGCCCAGAGACGAGACCTTGGGTCCAGGCTGGGACTGCTGCAAGTTCCCCTGTGCCCATGGCTGCTGTCCTACAGACAACTGAGTGCACTCACTTGGCCATGCCCATGGTGAGTCCCCAGGATCCTGAGCTTGCTTGTACCTCCACACAGAGGCATCAGCCATCTCCTGAGAAAAGGGCCTGTTTGCTCAGGCAACAACTGTTGGCCAAGGCTTCTGCCTGGTGAACAGACATAAGCTGATGTCTGCATATGGTATAAAACCAAATCATTTAATATTGCCACTACTGGTCTCACACATTTTCTACTCCTCTTCTGGTATGCCCCTTTTGAATGAGGAAAATGTTGGGGAGGAAATGACTGAAGTAACAGTGGAGAAAGCCTGCTGAGTTGTAGGTAGGTGGCTGCCTTTGCAGCTGGCCTGAACTGGCTCTGAAATCAGCTCAGCTGAATTTCTTCACAGCAGCTGAAAATGGAGTTGTGAAGAAAGACAAAAAAATCAGGAAAATAAACCACCCACTACTCAGACTTTTACCACAGAAAATTTAAAAGGGATCATATCTACTACTCCCCTTCTCCCTGGTGCTGCTCAGACGAATGTCTTCTCACATCTGCTCTTTACAACACCTGAAAAACTCCAGGCATATGCTTGGGCTCTTTTCTTGGGGGAACATCAAAGCCGAAGGCAGATGTGCTTGTTTGCATGCTGACTCCATTCTTTCAGCTTGTAGAGGTGATTGTGCAACTCCCCTAAACCACAGTCACTGACAGTCCAAAGAGGGAGGACAATCCATCCAGGCACCCTCCTCCAAATCTCTGCCAGTACCTAAGCTCACACTCTGAATCTGAATCCATACACAGCAGGCACGACAGGGTGCGAGGTCACTAACCTTTTCCACCTAACACAGGCCTAACCAGCCCAACTTCCTTGTTTCTCTCACCAGAGGACAAACTGGTGCCCTCCCTGTTATCTATTGAAGCAAGGCCTCGGACCAAGGCACTGCCAGGCTGGCAGAGTAGAGACTGCGGGTGCTGTGTGCACTCCTCCCTCCCCTTGCACAGATCCAAACCTCTGCGTTGCTCAGGGATCTGCCCTCTCCCCTTCCCACAGACAGGGTGTGGCAGTGCTGTACACACTGTACCTGGGGTGACACTCACGACTTCCAGCTCCGACTCTGAAAGGAAACAAAAGGATGGTGAGAAGGTGTTGAGCTGAGCAGGCAAAGCCCAGAACGGGGGACATATGGTGAGGATCAGATCCAGAGGGAGCATTGGTTTTCCAGGACTAGCAGGTTGTCCCTTGTCCTGTCAGTGTTTTCCCTCTCTACAAGAGATGAGAATTTTTTTATCATCTGCTTCAGAGGAGGCCCTAGTCCCACCACACAACCTTTCCCAGCCTTCAAAAGAAAAGTGCTGAGGGAGAAACAAAGATGGCCCTGACACTGGGCAGGCACTGGTCACCCGCAGAGGAACCACTGGGACATTCACTGTTTTGGTAATAGATCTAAAACCGCATCACCATGAGGGCTTCGTTGCAGCCAAACCCAGCACTGAGTGTCACTCACCTCTGAACACCTTCCAGTTCTTAGTAAGAACAATTACTGACTGAGAGCTGAACATCGCAGTTCAGACACAAGCTAAAAATCAAACTCAGAATAACACAGGTAATGTAAACTCCAGAAAACAATTTGTTATTAACTCTAGCTCAAGGTACTACCATATGCAAAGGGAACATTGTAATTTATGAGCACTTAAGTGATTATCTGCTCCATTAACTGGCTTTATATAGTATGTAAGAGAGTTGTCATACAAACACTCAGAATTTCACAGCAGTAGCAGGAAGTGCTGCTGGATGTTTTACAGTGACAGCTCCCTACCTCCTCTAGGCAGGACAGTGAAGAGGATCTCCATCCCAGCATGGATATGGTCAGACACATGACAGTGAAGCAGCCATGTCCCAGGGTTCCCAACCAGCATCTCCACCATTTCAAAGGTCCCAGGGAACAGATCCACCACATCTGCTCTGTAGCTTTTGCCATTCTGTTAGAGAAGGGAAGCCATTAATTACAGTGCTCACTGCATCTTCTCAGGAAGAAAATTCTGCCAGTGTGACTGAGGACCACTTCAGCATTTTAAAGCTCAAAAAAAAAAAAAAAAAAGCTTTTTAAGAGCAGCTCCAGGGCTGCAGCTGGGAAAGCAAATGGTAATGCCTAACCCGAACAAGGATTAAGCTGGACATCTCAGCACAACACAGAGGCTTAGGGAGTCAGACTGGGATGTGTAAAACCACATCCTTTTCCTAGCTGGGTGAAGCTTCAGTGGAGTCATTAAAAAAGGCTCAAATCCAGAGTCAATCAAAACTGTTGATATATAAAGCAGGTCAGTATCTGCTTTACCGTCAGCAGATATTATTACCTTGTATATGAAGGTCTCAGCATGAAAATGGACTGTGTGGACATCAATCTCGTGACCCATTCCCAGCAGGTACCAGTTCACCCTCTCTCCCTGGTACATGGTCAGCCCAGGCAAGTTGGCATAGACCTTGCCATTGATTGCTGTGCAATGAGTAACACAGAGAGGAAAAGGCTGTTAGTGAGATTGCATGGGTGCTGCACCACCTTAGAGGAAGGCGGCAAATTAGAGGCTACAAAGCTCATACAGCACTCAGTGTATGAGCAGTTAGTGTCCCCCACAGGACAGTCCCCCAGCTCAGCTACTTATCCATTCTGCTCACAGCCAGGAACAGTGACTTGCACTCAAGGCCATGCTGCAGCTCAGCTCAAATAAATCTCAAAAACTACCTTTGCTGGAAACACATAGTCAGCCAGCAAAAGTGGCTGCTTTTAGGAGTCGAGATGCATAGAAATGGCATTTTCAGCACAATGATAAATATGTATATACCTACATACACATAAATGTCTGAGCAATTTCCATGATGAACAATGAAAAGGGGTAAATCCTGCCAGTGGGCAGCCCTGTGGTGCTGTGCCTCAGGCAGGCCACACACATCACATTCTAACCACTTGTAAAACCCCTGCAAAGTCCTGGCAGGACTTGATCTCTCAAGCAGCTCAGCTGGAAGGAAACCTGCTGTGACTGAACATGCAGGAAAGGGATTGAAACAGTGAGTAAGCTGACTGCCATGGCACACACATGGAGACTTTAATGCTCAGACGACAACAGAGGGAATAAGATGGAAAGGGACGTGATCTGAGGGCAGAGTGCCAGGTTTTTACTCCCAGCTCTGCCCTAGGGACTTTGTGTAGCCTAAAACAAGCAACTTCAGTGTGCTGGTTCTGCTAGCTGCAATAATGGGTTAACAATTACACCTTCATGGACGTATATTTGGAAAGTCTTTATCTTACCCATAGAAAACCAGTAGTAATGACAGTACACAAAATGGGACTTCTCACTATTGTTATCTCCACAGCTGCCAAGAGACCTGTTTTGCTGAAGGTATTTTAGATAGATCCAGATATAATATGGAGAGAAACTAACATAAATAACATGCTCATTTAAACAAATGTGTTCATCCTTCTATGGCAGAAATAGCTTTTTGATAATCAGCTAAAACAACTGAGCCAGGTATTGCAGCCACATAGCTCAGAAAATTAAAGTCTAACATACTGTGATGGTCCCCGAGACAAACAGAATTAAATTTGTCTGACAAGATAATTTCATGTTTGGTTTTATTTCCTTTTCTGAGTCACTCAGACACATCAGAGATTAACCTCTCTGGCCTGGATGTTGCTATTCCTCCTTACAGGGACAACCACAATGATCAGCCTTCACTGCAGATCAAAGATTTGGGCTGTAGGTGTGCTGCAACATTGAGGACAGTTTAATTCTGTTTGTGCCACTAATAATGGAAAAGGATGAGGACATTCACCACAAGTCAGGCTCCTTACTTAGAGAGGTTGCAGAACCAACATCAACATTACCGTGCATTTTGTTGCTTTCCACAAATTTCTCATCCAGCAGGTCGATATTCTTGTCATTTCCCTTACTGAAAAGTTTCACATTCTCCTCCAAGTACCAGGACTGATTTTCATCAAAAACCAGGAAGAGCAGAGCAAACTCCCTCTTTATATCTTTCCTGGTCCCACTGGACCGCAGGGACCCTCTCCGGCAGACCTTCAGGGGCCCGATCAGCCCACTGTACATATCCTAGTCAGAAGGAAGGAAAGCTCTGAGGCAAAGACCTTCTCACCCTCTTTTGTGCACAGTTCTTTGCCTTTCAGCAATCATTTTCCATTCCTGCATCACCCCATTTAGAACAACCAGTGCTGCCATGCAAGTATTCTTGTAGGAGAGCATCAGCCACTGAAGCACAGGAACAGGAACTATATGTGCTCTTCTAAATGCAAATCCAAGAGTCATAAATATGAATGGTATCAAAATATTCTCCACTCTGTGACTGCAAAAACATGTGCAACTTGAGATAAAAAGGCCATTATTTCTCGGTTGAATGTGATGGTTTATTGCAGGATCCTCCAGGTTGTCGCCCTGTGAAATCAGTGCTATGACAATCAATTCTAGCAATGGTCAAATCTGCCTGCTTTATTCATGAGGCCTCATTTTGGACCATTTTTGCCTTTCTAGATTAGCCCTATGGCTCTCACTAGTAGAAACCATTATCAACTGGGAGATGTTCTAATATCTTACAAATACCTGGAGGAAGGTTAGTAGCAAGGAGAGACAGTGGAATTATTTTACGAAAGTTTGTTAGGAAAAAATAAGGACAAACATCAAGACAAATTCAGAAGATTTCCTCTGCAAGGAGAGTATTGGGCATGTCACCAGGTGATTCTTCCACCTGGTGATTCTTCCACTCCTTGGCTGGGCCAATCTCTAAATTGAACCAAACTCACAGTTTTCTAAATGGGGCAAAAAAATTGTCTATTTAGGCTTTTCTGGTTGTAACTTCTATTTTACCTTTACTGGGTCCACCGCAGAGTAGTAGATCCAGGGAACACAGGCTGAATCGTTTGGCCCTGGACCAGATCTCTCAGGAACTTCCCACCGGTATGTGACAATGTCACCTGAGGGACAGAGCAGGACAGTACACCAGGTGACACACCCACTCACTAAGCAGCAGCAAAATGAAATGGAAAAAGAAAATCCCATCTCCAAAGCCCAAATTCAATTCTCTGCTTGTCAGATACGGCATCTGCCTTTCCCACACACAAAGCAGGGCGAAAGTTCACCTCCTAGAGCAAGACAGAGGGGTCACAGGATGTACACACTGTCTGATACCAGCACAACTGGCTTATCTGCTGCTTTTGAGACTGGACCTGACCATGGAAATGATGGCAATGGGAATAAGGCTGCACACAGAAGAATGTCCTGCACATGTCCTAGACAGCCCAGCACAAATGGTATCACTAAAACCTTGCTGGACGTGAAAGACCAGGAAATGCTCAGTTCCAGCACTCTACTCTAAGAACACCAGGGCATCTGAGGCTGCTTAAGGAAACCAGTCTGGCTCTGGGATAAAATCAGCTGCACAAGCCCATACAGGAATGCAGGCAGAGACTGTGACCTACCAGGGTTTGCCACTTGGGGATGTCCAGTCTGCTGCTCCAGCACTCCATGCGCATGGATGGAGTAGGGCCGCGAGGCGTTGTTCTTGAACACGATGTTGAGAATATCACCCACTTCCGCCCACAGAAAGGGGCCTTGAGACAGGAAGAATGTACTCTGAGACCAGCAAAATCCATCAGCACATCTCCTGGGATACTTCCACCCCTCTCTCAACATCTTCTCCCCAGATATATTACCTTATAATATTTATGATGTTCCCCTTTATCCTCTCTACCTCCCAAAAAGAGAACTGGATGCCAGTCCCAATCCAAGTCTTAGGAAACTGGACTGAGTTTCACAATGAGGGCAATGAAGGTGGTTACACATCTTAACTTGGCCCAGCACAGCTAAGGCTTGATTTCTGAATACTGCTATACTAAATGTCACATGCTGATCATCCCTTGCTATTGCTTTCAAAAAATGGGTAATATTCAACTGAGCCTGACAATCCCACAAATTAGAGCTGCAGCCTATTTTGAGTGGCACATGGTTCCTCAGCCTAGATGCTGTGATATCACTTACAGCCTTGGGTCTATAACACAGAGTTCTGTCTCCACAGACCCCCACTAGTCACTGCAAAATGTTCCTCCACTTCCCAAGGCTGCACGCTTTTGCCCCAGAAGCATTTCTCACAGCTACAGATTTCCCCCCCCCCATCTTCTCAGACCCCTCTCCAGAAGTCAGTGGCTGTTTCTGTCCCATAGTCAGAGAAATGCAGCTCTGGAACATGCTTTGCCTGTGCCACGACAGAACACTGGTGCAAAGACAAGTGGGAAAGCCCAGGCTTTCCTACAAGCTGTGCACAAAACCCTTCTAACTGTTGTCTCCAAAACTGGCAGCTGTGAGTAGAAGACAGTCCTAATTTCTGTGCACATATATACACAGCAGATGCCTAAATATGCAGTAAGCCTTCAGATTACAGCCATGAGCCACCACAGCTTTAGAGCCCCAGTCCCATTGCTGTGTGAGAGGAAGGTGAACCCTTTCCACACATCCTTACCCAGTATCCCTAGGTGTTCTTCAGCATTTATCTTGGCCTTGGGGGTTTGGAAAGTGCCATCTGTGTACTCCTTGTAAACTGCTTTCTTGTACTTGGAGCCAAGTAGTCCATTCTCATTGCTCAGAAACACGTCAGCATAGCTGAGAAATGCAGAATGAGTGCTGAGATAACCAAAACCTCATGGGGAACAAACAACTAACTTGTGTCAGGGGGGTCACGAGGAGAAGGGGTTTCCCACAGCTGGCTTGGGCTGCAAAGGAGAGCATAATGACGTGGAGGGCTGTACTCCCATCAGCACCACCACCAGCATGTGCACCAGGTCACAGGGTGGCCAAGACACCCAACAGTCTCCACCAGGGTCTGCTGGGACATTGCCACAGGCTTCCCCAGAAGATGGGCTCTACCTCTCTGCAGAGTGGTTGTGCCGTTCCCTCTCCCAGCTGCGGTCGGGTGCGTAGTCCCACACTGTCTCCTCGGCTGCGATGTAGAAGGTCCGCACTCCCGAGTACCGATGTGCAGAGGCAGTGCCTGTCGTTCCACACTTGGAAACAATGTACTGTTCCCTCATCCCAGACTGGTAGTGATTGCTCGTCTGGCAGTAGATCTCAAAAGTCCCTGAGGGAGGCAGGATGAAGAAGGAAATCAGTTGCTTTTGAAGATTCCAGGACACAGTTGCTTCCCCGGCCGGTGTCAGTATGTGCTGGATGTATCTGTGTGGTATTTAGGGAGCTTGCTTGCCACAGGCCAAGGTTAAAAGGAGTCATTGGAGAAACCAAGCAGAAATGACACAATAAAGTCCTATACATAAATCATCTCAGGAAGCTTTCTTACACAAAAACCACCTGAAGAACAGCTCACCCTGCAAGAGCTCATACCATGCTAGAGAATCTGCCACAGGAGCAAGTACCACAATGGGAAGACTCCTCCATCTGTCAGTCAGCTGTGCAGGCACTCACCACTGTGATCAGGCTGCATGAAAGCAGTGGCAAATGTGTGGGGGAACAGACTGGCTGAATCTCTCCGCATCCCGTTCATCTGCACGGTGTTTCCCTGGAATACAGCTCCATGTACGTCTGCTTCGCTGCCCAAGCCCAGGAGGTGCCAGGACACTTTGTCTCCTTCACACACATCCAGCCCAGGCAAGTTACCAAACATAAGTCCATTGATGGCTGGAAAGGAAAAAGGAATTAACTCTCCAAAGGGAGGTGTCAGCCAGGAGATTCATTTCGAGCATACACCTTGTAGGACAGGCCTGCCAGTCAGAAGAAGGGTAACTTGTTTGTAATTCACCCCTGAATACACTCTGAGCACACTTCTCCAGGCAGCTGTGCTGGTTGTCCACATCTCAGCCAGTGCCTCCAGACTGGTTTGATTCCAGGCCAGCACCACACAGGCCTTCTAGCCCCCAGCTCAGCCTTTAGGTGAACATCAGCCCATGCTTTGCAGGTTCATCCCTGCTGTCAAAGAGCAGAATCTGACCATACCATGCATCCTGTTGGATTCCTCGAAGCCATCATCCTTTTTCACAGATGTCTCTTCCATCCTCAAGTAGTACTTTATGTTGGCATTTAAATACCAGCTGAGGTTCTCATCAAACACATTGAAGAGAAGATAAAATTCTTTGTCGATTCCTTTCTATAATTACAATGATGGCTGTTAACTTTTAAAACACACCAATTAACTACCTTTAGACTTAAAGCTGTTTTGCTTGGCTCTCATTTTCCTTTATTTTAAAACATGTCTCATTGAGGGACAGGACTCTGTCCCTTTACTCATGTTGAACATTCCTCTTTTAATTTCACAAAAGGCACCACTTGGACATTTTCCATATTTCACAAGAATAAAGTGAACAAAATTCAGTCAAGGCCATGAAGTCAGTGCCCCATTCCTCCCCCATGCCTACATACAGGTGTCTGTCCAAACTAGACCGGAGACCAGAGCCGAGACACAAGGCAGGCTGATGAACACATCCCACCCCTCCTGCTTCCTATCACAGGCCTGGATTATGGATTTTTTAATTACTCTAAATCCTTGAGAGTGTTAATTCTCCTAATGCATGCATTCCAAATCAGGGCATTTCCCCACTAAAAGAACATAGTGATGGTGTCCAGACTCTCCCACTGGAATCACTGTCCCCAGCAGCACACAGACAGCCAGCCTGCTGAGAAGGTGAGCAATTCCCAGGCTGCAGCACAAGAGTACAGGGGAGGGGCCATGCACCTTCCACAATTAACCATTCATTAAAGGATTGCCTAACATTGTGGAGCCAGAATTGCCACCCGTGGTGATCTTTCCCTGTCCTGTATTTACAAATGGGTCCATCTCTTTTCCTTACACTCTTCCAATACCTGCCCATGTTTATCATTGTCACAGCTCCTTCACCTCGAGGGCTGTGTGTATTCCCAATCCTCTTTGCTCAGCAGATCCACATTTCCACCTTGGGCAGCATGTTGATTCCTTCTGCACTCCTAATTTAGTCACATGATGCCCCCATTGAATGTGAACTCCCCCAAGAAGGCTCTGGGGACAGCAGTCCCCAGATCTGTCACCGCTCCCCAAGCCACGCTGCAGGATGGCTGCAGGGGTTTGATTTGCCATCTGCTGTCTTTCACAACAAGGCTCTGCTCCTCTGTCTGGTACCTTGCCAGGATATCAATTTACTGTCTTCCCTAGACTTACTGCCAGGAATAGACTACCCCTGAGTGAAATTCCAAGAGGAAGTTCTGGCTGCCCTTCAGGTTTCACCTCTCCTTCATCAAAAGCATAAAGACTGACATGGATTTTCACAGGCTTTTTTGTAGTCAGCTCTGCTTGAAAATTAACTTCTCTTGCAGAATAAATGAGGTTCACCCAAACATCAAAGCATTGTATCACCCAAGCAGAACACCTGTAAGCGAAAATGTCCTTTCAGCGTTTCTGGGACTGCAATGACTAGTCCACGTGCCTCTCTGAAAGCAGTCTGCTACACAAATCTCAGGACAAGAGTTACTTATAAGGTAACTGTTCTAAGGTACAGCTGTTCAGCTAAGTTTCTCTTTGAATTTAAAGCAGAGATCAGGAACGGTTTTGAGGCCAGCTCTTGAGAGCCCAGAACACTACTGGCCTTTCCCAGGCAAGACTTAGGCACCAGCTGTCCCAGCATTAACTTGCCCCATGGCTTTGATTTGACTTTCCTGGACCTACACTACTGTACACTTGTTTTTATTATGTTCCCTAATGTTTTGCTGATGCTTCCTTTCTCTACATGAAAGCAAAAACCTGGCAGGAACAGGGCAGAAAAACCCTTTTACCTGCTTGTTGTTGTCATCCAAAGTGCCTGACTTGCAGATGAGCAGAGGCCCCACCAAGCCCGAGCTGGAGTCTTTGACAGGATTGGCAGCCGAGCTGTACATCCAGGTGAGGCAGGGAGGGTCACTGGCTGCGGGCCCCACATGCCTTGGCACAGTCCAGCGGTACGTGAAGTTGTGCAGCGGCGCCACAGAAACCCCACTCTGGGACAGGCCTTTAAAACAGGGATTACAGGGTTATTCCTGGGTCCCTACACAACCTCAGTTACACCTTCTCGATGGCTACATTCGTAGCAGGCTTCATGTCAACAAAACACCCAGCACCTCTGAAGGGTGATGGGGGTGTACTCAAGAAAAGGGATCCACCAACCATCATGGTACCACATCCCTTCTGATGCTTTCCCATAGGACACTCCATGTGGATGGATGCTGAAGGGCCAGGAGGCTTTGTTAAAAAATGTCACCAGGATGGTGTCCCCGACTTCAGCTTTGATCACTGGACCTAGAATATAGCAGAGAGAGCATATCAGCAACAGAGCATCTCCCCAGGCCATCAGACACATTGAAGCAGACACAGCGCCTTCCTCCAAGCTGCAGGGCCAAAGATGAGAGGCAGCAGATGGCCTGGCCTTGTTGCTGCTGCTGGGAGCTCAGTGAGAGCAGGGGCTGGCAAGGATCATCTGAAAGCAGTTTGGGTGCACAGGAGAACTCAGAGAGGCATCAGTTCGTCACAGGGGGAAATAACAGAACAGCCAGAAATGCTGGAATGCCCTCAGGAAAGGCCCATGTCTCTCCCCCACCTACACAAGCCCCCTCAGCCTCCCAAAACATGTGCCTCAGAGGTGTGAGATGCTCCAAGCCCACCAGAGTCTGTGAGCCCCTGACCCAGCCAGCCAGAGAGGAGCTATGAGCCTTTATCATGCCTGTCCCCACCTGCCCCAGGTCCATAGAAGCATTCCAAGGACACAGAAGGGCTGAGAAGCCAGGCTCCTCCACATGCCCACCTGGCTGTGGCTGAGAGCACCCATTCACAGAGAAAGCTCTCTGTGAGAACATGGGGTTTGCAGCACTCCTTGAAGGGGCTCAGTCAAAAACACATTACCAGGAGCTATCACTTTGACCTGTTTAGCTCTAGTCACACATTCTGTACTGTGTCCCTCAGCACTTACCTCTAGAACACCTTCAGAATCACCCCTGAAGTGATTCTGTCCATTCTACTACCCCTCACCTTTGCCTGTCTCCTTTGGTCTTGGATGTAACCATTGTGAAGCATCTCTTGTGCCCCTCCCTGGCCCTCAAAATGAGCAGGCAGGTACAGCTGCCCGGCACTCTCAGCATCAGCATCCTTCTCACAGACACCGACAGAGGATTTGTGTTCCTGGATGATGCTCACCAAGTATTCCAAGGTGTTTCTCTTCTTCCGATTGCTGCTTTTCTTCACGGAAGCTCTCATCTGTATATTCCACATACTTTGCCTTCCAGTAGACACCCCCAATTCGGTAGGGGCTACGCTTGAAATACTGCTCAGCAGGACTAAATGCAAAACGCAAATGTCAGGTCATTTCATAGAAAAATCAGTCCTGTTCCCCTGCTCCCTCTGGCAAGGCTATCAGCATCTCCAAGTCGAGCAGCATTTCAGACAAGGACAGCATTTCTAGTTTGGAACAAGCACAGCTTTGACTCTGCAAAGCTTTTTTGCCCCTACAGACCCATTCGCCAGGTGTTCACAGAGCACCTGTGGCACACAACCCTCTCCCAGGTGAACCTGCCAGGTGTGGTGGCACAGGTGTGATCAGCATCTCTACACAATATGTGCGAAGGAATGTACAGAACTGCAGTGCAGTCAGTGGGAAGGCAGTGCTAAAACTCCAACCTCTTCAGAAGCTGGGGGACAGCCACAATCACAACTAAAATAAACAGCTGTAAAGGTATTTATTTCCTCGGCTACCACCCTCACCAAATATAAGTAACAAGCCTTGCAGGAGAGGCAGTGCAGTTACAAGGCCAGCCCACAGGTCTAAACAGCTTTCAGGTCTAAGGTCTGCAAGACTTGCTGCATGGCACTGGGTAAATAATTAACCACTCCACATTTCCTCCATCTGAATAAGGTATATCCTCTACAAGAGATTACTAGGGAAGGGAAGTAATCTCTGTGGAAGAAGAATCTCTTTCAGTTAGCCAAAGCCTGAATGGGAACCCTCTCACAACTGCTATCACAGCCACCTGACCACGGGATGGAGGGCTGCCATCCAAGTCCTTGCATTTGATTTCCTAGAAATTGCTTCCTGCAGCAACACCAGCCTGAGGCCCATCTGCAGGCCAGATCTGCCACCCTGTGTCTGCTGCACCAGGAGCTTTTTTGAATCATTTCTGGGATCATTTCTGACATCTGTTGGGACTCCTGCTGCCTGTGGCTACAGCTGTGCCACACAGCACTCTTATGGGAAGGCCCCAAGGTACCTGTACTCCTCAGTGCAGTCTAGCTACAGTAGCCTCCCTTTCTAGATGGGGTGATCTGCCTTCCCAGGAAATGTACTCATGTGAGTAGCAGGCATTTATTTTGAAAATAAAGAAATTCCACATTTTCCTGAGCTGCCTTCCTGACACAAACTAGACTCCCCAAACACTGCCCAAGCCCATCAGCCTCTCACTTACCTGTCTGCATCACTCAGCCCCTTCCCATTGCTCCGGTCAAACCCCGAGGGTCCATAGTCCCACTGCACTTCCTTGGCGGCTATGTAGTATTTCCGAACTCTCCCGTCGAGGGTGGGTGCTGGAGCTTGCCGAGAACAGGGCCGGACTTCATAGAGTGCCCCCATCCCAGCTGTCCAAGACATGAAGGTGGACACTCACTTAGCACCTCCAGCCAGCCTAAGGGGCAGCCCCACCTTCCCTCTGTCCCAAAGGGCACATGGATGGGAGAAGGCAAGTAACTCCACAGCAAGGAGTTGTGTGTAAGTGAGCAGAACTTCCAGCCTTAGATATCGGATGTTATGGAAGTACAGACAGAGAGTGACAAAAGCCTTCTGCTGTCCTCAGATCTATCATGCAAGTGCCTCTTACATGGATCAGAACTCTTAAGGCACTGCCTCATCTCAGCTTTCAGCTGTTCAAAACATCAAAAAAAAGCCACCCCCACCAAAGCTGCCCTGCACATTAGTAACCAGCCCACTCCAATTTTTACAAGACAAGGGATCACCAACTCATCTGGGGACGTTTTTCATGCCCAAGGCACTGCTCCCTACCACAGTGTACATCATGTACATCAAAAACAGAGGACATAGAGTCGAGGACATATTCTACCCTCTGCCTTACCTTGTATGTGATCGTTGACCTGGCAGCTCAGCAGCCATCTCCCAGGGTTACTGGGGATCATATCTGCTGTAACAAAAGTGGCTGGGAAGAGGCTGGCCACGTCTGTCCTGTGGCCTCGGATGTTGAGCGCCTCTCCATGGAAGTAAGCCGTGTGAATGTCAATTTCATTGCCCATCCCGAAGAGGTGCCATGAAACATAATCCCCAGAACACATCGTCAGCTCAGGGAGGTTGCCAAACACGTAACCATTAATAGCTGCAAAACCAAGCAAGCCAAAATCAGAGAGCAGCAAAGGGGCCTTCAGAGCTCCTGCCAGCAGGTGACAGCATAGATACAATGTGAGGATGGACCTAATTCCTCCTCCTCTTCTGTTTTGGAGAGCCCAGCTCCACAGCTCATTCCTAAAATGAAGAGTATAAAAGCTCACTCAAGCCAAAGATTAAATCAAAACAATACTTTCATTTTCTGGAGCCGTTGCCCTGTCCCTGAGATATTATTTGCTCAGCACATGATCTCAGAGCAGATCCTGGAGCACTGACACCCTTGAGTCTTGGCAGAGATAGTGGCCTCACAGAGGTGACACTGACCATGCATTTTGTTGCTCTCCTGGAATTCCTCATCTTCCTTATCTACTGAGCCAGGATCTGTGCAGAATGATGCTATGTTCTCATCCAGGTACCAGCTTAGGTTCTCATCCACCACACTGAACATCAGAAAGAAATCAACATCCACATCCTGGCGTCTTTGAGAGTTGCCTGTCAGTATTCCTGATGTGAGAGAGGAACGAATGCAGAAAATCATACATCGGGCAAGAGACTAAAACAGGAGTAGCAGAGTAAGTCTTGTCACATGGATTGGAGACAGATGCTTTCCCCCCATCCTCACATCTCACTGCACAGCAGTGAGCTCACCCTTCCGTGATATATCCCCACCAATACAGTTCTCTCTCCCAAGCAGCTCTGCCACTGTGTATCTCAACTACAACACCTTCAGACTTCTCACTCCTGCTGAAACCAGCCAGTCATCATGTTTTTAATACACAAACTAGATCTCGGACAAGAGTCCAGCTTTTAACATGGATTCAAGCAGCTCTCTCGGATCAAGAAGCCTGCAAGCTCACCTGCCCAACCACTAAGGGATAAAGACAATGCAACAACCAGAATCCAGCCAGAACCTAGGTACTATCCTCTCTAACCAAGCTGTATTTCCCACTGAAGCTGGGAGCTGCACACCAGAGTATCTTCGCATCCCATTCTTATTCATGTCACCACAAAACCTTTCTGTTATGGAACTGCAGTCCTCAGCTGCTTTCTCTTGGTGTTTTTACCTTTTTTACATGTAAGTAATGGCCCAATTAATCCAGATGCAATGTCCCTTGGTGCATCAATATGAGAGTGGTAGATCCAGGTCAAGCAGTTTGGGTCATCAGCAGTTGGACTGTGATCTTCAGGGACAGTCCAAGTATAGGTGTAATTCCTTCCTGGGAAAACAGCATCATCCTTCTTCTGATCCTGGGGGGACATATCAGGATACAGGGATCCTAGAACAATTGAGCAATCACAACATCCATTCAAGAAGAGCCAATATGCTCACACATGTAACCTTATACTGAGCTGAGACTCACCATCCCAAGGCTGAAATAGTGCTTAGTCATTACTTCCTCAAAGAGGCACTGAGCCACTGTAAGGCAATGTGCCCAGTAGACAGAGTCAGCAGGATTATTTCCATTCTGCCTAGTGCTGTTTTGCCTTTGATTCTGCACTGTGTCCCCACAATCAGTCTCTCTACAATCTTGAGAGTTGATCAGTATTTTAGAGGTTCAAAAATCAAGAAACTTGGGCTCTGTACTATAATGCCCATGTTGGGATTCCAGCCCCATGACCCTGCTAAGCCAACACCTAGTGTTTTCACCAACACCCAAATGCAATTGCTTTCCAGTTCTCCTCCATGCATACTCCCAAGTTCCCAGTGAGAAAAATCTGTCTCCATGAT
Source organism: Origma solitaria (assembly GCA_013397895.1). Classification (NCBI taxonomy): domain Eukaryota; kingdom Metazoa; phylum Chordata; class Aves; order Passeriformes; family Acanthizidae; genus Origma; species Origma solitaria. The sequence continues at coordinate 1,716,340 of VZRL01005061.1, forward strand.
GGCAGTAGCTCATTTACCTTCAGAGTCCTTTTCGTAGAAAACACCATGAGGATGGATTGTATACGGTCGACTAGCAAAATTTTTTAGGTGTACTTTAATGGTATCCCCCACTTCTGCTCGGATGACGGGCCCAAGGAACCCCAGCCAGCGAGGTTTGGGGATCTCAGTGGTGTACGTGGAGTCCGTGTACTGCTTATAGACAGATTTCTTGTACGTGCTTCCCACCCTGTCCTCCCCAGCCTGGAGGAATGCTGAGGCCTGGCTGTTGAATTCAAAGGGAAAGGCACTATGAGTCATCATTATATACAACAGCTGGTCAATACTGCAGTAGAGTGGTGGTGACACACCACTTTCCTGGGTACAGACAAAAGCTTTGGCATTAGAAGACCCTGGGATGCTTTAAGCCACCCATACATGGCCACAACCTCAACCGCAGCTCTTTAACAACAGACACAAATTGCACCCCTGAACTGTGCCCAGAACAAGAAATGGGAAGGACAGTGCTTCCCAGAGAATGCCATGTGGATGTTGCGGGGAGGACCCTTCTCATTCCTCCTTCAGCCTTCACTGGGCTCTTCATAACTCACTTCAATTCCTTTGTGGCATTTCCAGCTAAATCACAAGGCAGGTGGAGTGGGGCGGGGAAGTCTCCTGAGCTCTCTAGCCAAAATTTGAAGTCTGAAAGATGATTTTCTACTTAACAGTTTCCAAATTCCTTCCAGAGTGGCAGACAAGTCAGGCAGGTACATACCCAGCATGTAACCAGCTTCCAGAGTTAAAACCTCATACAAGTACTAAAGTTTAACTCACAAGCATATTTGCTCTTTATGGGTAATTCTTAATAGATAAGAGATGAATCACAGTCCAGGTTTAGTGGAACCAGCCTAAATGAGAGCCAAGGTCACTCCCCTCACTTCCCTCTTCGAATTGATCACCCACATCAATAAAGCAACCCGGGAAGGGAGGTAAACTTAATACGCACCTCAGAGAATAAACAGCTGAGACCAAAATATTAAGCATTGGCCTCATCACTCAAAAAGGAGCAGGGCTTACCTCTGGCTATACAATCCAGAGTTCAAGTTACCAAGTCAGCCCTGCAGCCATTATTAGCAAAGAGTTTAAGATAATTCACACTTCGTTTTACAGATGTGCCTCTTTTTCCCCCACACAAAAAAACTCCTTGAAATATTTTTCTACCTCTATCATTCATATCAACATCACATCCCTTTCTAATTGCCAGCAATTTCATTTCTGCAATCATTGTACAAATAGGCCCCATTAGCTAATTGTTTGCAGTGACAATAGTTTTTAAATTGCTTTTAAGTTCAATGGCCTTGAATTTCATTTCCTTCTCTTCATGTATTATGAGAGAAACCAAACAAAATCCACTGCATTCATTATCACTTCAGGAGTCAGTAGTAATATCTTTATTAATCCTGAATTTTGCACTGTTTCCTGTGAACTAATTTACATCTACACAGCATCTCCAGGGAACAGAGACTTTTCCATGCTAAACTGACAGACCTTGATGTTTCTGTGTACCCTTCCCGTTCCCGCTACGCTGTTTCTGTAGGAGGTGTCTGAATCCGAGTGTTAGTGATTACGGAGGGGCAAAGGACTGAAAGCAGGTCAAGAAATACCAGCTATTTGCCACAGAAAATGAGGGTGGGGGAAGAAAGCACAAATGCCTTTAAAATGCTACAGAAAGCTATTTAAAAACAAAACAAACCACACACACAAAAACCACCCACCAAAGAAAAAGTTTTGGTGTTTTGAAAGCTAAGCCCAAATCCTGTTTGTGTAGTAACTCAAACCAATTATTGCAGTTTCCAGGCTTATTTTTGCAAGAAAAACAAAAATATTTTTCAAACAGTCCCTAAAATCTCATGCAGGAAGTCCCATTAAGTCAAAGGCTTCAAATTCCACTGAAACAAAAACAAGCTGGCTCTGTGAAGTCATTTATATCAAGACAAAAAGTCATCATGCTTCAAGATAAACAAGATGATCACCAGCTGTAACTAAGCAAAATGAAACTCCAGGGTAGAGTATTGCAAAATCTAGGCTATTTTAGAACAATCTGTTCTGTATCTGCTGTATTTTCTGTTCCGTGTTTGTTTCCCATACACTTCTCTCCACTGTACAGGCTCTGGATGCTCCAAACTAACCATCACTTTTCCCACTAACATCGGTTTTATCACAGGAGCATAAAACAAGTTAAACATTAAGCTCATAAAGATCAGAATCTACGGGAGTGTGCCTCTTGCTTGCTCAGATTCCCCTAAATACTCACATGAAACTACACATCAATGACAACTTAAAGCCAGTCGCAGAGTAAATTCTGTCAGAAGCAAACGTACCGGTTCTGTGCAATACTCTGGTTAGCCAGCACATTCCTCCCCGTCGGGGCATAGTTCCAGTCCACCTCACGGATCCCCAGGTAATAGACTCGGGTGATACCCCCAGCAAATGTGGGTGACAGCAGGGGGATGCAGAGCAGCAACCACCAGACTGATCCCATTGCAGCCCCAAGGAAAGGTGTTTTCGGAGGCTGCACCTATTTGGGAAAAACAAAGACAGTGAAACAGAATATGATGGTTTGGTTTGAACGTACTGGACATTTGGAGAGTGCATGAAGAAATCAGGTGTAATTCCTATTGGGATCATTACTCAAACACTGAAGAAGGGAATCACTTCGTAACAACACGCAAGGTGGATGGGGATCATGCCTTGCTAATAAGTCCCCAATACCAAATGTGCTGCTCTCATAATAGTTTAATAAACCCTTTTTTCTCCACTGCTGACATTCCAAATCATCTTACAGGTCCACATACAAAGCTTAAGGAAATAGTCCTGAGCAAGTATCTGTGTATTTTCAACTGTCACCAAGATCTCTCTATTCAAAGTCATCTGAAGAAGTAGGATTCAGTCCCTATGAAATAATTTTAAATTCTAATTTCTTTAAAGACGGCTCTTATGGACCAGCTATCTGAAAACTAGGAGTACCTCTCAAATGGGCTGCACAATGTTTTTGTTTTCTGTTCCATCATTTTCTCCATGATTTAGATCACTAAGTAGTCTACTCATAAAACTTTCAATTGACACCAAGCTTGTTGAGAATAAGCACCAGAAATACTCTCAAGAAAGCTGGGAAAAAGTTGGGGAAACTGTCTGAAATCATCAAAATACAGTTGTGTGAATACAGACTCAAAAACCACCCGTATAAAGGAGAAGCTGATGCAATATGGGGCAGTAGAAACACAGCAAAAGATAAAGAACGATTAGAATGGATGACAAACTGTGTAAAAAAAATCACATGAAAATGACTAAGGAAGGTCTCACACAATGATACCCTTAACAAAGCTGGATGTAGCCAACAAACAAACTGCACCTAAACCAGATGTCAAGATAAAGCTCTTGAGACATGCAACAGCAACTCAGAATAGCAAAGAGAAACAGCAAGCAAGAGAATGAGAAACATGACCTAACAAGAAAGCTCAGAAGAATCTGTTTTCCTTTTCATACAGAAAGGGAGGCGGACACAACACCATGGCAAAGATTTTTCATAAAGAGACTGTAGTTATTTATTCTTACTGTCTTTGTAACAGCAGCAGAAATGTATGAGATTTGCCTGCAGCAAAGCTGGATGTTCTGTAGCCTTTCAGTCAGCACAGTGTCACACACAGCTGAAACCTCTTACAAGATCTGATACCCAACAGACATGATTCAACCCCAGCACAAGGCAATGGACTAGACACCTTCCAAAGCTTCACTTCTGATTTCCAAACATGCTGTGCTATTCTTGGAAGCTAATAATAATCAAGTATGGAGGTTTCCAAATAGTGATTAAATTGGACAAAGCTTGGAGAGACCTTCTTTCCCTCCTTTCTCAGAAGAGCGCTGTAAGGATCTCTAAATCCAAGACGGTTTTGATTCATCAACACAGTATAGCTCTGCTCCAGTGGCTCCACCAACCAGTCTCCTTCCAAAGCTCCTGATCCTACACCTAACAAAGCTCAGATACAGAACAGCCCCATCCCTATGGTGTTGGCAGTGCAGGAATGATGGCAGCGCACTGGCTCATCTCTACCCCTACACACCACTCAGTCACCAACCTTATTCCCTGTTGCTGCTGCTCCAGGGGAGGTAAAATACCTTTTTTGACTCACTCTGCGCCAATAAGAACTCAAAGGAAGGAGTTTGGAAAGCCATACCTGTGCTGTTTCACACAGCAGACCAGCAAAAGGCAGTGGTGACAGCAATGTGGAAAGAAACGGTCAGCGGCGCCAGTCCTCAGCCCGAAACCTGCCACCCTGCCAACACACACCCCGAGGGAAGGGCAGCGGGATGCTCCTGACTCAGCCCAAGCTATGGCCTTCGTGTCAACTCAGGGCAAAGTACACAGGAGCTTCCGGCACACAGAGCGGCCTCCTCAAGGCCTGGGAGCCGCGGAGCCCAGGCAGCCAGGGCAGGCTGCCCTGTGCATGCTCTCATCTCCATGGTTTGTGCAGGCCGTACCACACCAGAGGAGAGCAGCTGACTGTGAAAGCTGCCTATGGAGACAAATCCCCTGTGCCAGCCCACTGTGCCTGCGTGACAGAGCCCCTGCTCACTACGCTGAGCTTCTGCACAGCAGCGTCACGGTATCCATCAGGGGAGTTACACTCAGCCACGAGTCGTGGCATTCTTAGTGCTCTGGGGAGTGCTCTGCCATCGAAGAGTCAAGAACAAACCTTTGAGACAGCCTTACTAAGGCTTTACAAGAGTCCCACCTGGACTCTGCCTGGAGTTTGACCACTACATCGCCCAAAACATCCCTGAATGAGATGTAGCAAATGAGACCAAGTGCTCTGTGCTCACATTCCCTTCACAGTGACTAATTAGTTACTCGAATAGTGCAAGGTGAAGGTAGTAAAAAAACTTAAAATCCTTTCAAATGATTTTTTTGCAATTTTTCTTTGATATTAATATTTGCCTTGATTAAGGAAAAAAAAAAAAGAAAGAAAGAAAACCAAAACCAACCCAAATTTTATATTACATCCATCCCTGAACCTCGCACTTTACAGCAGAATCCTCCCCCAGGACTGCCCTTTACCGGGTCCCCGACAGCACAGGAATCGCGAATGAAGGGAAATGAGATTTCAGGCAGGTTGGTGGGATCCAACTCCCATCTGATCCAGGCGGGCGATGCAGGAGTGTTCCCCGACACCCGACTGCAGGGAAACCACAGCCCGAGAGCGAGGGGAAAGCAGCGAAGGAAGGCAGGAGGACGGACGGCTCATCCCTTACGTGCGGATCGGGAGGCGGCGCGGCTGCGGAGCGGGACGCGGGAGCAGCGGGAGCAGCGGCAGCGACAAGCCCGGGTGGGACAAAGGGGCGCTGCCTCCGCGAGCTGAGCGAGCCCGGCCCGGCCCCGCAGCGCTGACCGCGCCCGTTCCCGCCCACAGGGTGGGCCGGGCTGCTCCGCCCCGCACCTGCGGGATCGCCTCGGCCCGATCGTGCATCAGCCGGGCCGCGCCCCGGCCGCACCAGCGGAGCCCGATCCACAGCGTGCACCTGCCCGCCCCGCCCAGGGCTC
>VZRL01005061.1:1722503-1755952 GCA_013397895.1 Origma solitaria
CGGGGGAGCCCCGGGGCGGGGATCGGGGTGCGCCTGGGCCCCGTTGCCCGCGCACCCGCCGCGTGCGGCCCGCGGCGCGGTCTCGCGCAGCGAGCGGGACATCCCCTGGGGGCAGTCCCCAGTTCCCGGTCTCCATCTCCGGCTGGTGAAAGGACGCTGTAAGGCGTCATTCCCTGTCCATTTTTTTTCCGGAGCGGAGACAGATGTGTCCCGCGGGCACTGGGCACGGACACACAGACCAGATACTCCAGACACGCATCGTGTTTATTTTTGTTCCATGTCGGTTTTAAATCCGTAGGATTTTTCTTCATTTTTTTTCCGGCCGTTTGTCCTTTACAAAGGCAAAGATTAAAAGAAACACAGTCTTTTTTTTTCCTCTTCGTGAACAACATAAAAGTGATACAAAAAGCGTTGTCTGTTTCCAGGAAGTTTGATCTTGAGCATATGATAAATCTGGCACTGCTGGTGTCACACTTACCCCTGGTCACCGCTGGGTTGTGTTGTCTGAACTTTCGGTAACTCGGCAACATTACGTGGTTATTTTTAGTGATGACATAGCACATACAATGGAAGAATCTTGTCAGGAGCTGGGCAGACTGATGAAAGGAGATGAAATCTCTTTAGTGGCATGAATTCCATTGGGCTTGTGTAATGCTTATGTTTTCTGGGGACAAAGAGAGCAGGTTTTTAGAACCATTTTGCTTTGGATTAAGATCAGTGTGACAGGATTTTAAGGAAATTTCTTATTCTATAGAAGTGTTCCATGTAATTGTGTCTTTGAATTCAGACTTTTTAGTCCAGTTCCAAGTACTCAGAAGCATTCCCACAGACAGTTCACTTGGTGAAGTCTTTTTTTGTCCTTCTCTGCTCTGGGACCTTTCTCTGCTTATTTATGGTCTTCACTTAGGAGCAACACCTTAGAAAAGCTGTACTTGTTCACTAACTCTTACTCCTGCTTATTTCCTAGAATGGCGAGAATTTCTGCATTCTGGATGAGCAGAGGTTTGCCAAGGAGCTGCTCCCCAAGTACTTCAAACACAACAATATTTCCAGCTTCATACGGCAGCTCAACATGTGTAAGCATCAGCGGTTCCTACACGTTCTGTCTGCCAAGTTCGTAGTTACTTGGCTTCAGTTTGGATTTCTTTAAACAAGCAAATGGACTTGGCAAGTCTTTCATCCCTGAAAGCCTGAGCTCTGGCCTTGAGTTTGCTTTGCAAAAGAAAAGATTGATGGTAGAGCTTGCTTTAGTGTTTGGGTTTTGTGTTTTAGCTCCAAGTCCTCTTGAGTAACAGCTGTAAGAATGTGTGCTGGTGCCTAAAGGTAGTGTGAGGTTCCCTGAGCTCCAGTGGTGCTCTTGCAGCTGACATATGTGTACCCAGGGGAGCAGAGGTTGTGTGTACACCCATACACCTAGAATGTAAAAAAAAAAGTTGCTTGGGTTTTGGGGCTGCCACTGCTCTTGCCTGCTTTGCTGTGTTGGATCCAGATCAGTCCCACTGATGGGCCAAGCTGGACTATGTTTCTCATTATGTTTTCTGTGCTCAGCTTGTGAGCATCATGTGGCAGCGTTGTGTAGCATGGGTACAGCGTGGCCAGGCACAGGGGTGCAGTGAGGGTGACTCAGGGGCACAGTGCAGCACCCAGCAGGAATAACTGTAGAAGCTTCTGGGACCAGTGGAGGGACTAGACATGCTGCCTTAGTTAGAATTTCATTCAGACTGATGGAGAGGAGTTCTCTGTCCTTGCCCAGTAGGTTTGCCTGGTCTCTCTAGCTGATGCCTGCATAACTTCTGCCAGACATGAGAGAAAACACGTGTTTAGTCTCTAGACAGAGGGTAGATGCTGCTGTTTGTGTCATGTGCTTGTGAGACCCGTCACTTGAGTGACAGATGATAATGCAGAGAAACAATTGTCACTTCCCTTGTAGCCAGGATTAATGGGAAAATACAAATATTCCCATTGAAGACATACAGTGTACTGGCAGCCTCTTTTTCCTGCCAGACCTATCCTGGCTTTCTAATAATAGTTGGAATGCATTAATTCTGTTAAAACCTTGACTGAGGAGAGAAGTGGATTGGTCTGTCAGCTGAATCATGCATCTACCCTGTGGTATTTGAGCAGTGATGGAAATAGAACTGGTAATACCTTACTTTGTGCAGGCCGTCTGATATGAAGAAGGTGCTCTGCTGCAGGTGTTTGTATAGGCAGGCAGGGAACTAACTTCTCTGCCTTGCTTTATTCTGTAGACCATGGTGGTACCAGACAGCATTTGTTTTGTAGTTTTTGCTTCCAGTAACTGTATTGCAGTGGGTGTTTTGGTAGCATTGGACATTTCTTTAGCTGTATGTTTTCACAGTCAGCTTTGCACTGGAAGAAATGCCTTTGTTGATTCCTCTCCACAGATGGTTTCAGAAAGGTGATTGCTCTGGAGAATGGTATCATCACAGCAGAGAAAAGCTCAGTCATTGAGTTCCAGCACCCTTTCTTCAAGCAAGGGAAGGCACATTTACTGGAAAATATCAAGCGCAAGGTATAGTCTACGCACATATTTACTTCGCTTAGTTACAAAAAATGGCTTATCAGGAGCATGAGCTGTATGTTTCAAACACAGCCAGCAAATACCATGGGAACCAAGGTAACTCCCTCATGATGCCAGGCTGGTGCTTGGCCAGGCCTCCTTGTGCCAGCGCTTAGACCAAACCTGCTCTGCTGTTGGTCCTGATCTGGAGTAGGACCATGTTCTGAATCATCATTAAACCAGAGCTCTTCTCCAAAGAGTTCATATCCCTGATTGCAGCTTAGCATGGTCTGCAGTTCTGTCAGCATCTCCAACTCAGAGAAAGGCACAAAGTGAAAGAAGCAAAAGAAAATACAGTCCCGTTTGGCATTAATTGAAAATTAGCAAGGGCATCAGTAATCAGGTAATTTTGATGAGTTTGCATAAATTACATTGCTCCTCCAAAACTGTGTTGCCACTAAGGTACATCCTTATGAGCACTTTCTGCTTTTCTTTTGTGCGTTCAGGCCTTGTCTGACCTGTTTCTGCACAGATATTTATCCTCCATTGGCACATTACAGCCTATAATATCCTGAGGAAGACAGTATCATGATACATCATGTTGACATTTGAACAGCAGAATCTTTTCTTTAGACTGTCATCAGGTTTGGTTGCATTGCCCAGGGTAATAAAAGCCCAGGGTAGGCTGGAGAGCCACAATTACGTTTGGATTGATTCTTCAGTGAGCTGCCCCCGCTTGGAGCCAGAATCGATTCAGTGGCGCTGGCTCAGGCCTGCGCTCCCCCTGCTGCTTTGACCAGCGTGTCCCAGCGTGTGCGCCTGGCGGGGCAGGTGCATGGTGACGTAAGGTGTGGCACCGTGTGTCCCAGGGATGGTGCACTGGGTGGAGTGTTCTAGATGGAAAGACAAAAACTCTGCTCAGTGCCAAGGACATTCATATGAGGTATTGAATAGGCTGGTGAAAGATATTCTTCATTGCACTGGAAATGTTAGTGATTTTTTTGCACAACAGTCATTAGTTTTCTTGCTCTTTTACTGCCTGGAATGGAGCCATATTCCAGTATTGGCAATAAACTGTATTTCAAGCCTCTGTCAGGACCACAGGTTTGAATGCAGGACTTGCTTTACTTACTCCCTTTCACTTTTAGCTCTGCTGGTATGCAGATACCCTGTATGTTTTTACAGAATACCAGAATGGTTTGAGTTGGAAGGCAGTTTAGAGCTCATCTCATTCCACCCGCTGCCTTGGACTGGGATACCTCCCACTAGACAAGGTTGTTCCAAGCCCTGTCCAACCAGGGATGGGACAGCCAGGCTCCTCTGGGCAGCCCGTGCCAGTGCCTCAGCACCCAGGGACTGGACATCCTGATTAGCCAGTTGGGGACTCTGAAGAGCAGTTCCTTGTACTTGGGCAGAATTCAGATTGGCCTTTTTTTTTTGGAGGGTAGCTGGCTGCATTTGAGATTCCTTCCCACTGCCTGCAGCTTTTGGTTGTCTTCCCCACAGAGAGGTGTTGTGCTGAAGAGGAATCTATTCATTCCATTTGGGATGCACCCTGTGTTGTACATTAGCATAATTTATTACCTGCAACAAACAGCAAAGCATCTAGACTGCAGACAGGGAGGAGAACTGTCAGACTCTTCAATCCATCCTTTGCACCATAGGAGTGTGTTAAGAAAGTAGTTGGTCATGTCTGAGAAGTTACTGCACAACAGCTGTGTTCTGTTCCTGCACAAAGGGATGGCATGTTGGTTTATAACACCATGAGTCCATTTCTCACCATCCCATTCCCCTTTGGAAGACAAGATCTGTGAGCCAACCTGCATAGAAATTATCTCAAACTTCAGCAAGCCAGTCCCACATTGCTGCTTTCACCTCCTCCTTGGAATCCACGAGATGCTTTCACAACCCTCTTGTAATTTAGTAGCATAGCAAGAAAACTCTCAGCCATTTGTAGGTTGGGAAGGACGCCTGGTATGAGTGCATGGGGCTCAATTATAGTCAGTATTTGGCAAAATTATGTTCAAAATTGCATCCACAAAACCTGGATATATCATTCAGATGTGCATGTGATGCACTATAGATCTGTCTTTTCTAGAAGGAATATCATTATCTTGTTCTTCCACTATCAGCTGTGGGGTTTTTTGGCTGGTGTTTGCTCTGTGACACTAGAGGGCAAGCTGTCACCAGGCCTGGCAGAGAACCCCCAGGGAAAGCCCTTTGCAGTCAGTATTTTTTATCATGAATTACAGTTGTGAATCTACTGTCTCCAGGTACAAGTGCTGATCTCATGTTTGCATTGGCATCTTGGTTTTTTCATACAGTGCAGAGTGTCCTAAGTATTATCACCTATAGCAGTTGTATTTTGTGCCATGTAAGATTTACAGGTTTTCCTGGTCTTTTAACAGGAGTCAGTCCTGCTCTGCAGACTGACTGCACTCTCCCTACAGCAAGGAGTATGCAAGGCACTATTTGTAGTAAAGCATGTGTACCTGTTCCAGGTGTCTGCAGTGAGAACTGAGGATCTCAAGGTCTGCACAGAGGATTTGCACAAAGTCCTGTCTGAGGTGCAGGAGATGAGAGAGCAGCAGAACAACATGGATGTCAGGCTGGCTAACATGAAGAGGTAGACTTGGCTGTTTTGGGGTGCTTATACATTGAATGTTGCTTATATCTGACGGAGATTGGCTAAATATGGGTTTCATTTGAACTGGAAACAGGTGAAGCTATATTTTTTCCTAAGAATGCCCATTCCACCCCACACAACATTCTGAATCTTGTTTGTTTTTTTAATTCAGTTACAGACTAGAGATTTAGACTGGGAGTTTGTTGACCATCTTGAGATTTCACTCTGGTTGCCAGCACCTGTAGTAGTTTTTTTAGGGCAATAAAAGCATTTCATTTTTTGAATACAAACAGGGTTATATGCAGTGAGGGACAATTAGTGTTTTGTTTTCTTTCTAATTGGAAGTAGAATTTGCACATCCTCATTTCTGTTCCTTCAGATCCCCTTCGTATAGGCACTGGTAATTCATTCACGTCATTGGTATGCCAGCAGATATCAACCAGAGTTCAGGGGATACCTTTCTCTCTCAGTTCCTTTAAAAAAAAAAAACAAAAAAAACCAGAAAACAGTCCCCTCGAACACCACCTTTAGACCTGTCCCAAGGCTGTCAGTGTTTGGAAACAGGCTGAGTGTAACACAAAGTCCTTATTTAACAGCTTTGAGGCTTTGAAGGAATACCTCAGATCAAGATTACTGGTGAAGCAGCAGAGGATGAGGGTGTTGAGTCTTTGATGCTGCCTGATGGAAAATGGAGTTAAGTTAACCCAGAGTTTATGCTAGTGGATCAGATTAACTGAGGGTTAGTTATCCACAGAGGGAATGTTGCCATTGGTTCTGCAAGGTACTCTGAAAGTTTGAAAGCTGTAAAACTAGAGCATATAAAGTAAACTCTGTTCATCCTCTGTCTTCTGATTTATTCTGCATTGCAGAGAAAATAAGGCCCTGTGGAAAGAAGTGGCAGTTCTAAGGCAGAAGCACAGTCAACAACAGAAGCTGCTGTCTAAGGTACCATTGCAGCATCTTCAGTGCTACCATCCTTATTCCTGCCTCTGTGATACTTCATGGCATTCTTTGCTTATGTAGAATGACAAATGACACAGAGCTGAACAGGCTGTGTTAATACAGCACAAAGAAAATGTTCACAGTTCCTGAGTGTCCCAGAAGTAGCACAGTAAAGAACCACGAGCAAAGCACTAAGGAAAAGTCGTAGTAGGATCTCAGTGTGTGGAGACAGTGCATGGTAACAGGAGCCCAGAACGTGAGAGATTGCAGGCACATGGAATGGAGTCTGTGAAAGATCTTGGACCAGGATACACTTAGACCACTTGAGAAGTGAACTTGGAACCCAGAAACTATAGGAGCTTGCACGCTGGGAAAAATTTTCTCTGGTTTATCCCTCAGCTGTTTCTGGTCTGGAATCCTCTAGTGACTTGTCCTGTTATATTGCATTTCAAAAAAAAGCCAACTGTGCAAGTGGGATAATTTTTCTATGCAGTTTGTAACTCTTGCTTTGTTCTTTAATATACATTTGCAGTGGATTTTTAATTTACCTGTTAATTTCTGTCACCTAACTGTATGATTTTATAGTAAAATCTGAATTAAGAATGTAATGTTGGGATTGCTATGCTAACCACTGGTTTTGGTTTTCTTTTGTTTTTCCTTTTTAGATTCTTCAATTTATACTAAGTTTGATGCGAGGAAATTATATTGTTGGGGTCAAAAGAAAAAGGTAAATACTTGATAGGTCCCAGATCAGTGTCAGATGTGAATTATAGGGATGAATCAGTTCCTGTTGTGTGAAGAATATTTTTATCACTTGCTTATTCAAGCTTGAGAAAGCTGATGAAAGTTAAATCAAGCACAAAACAAATATTTCCTCATCACTAAAAAAATTGTTGGGAAGAGAATATTCTGTACATTTTCAATTGCAAAGGGCACAGTTATCAGAAGTGGTAAATCTCAAAATGTGCACGTGTGACTGACTTCTTCTAAACCACAGCGGGTGTGTAGTGAAGGCTGCCTGCAGTACCCTTCCTGACACACATTCTCAAAAGCCAGGCTTCTTGGGAGGGAAGGAATGATTACCATTACTGCATGGATTGGGCACTGCTGCAGCTCTTTGCTGTGGAGGTCAGGATGTACTAAAGCTGTGCTTTGTCTCAGGTCTCTCACGGATGCTGCAGGCGCTTCGCCCTCCAAGTACAGTCGTCAGTATGTCCGCATCCCTGTGGAGAGTGGCCAAGCTGTAAGTCTCCCCAGGGAAAGAGGCAGTGGGTTGGACAGGATGATACACAGTGATATTGGTCTTCCTTATAGCTACAAATACTCTAATCTTGTAATCAAATCTTTTGTAATTGGCAATGGGCAGCTTTAGAGCGTCACTCTGGCTGTAAAATCACACAAATCAGTGCAGCTGGTCACAGGTGAAATGTGAACTGGAAAGAGAAGCTGCAAGGAAAATGGGGCTTCAGTATGAAAAAAGAAAACGTCAGAGCCTGTGGTTTACTCATTGTATGCTGTATCTGCAGATGGCTTTTTCTGAACATAGTGCAGATGAAGAGGATGGAAATGGCACAGGTCTGATAATCCGAGATATCACTGACACCCTGGAAAATGCCACCAATGGCCTCCTTGCTGTGGCACACACAAGTGGCAGAGCCAGGTATGCCCAAAGTATATGAAGTATTTCTGCCTGGGTTGTTAACTGGGTGGTTATGTTAGTGTTGGTGATCCATATGGATTCTAAGGAACAGAATGTCTCTCTGAGTGTCCATTTGTGCACGACAGGCCTCTTACAGGCTCTCCTTTCACGCCATGTAGCATTGGTTATTGTCGGAGCTCTTATTTTTTCAGCAGTGCTTGAAGGCCTGTCGGGCTGATGGACATTCCAGGTTTAATTTGCTGAGGCTCTTCTATCTGTTCAACAAATAAGCACTGAACAGGGACCCAAAAGCATATATAGATTTCTAATAATCCAAAATGTATATAGATTGCTAACAAATCAAGATGTATAGTTTTATCTCCAGTTTCAATACTGCTCTCAATAAGCATAGCCTAGGGAAGGTATTCTCTGTGTGGCAACAGATTTTAGTTTAAAGCCATTTATTTGTTAATACCCAGAGTGAAATGGGGACTGATCTGGAATCTTTCCAGAGTCGGTCTGTTAGGAGTTTCCCTCCTGCTTAATTCCCATATGCTGTATTGCTGCTTTTTTGCCTGGGGACAAGAGGTGTTTTGCTCTGATATGTGTTCTGTCTATAAGCTGTAGTAAGAGATTCTTTATCTGCTGGTTTGCTGCTTTTTCTGAAGACCAGTTTGTTATTTGAACCCTCAACTGGCTTAATCTTACTAAGATTTGGGATACTAAACTTTAAATTAATAGTGATGCAGTTGATAAATTCTCCCATGTGTTGTTTCTGTTTGGATCACATTTTAGAGAGCCACAGGCAGCTCTGGATCCTGGCTTACCTCTTTGTCAAGTATTGCAGCCAAGTGAGTTAAACTGTGCAGATCCTGTCCCATCAGTTCCTATAAATGATGTCAGCAAATCGAGTGAAATAGGCACGGCTGCTGTGGAGCTCCACACTGCGCAGCCAAGTGTTCCAGAGGACCCTGTGTCAGTAATTGACTCCATCTTGAACGAGAACAACTCTGGAAACCAAAATGATCCTTTGCTGGACAGGTATTAAGTTGTTTCTGAAAACTGTTTCACTGTTGTTACCTTGTGGGATCCTGTCAGAGTTTTGGAGGGTGTGTTGTTTGGCAGAACACAGGGAATTAGCTTTGAAATTGTCAGTGATGAAGTGAATTCTCTGCACTTTTGTTAGCAGGGCTTGAAAAAGCCAAGTGTTGGCATCGCATATTGAAAAAGGGCAAGCGTCCCCATCACCTTTATGGTGACAGGTGTCCCTGACTGCTGGTGTGCTTGTCTGGGGACACACTGCCCACTGCTGGCACTGCCATCAGACCTGTGTTTAAACAGACATTGTTGTACAGGCTGGGGTCTGAGAACATTCACTAAATACTAAAATGTGGAAGGAAGTAGGTATGGAAGGCAGAACTGCTTTTTGACCTGATAGCTGCTGTTATTCTTGCTGTTCAGGTCGTCTTCCTTGTATCTGTACCTCAAAGAGCTGGAGTGAAAGGTGATACAGAAATGCAGTTTCATCCATTTGGCTATTCTGGATTGTACGCAACCTGCCTTGTGGGGCAAGAGAAGGCCCTGCCTGCCAACTGTGCTTTACAGTACTATGTAATTTTGTCTTTTTAGAGAAGAAATTCAGGATTTTCTGAATTGCATCGATGCCAGCCTTGAAGAGCTCCAAGCAATGCTGTCAGGGAAGCAGTACAACTTCGGTGCCGAAGCGTTCAGTGATGTGAGTGTCTTCTCACTATTTCTGAGAAATACTGCTCAGGTTGCATCATGAAATGTTGCTAGTTTATTCCGTGTTGTAATGGGTAAGGGCGGGGAACATCCTGAAAATCAAATAGTTAAAAATAGAATGAGTTGTTGGTATTCACGGTGTACAAGGTAATACTGGGAGCTTTTCTCAGGCCATATAGCATTTCTGTTCTACAGAACTGAAGGGGGGAGGAAGGAAATAATTTGCCTCACTTCTTCCCACGCCTTAATCACATACAATCACATCCTGACTATGCATTTGATTCAACTGGATGATATGGATGATGTGGAGTGAAACCTAGCCATATTTCTGGAATCACTGGGAAATAGGGTAACCTTTTTTTCTCCTGTGACCTCGATTTACTGCCATATGCTGAAGCTCCCAGGTGAAGGTCCATGAAGGAGCCACTGTCCCCATGTTTCAGTGGAAGGCGTGGCGCACTGGGTCTTGCAGTCCTTTCAGGAGCACTCTGCAGTTTTATTTCAAGGACTTTATTAGTTGACATATGGTCTGGTTTTATTTTCAGACATTTAATCCCGAGCTGCCAGCCTTGGATATGAACTTGATGGAAACTCCGCCTGGTATGGAAAATGTAAGAGTAAGATTTACTTCTGTGGTGGGGAGGGCAAATGTGATTCTGGGAGTTGAATCTTGCTTGATGCAACTCAAGGGTGGGAATGAGGTTGAATGGCACAGGGTGACGCTGCTGGTTCATCTCATCCAGCTGACTCCAGGGTTTCAATTATCAGCGTTGGCATGAAGGAATTTAAGAGGGATCTCAAGATAATTTCCAGTGTTACATTCCTTGTGCAATCATACACTTGGAATGCTTGTTTGAAGACTGAAGGAGAAGTACTAAATTAAAATTGTAATGCAATACACTGTAGTTGTTCTGAACGTGGCTGTATGGGGTTTTCTCAGAAGGCATACAGAAGTTCAGCAGAAACTTACTTCTCTTGGTCCAATTCCTAAAATTGATTCATACTATTAGAAAAAAAAATCCTGCAAAAGTTATTTTTGTTGTAGTCCTGAAATAATATTTAAACTAGGATTTCCCAGTCAGAGGAGCTTAGACTACAACTGATGTAAAATGCAGCTGTGTTTAAGCAGTGCCTACAAAATTTAATTACATGATGAAATCATGTTTAACTGTTACCCCAACAAGACTGATTATAATTAAGCTGCTGGTTTGGAAGGTAGAACAAATATTTGCTAGTCAGAAGCTTGTTTTGTTTAGTAAGTTGTCTGTATTTCACTGTGCCTCGTTCTGAGAGCTCTTGTGTGCAGACCCTTGTGTACAGCAATGGGCTCATTGCTCAGTTACTCCATCTCTCTTCCCTTCTCCTTTCATGTCTAATTCTGTTAACCAGTCAGTAAAGTCTTCCATTTTGTTGTTGTTAAACTTTCTGTCTTAACTCTCTGTCTGCTTTGTTTCAGATGGCAAATTTGGCAGAGAGCACTGAAGGTCTGGGAGCAAGTGAGAGGGAAACAGCAGGAAGCAAAGGTGGGCAGGAAGGAGCACTGAGTGCTGTGACAGCTCCACACTCTTCAAAAACTGTATATTGAAATGAAATTGTTGTAACCTATAATGTCTCATGTTTTGGTCTGGGCTTAAACTTTTTGTGAAGACTGTGATGTTTCACTGATCTTGAAGCTGATCCTCAGTCTAAACAGGCCCATCCTGTGCCCTGTTGTTTTTCACATAGAAAACGTGGGTCCCATTCTGTGTCCATGGAAACACGGCACAAGTGCCACAATAGGGAGCAAAACTGCCTGTGTCCTTGTGGCAGTGTCTCCTACACAGGCTGTAACCCCTTCAAAGGCAGTGCTGCCATTGCATGCCTTGGGAGTCAGGAGCTTGGAGTGTGCTTCAGGCCCTGATGTTTCCAGGCACAGGGGCTTTGGCTTGACTCTGACAGCCATGGGTCTGGGGTTTGTCCCAGCCCAGCTTGGGCTTCTTTGTAGTGCACCAAGTTTGAAGCAACCTTTCCAGATTTCCTTGCCTTGAATAAGAGCCTTCAGTTGGTGACATGGTTGAACTGTGTTTTTCCCACAGATATGCAGCTGATCCAGTACAGGGCCAACCCTCTGCTTTCCTTATTTGAAGAGCTGCCTTCAGGTGAAGCTGCAGGAAAGGTGGATGATCCAAAAGACTTTCTGCTGCCTCCCCTGGAGGACAAACCTGCTCTCCAGCCTCCATCAGCCAGTGGAACCGTTGTGCCACTTGCAGCTCCAGCAAGCCAGGCTGAGCCCCTGGACACTCTGGGAATGGGTGATCCACCTCTCCTCCCAGAAGATGGGAATGGAGAGTATAAACTGTTTCCACTCCTGCTTCTCAGTCCTGTTGCTAACTTCATAGATGAGGCCTCTGAGATAGAAATTTCTTGAACTCGTAGAACATCTGTAATCGGCTTAGTGCTGTGGAATAACCACCGAAGTGGAACAGCAAAAAGTGTGAGCTTGGTCCTCACCTGCTTCCTGGGGACCCTGTTCTGCACAGACAAATGGAAGTTCTCTTGCTGCAAGCAGGGAGCACACCTGGGAGAACTGAACAAAAGCTCAATAACAAAAGCTGGTGGAGTGAAGGCACCAGACAGAGGGGAAGAGCAACATCCCTGTAAACATACCACAGTGTATTCCATAACTTTTTATCCAATATTCTTATTGCAAGAGGAAATCTGTTTGTATCCTGTTTGTAAAGTTTGGCTGGGTCTTTTTGTTGGGGGGTGGTGTTTGTTTTTATTAGCTGGATAGTAATATGGTGTGTAATACTTTAAACCTGGGTTTTACTCTTTGGAGAGCCTGCTTCAATAGGTGGCTTGCCTACTGTTTGGAATTAAGTTGTTTTTAAATTTTGTTTTTAATTTGAGATTTCTTTTTTGATAGTTGCAGGCTACAATTGTTTGCATCTGCTTAGATCACTTTCGTACTCCTAGATTTGCTCCTAGGTATAGGGAACATTTTTCCTATGGAAAATGACATTTTAACTGTGGAGTATTATTTTTTAACATGCTAGCACACATCCATTGCCCCAGATTGTAGGAGTTGTGGTAGGAAGTGCTTGCCCCCCGTGTAGCGCTGATTTCTCATGCACATTGCATGGCAGTTCCGGGGTAACCTGCCCCCAGTTCACAGGTCATGTGTTCTTGGAGATGGTCAGTAGGACTGATTCATGTTTAGCAAAGGCGAGCAGCTGTCCCTAAAATGAGAAGGGGAGCCCTGAGGTGCCTTGCTCTGACACAAGGTGTCACATTAAGGTATCTCTGTGCTGGTAGCAGCTATTGTTCCCTGTCCCTTTATGGACACCAGGCTTCATGCTGCAATTTCTGCCCGTGGAAGTCTTAAAGCCAAAGTAACCAGATGCATCTGAGTTTTTTGACAATGAATTACATAAACTAGTGTCTGCTTCATCAAAAAGTCTTTCCCCGAAGTTTCTTTCTGCGCTGTTTCCCAAGTTCTCTGAGCAGCTGTACTGTGGAACCCAGCCCCAGTGTCACTGGAGCAGCAAGTTCTGTCCTAGTACCAAGCACGTCACAGTTTCACCAGCCCACACAAACCTGCTGTGTGCTGAAGTGACAGTGAACTGCTGGGGCTGCAGGAGGCCTGGATGCAGGTAGAAACTCTCCTTGGATAGTATCACCTGTTACTTCCTACCAGCGCAATTACTTTAATTTTTTTCCGGTTTTAGGAATTCAGGCTGCCTACAGGCTTTGTTCTCTCCAATGTTCCTGAACTAATAAGTGCTGAGCTCTTTTATATTCAAGAATCCAAGGTAGATATTCTGAAGCCTGCTAGATAATGCATGTTACCTGTGCTGCCCCGACTTCATTGGATTTGTGCTTCACTCTTAAATCTCTGAGTTGCAGAGGAAGGTCCTGCCCCTGAGTGTGTAACACCTTCAGTGTCATTTTATTTCTGTGCTTCTGTACCTGTTCTTACCTTGTGGCCCTATTCATTTCCATTTCTTGAATTGCCTTTTGTCAAGTTTGTCTTATTCGAGCCTTTACAGTCTTTCTTTCGCTAACTTCTTGAGGCCAAGGGCTGAATAGTCTCAAGTTTTCATGAGCTGAAGGGAGAGGGAGTGGTGAGCATGTTGGATCTGTCCCAGGTCAACTTCGGTCTAATTCCTTCCCATAGGCCACAGAGATTTGCCAAGAGAGAGACAGGGAAAACCAGACTTTTCTGGTCTGCTGTTTGACAGCGCCATGCAGACAGCAGAGTTCTTTGGGAGGTTGATCTGTGCCCCTGACTCCCTGTGATGGACTGTAATTTCTGTTCTGGATTAGTATCATGTCCCTCTGTCAGGGAGTCCTCTCCCCTCAGTGCAGCTCACTGTCAGATATTGGGTCTGAGTGCATCATGGGTTTTTAATACACTTTCTCTCTTAAGAAGTTAAGAAACCAAGGCTTAAGAAAATTGCAAAAAAAAAAAATGTTTGTGCATCTGTATGTCTGGTTTATGTACTGGTCTGGGAAAAGTATTTGTGCAACTTTTCTAAGGATTGCAATGGAAAGGGGAAGGCTGAATAGCAAGAAAAAGCCACATGCTGAAGTAATTAAACTCAAGAATTGCAAAAACATTACTGTGTTTCTTGTACATTCTTTGTGTGTGTTCCTGTATGTGCCAATGTTTCCCAAACCTGTTTACTGATTTTTCCAGAATTAAGAGCTTTCATGCTCCTGGGGGGTGGTCTCATGATGCAGCTGTTGCTGGTTCAGGAATAACTAGGATGATGAGGAGAGCCTAGTGTCTGTTTCCAGAGCCCAGGAATACTGTGTGTGCTGGAAAATATACACCAGATGTAGTGCACCTGTGCACATGTTCTCCAGAGACTCCAGTGGGAGAGGCCTTCAGCTCCATGAGGTATGGATTGAAATATTTGCTGGTGATAATGAACCAGGGAACAGCCCAGCTCATCTGTAGCATCAGGCAGACCCTGGATCCAGACATAGCACCCTGTGCAGACCCTACCTGAGGAACTGGCACCATGGGCTTTACAGTTTTTGTAGGATTTTCCTAAAAGTAAGGAACTGTTCATCATTTCCACTGCCAAGAAAAAGGATCTTTATACAGAACATGCTGCTCTGCTTCAAGATACGGACAAGGATGCGGCAGGGGAGTTGGCACATGGGCAGACTTCTGCTATGAGAAGCTGGCTGAATCTGCCTCCAGCCCAGTGCACCTCCAGCCCAGTGCAGCTGCTGCCCAGCCTGTGCCCAAGGGCCAACAGCCAGGCAATGGCCACCAGCCCCCATGTTCCAGGCTGGGTGGGGGCACTGCACCACTGCAGCTTGATGTGTCACCGGTTTGTTACCCGTGACCGCAGGGGCCTCACTGTAGCAGCAGCTTCCTTCCTTCTGCAGCATCAGTGCACATGGCTGCTGCACTGGCTCCTTGGCGCTATCATTCTGCATCTGGGGAGGAAAGATTGCTCTGCCTTATCATTCACGTGCTGGGAATTCACAGAACACTCCCAGGCGTGGCAAGTGCAGACTGAGAAAGTGCCAAGTGCCCCTTGCATGCTCCCTTCAGATCTACTTTTGCACTGTTCCAACACAGCCCCAAACACACAGACCATGGGAGCTCAGCCATCATTCATATCTTCTGTGTGCTTGCTTAACAGGGCTTTCCAGAATACAAGAAAAACTGATTTTGCTCTGTCTCCCCTGGTCTGTGTGATGCCACCTCATCCATGCATGCTCAGAATGTTTTCTTGTCTTCTAAGATTGTCGCTTTGAAAAGCAGCACTATGTTATTGCAGATGCCCAAAGCAGAAGGAAGGGGTTGCTGCCGCAATCACCTTAGGTACAGGTGTCTGGTCCTGCATTGTATAAAGGACAAGACTTTTCCTGCCACTATTCCCCCCAACCAAAAGGGTAAATGTAAATATGTAAATAAATACGCACACATCTTTTTTAGTCAAGCAGTTTGAGTTTCAGCTTCCTGGTCGGTCCCAGTCCTGCTAGTGATACATTCCTGTTGTGTTTTCACCCCAGCCAGCAATCAAGCCCCACGGAGCCACTCGCTCACTCTCCCACCAGTGGGAACTGGAAGGGTAAAAGCTGGAAAACTCAGGGATTGAGATAAAGACAGATTAATAGTGAAAGCAAAAGCTGGCACACAAGCAAGGACAAACAAAGGATGAATTCACTCCTTCCCATGGGGAGGCAGGTATTCAGCCGCCTCAAGGACAGCAGAGCCCCAACACGTGTAGGGGTGACCTGGGAAGACAAACACCATCACTCCATATGTCTCCCCCTTCCTCCTTCTTCCCCCCATCATCATATACACTGATGATGATGTCATGTGGTAGGGTCATTTTGGGTCGCCTGTCCTGGCTGTGTCTCTTCCCAATCTTCTATGTACTCTCAGCCCCCTCACCAGCATGGCCATACAAAAAGCAGACTAGGCCATGGCTCTGTGTTAACACTGCTCAGCAGGTGCTCAGCACAAATCCAAAACAGTACCGTTTCCTTTTGACTTACTCCAAGACAATGCAGACTCCTGCCCTCCTCCAGCAAGCTCTGTTCCCTGCAAAGGAATTCCAATGATTTGACTTTAACATGGTTTTTTCCTTCCTTGAACCAAGAAGTACATGAACACTGCAGCCCACAGTAGCTTTTCCTGCTTCTCCCTATCCTAGTGGCTGCAGGCTGGAGTGGCACTCATGGGAAATTTCTGATGAAGGAATACAGGGCCACAAGGGAGGATCCCACTCTGTGCCTCTGCAGACCCAAACAGTGTTTCACTCTCACTACAGGAGGGCTGTGTCCAGACCAGGGACTGGGATTTGGTTGGCTGCACTGAATTATTCTGATTACTCGTGTTTGAGGACAGGATGCTGAATTTGGGTGTAACAAGAGCAAAGGCTCATTTCAGTTCAGCTGTATGCAATGAAGCAGAAGAGATTCTTTCATTGGAACAGAAGAAAAATTGAGAGCTGTAGAAGACAGCAAAAGGCAGTAGAATCCCTTGAAAGGGATATTTCAGTAAAAAGCATACTTCTCTTAGACAGGGTTAGTGCTCAATTACTGATTTATAGAGATTAACTATAACATTTAATTAATAATAATGCATCATTACAGTTAAGAAACCATGATTTCACAGTCTCCAAGATTTTCTACTTTAATAAGTTCCTCTTTTTCTCTCTGAGCATCTCCATGTTCACCTGTTTCTAAAGCAGTCTGAAGGCACTGCAGGGATATATGGCCCCAATCAGAGCTTGTAATTGGAAACAATTAATCAGTTAAACCAAGCAGTTAAATTTCTCTGTGAGAAGGAAGGCTTCACCTGTGAGATGCAGTGGGATTGGTGGATGGAGTGTCTGCAGTTCTTGGGAAATTTTGGGGTTTAGATTTGTATACCTGAATTCCCCATCTCTTAAATGTAGTACGGTGATATACAGTATTTAAGTTGGAAGGGGCCTACAACAATCATCTGTCTCACACTGGTAAGGTAAAGATTTAAGGTGCTTCATGAGCCTTAAGTTAAAACATAGTGGTGGGGAGAAAGTGAATTGTGAGGACCTAGATGGTTCAGCTCTTTCAGAGCTCTCTCTCAGATCTGTGTGTGTGTAATGTGCGTGTTAAAGCTTATTCACCAGAAAACAACGCAAGGAGCAAAAGAGGAAGAAATGATTGCTTAGGAATCAAAAGAAAGGGAAAAAAAATCAAAAAAAAAAAGGAAGGGGGGAAGCATACTTAGCAGAAAATACAAAACAGAGTAGAAGTAATTTTTAAACTTTCTTCTCTCACCCTTCCTTAGGGTTTCCGCTCTGTCCACGCCTCTAACAGTGGCCACTGAGGCACTTCTTTTCTGATAAAGAGGAAGGAAAAACTACCAGTTGTTGTCTGGATGCACAGTGACAGAGTGAACAAAGGCAGGGAAGTGTTCCTGATTTACCCCAGCTTGGGGAAAGCGCACCAGTCTGGCTGGAGAGGGAGCAGTCGTGCCCCGAGGAAGGATGGGAATGCTGTTGCAAGCAGCTGTGCTCCTGAGTTCCCTTCTCCACTGCAGCGGTGAGTCTGGTCTGGGGATGGGTCCCCTGCCCTGCACTGGGGTGTCTGTGTCTGCTTGGCAGGGGTGGCTCTGTTTTGGGAAGAGATATATGGTAAACAGGCCAAGTCTGCATGCTGCTGGCTTGGGGCTCAGGTGTTTCAGATCCAGTGGCTGCAGAGTAACAGTGCATGAGACCATGGGAATGCTGTCCATGGACACGGAGGACAGAGACCCCACAGAGACACATCATGACAGTTGCTTCATGGAACACACAGGGTCTGACTAGTGCTTGTGTTTCCAGGATAAGGGAGGTTTGGAAACCACCAGAAAAGGGTAAAGAAGGGTCTGTGCAAGCTTAGATTCAGTCCTCAGAGTGAGAGAAGTGTACTGGCACAAAGGCAATGGTCCTCATTCTTACAGGAAAATGTAGTTTTAAGCTTCTTTATCCCATGGTTTAAGTTTGGCCTAGGCTGAAAGAGTGGTGTGTTCCAGAAAAACAAATAAGCAGTAGAAGAGAGAAGTCCTTGCTTTTCCTCAGAAGCCCCAAAGGTGACATCTGGAGCAGACACTGGCTGAGACCAGGGAGCTGCAACTTGGGACGTTAGATCAACTCCTTCCCTAAGGTATCCAATAACTGTGACCCTGTGCTCTACTCAGTGTTGGTGGTGGCAGGAAAGGACCTGGCAGAGCAGGAGAGCCAGGCTGCACATGTGGCAGGAGTCAGTGCCCCTGGCCATCAGCCACCTCCTGTTCATCTGCCTCATGCCACACTGATTTTTGGTGAACCCATCCCTGAGCAGCCCACCCCTCATCATCCACACTGACTGCTTGTGCTTCTCATCTGCTGGGTTCTCTTCGCCAGTGCTCCTGCCATGGCTTTACCAGCTGGGAGTTGCCTTCACCCTGGCTGCTTTGTGGCTTAATTTTCATCCTCCTTTCTTCCTGCAGCGTTTCTTGACCTGAGTGGCCCCAGTGAGATCAAAGGTATCTGGAAGGGGTCTATCACTCTGCCTTGTACCTATGTGCCTGTGGAGGACCTCACGCAGCAAACCCTCACCTGGACTGTGGTACATGACAAGGGTTCAGGCACCATTTTTCGGCGGGACAGCTCCGGTGACCATGTTTTCCTGTCCGAGTACAGGGACAGAGTCAGCGTCCCAAAGGATGCCCCAGGAAATGTGTCTCTTCTCATCCTGGACATGGAGATCTCTGACAGAGGAACTTACACTTGTCAGGTCACCTGGAGAGACAGCAACAACAGTCTGATAGCAAAGGAGATCGCCATCAAATTGGAGGTTGTTAAAGGTAAATCCAAGAAGAAGGCTGTTCAGGACGGGGAAGCTTGGTTCAGGAAGGCTTTTGGGAATAGGTTAGAGCAGGTAGGCAATGAGCATGTGTTTCCGTGCAGAAGCATTTTGTTGATCAGTGTCAGCCTCCAGCAAAAAGCAGCAAACAGATCAGAGAGAGGAATTTTGCCCAGGACACAGCACCCTGCAGCTGGGGGTGGCCTGTGGCTCCTCAGTCACCCATTCATCCCTGGATCTACCTGTATCCAATGGCTCGATGATTCCCAGGGGCATGAAGCAGTAGGGAAGTCCCAGGGATACTGCAGGGCTGTTTTTGACTCAATTTCATCAGGATCTGCCTGCCCTCTCTCTGCCCTTTGAGGGGATTATAGAGGCCCTGAGATAACATGAGCAGAGCAGGACACCACGTGCAGTGTGTGGGCAGTACACCTGGTGTGGCACAGCTGAGCTCATCCTGTGCAGGGAGGTGACGCAAAAGCCCAGCTACTTTCTCCTAGGAAGGCACCAGTATCCAGAGCGAGAACTGATGTGGCAGGAGGACCATCCCCACCACAGCCAGGGCTCCGTGACCTGGGCCCTCTGCTTTGTCTTCCAGTAGCAGCCACCAAGCCCATCATCAGAGCCGGAGAGAAGGGGCTGACGCTGCTGACCGGAGCCAGCACCAGCCTGACCTGCGAGGCCAGCGGGTCCCCTCCCATCAGCTACCGCTGGTTCCGGGGCACCCCGGTGGGGAAAGCCACCTTGCTGAGCAGTGGGGCTGAGCTGGCCTGGCACAGCCTGCAGCCCTCTGACAGCGGGACGTACTTCTGCGAGGCAGAGAACAGGGCTGGGGCCGGAGCCGTGCAGCGCAGCGATGCTGTGCAGCTGACGGTGACAGGTGAGTGCCCACAGCCACAGCTGGCAAGAGAACATCCTGCTGCAGTGCAAAGGAACAGCATCCTACTTCCCTGCCCGGAAAGAAGGAAATGCCAAACGCCCTCAGCACTCTGACACACTCCTCGCCACTGGCTCCAGTCTGTGTCCTTCTTGATTTCTTGTATTCAATTTCCTCCTCTTTGAGGAACTGCTCTTTTCTGATGAAAAGGAGGGTTTGTACTTCAAACATTTATTTATTCCTCTGTGGGTTTTTTGAAGTTCTCCCTGGCTCTGTAATGCTGCCTACTGCACTTCAGCAAGCTTAGACAAGGAGTCAGGGCTTTCTTTCAAGAACAAGGAACAAGTGAGTGGTAATTCAGTGAGGGAACAAACCAAACTGGCCGTTGCTCCCCACGACCAGCTGCGTGTCTCAGGGAAACATTGCACTTCACACACGCCAGGCTCTGACACCTCCGGGCTCTGCAGGACAGTGTGCAATAGGTTGTGTGACCTCTCAGTGGCCTCAGAGGTCTTTTCCAAACTAAATGATTCCGTGATGGATGCTTGGTGGGAAACTTGCAGCTCTCCTTGGCTGGTTCCTCGATCAGCAGAGCTGTGAAGCCTCTGATGGCAGAGCCAAGCACAGGTACCACACAGAAATGAAAGAGGCAAAGCTGCTCAGCGCCCAGGGCACGAAGCTTTGGCTGAAGCCCTGTGGTGCTTTTCACAGCAGTCACACACTGCAGGGAACAGCACAGGAACAGGGATCGGTGCTGCAGACGCTGGCTAACGCTGCTGGCACAGCATCCCCCTCCTGCCAGCTGGCTGGGGGCAGCTTCCTCCTGCTCCTGTCCCACCTGTGGAGAATTCTGTATCACAGCAGCATCACCAACATGGCCAAACCCCTGTATAAGCCTCTGCTTTCCCCTCACCTTGCAGATGTGTCCACAACAACAGCGGCCTTGCAGAGGAATATGGGAACCACAGAGGGACACCACTCAAGCACAGGTTGGGGTGAGAGCCGTGAGTTCTGATGGCAAGGATGGGGTGTTGGGGCAGAGTGTGACACGAGTGCTTGGCAGTGTATTTTATTGCTAGGGAACAGAGTCATGACAGTATTGATCTTCACTCTGTGTACCTGAGTTTTTAATCTAAATGTTTCTGAAAGTAGATCTTCCTTCCCTCAGTTTCCATTGCACAGAGGGCTTTTTGCTTGCTAAGTGGTTGTGTCTCTGTAAGAGAGACTGTGCATGTCCTAGGACTGCTGAAAATGTCATTTCCTACTTTGCAGAGCATATGGGATGGTCTGGGTTTGGTTCTTTTCTGAAAGGCTTTTTTGCTGGTTATCTGATCCTGAATGGAAGCTACCGAGGGGAGGCAGATCTGGTGTCTCCAGCGGCAGACACAAGGGATAGAAAAGCTGCTTCAGACCTGACTGAAAACATGTACCTGACCAAGGACAGCAGTTTTGAGGGAGGGCTTGTGATTTCCCACTTGTTTTTGTGGGATGTGGGAATTTAGGCCTGGGCTAGAGTAGGTCTGCTTGCACCTTCTGTGCTTGGATTATGTTTCATTTGGATTAATGGAGCCCCAGCAATCACGCAGTGGCTGTGGAAGCTGGAGCAGGTCACGGAAAGCTGAGGAAAGATGCTGACAGGTATTGATGGTTCTTGCAGAGAAAACACAAACAGAGCTGGTGTTCAGAGGTACCTCAAGAATCTCCTGGACTCCATGGGGCTCCACCACTACTGCAGGTGTGTGTGTACAGACATACAAATGCACATAAATGTTAGTGCGTGTATGTGTAGTTTGGGCACACATGGGATATATTGTGTATATATATGTACTACGTGTACTCTATAGTATAGTGTATTCATACTACTCATTTCTGCAGTTTGCCTATTTTCACTGCCTTGTAAAGGGGATGGAGCCATTCTCTTCTGATCCTACAGCTCTAATCCCAGATCTCCTGGTGCTAAAATGAGGGCTTGAAATGCACTGTCAGCCCTTCATTTATGTTTATTTTGCAGATCTACCCATAATGGCGACTTCCAAGAGTGGTATGGGATATCCAGGCAGTAATGATACAATTCGTGGTAAGTAAGAGCAAAACCAAGCTGAGAAGAAGAAGATTAGGGACCCAAAACAGATGCTCTGTAGATAGGAGCCTCAAAGTTAGTATTCTGCCTTTTTGGCTGCAAATTGTATTAACGGCTGTTCTCAAAGGACCCAGATGACTCATGGTGACTCTTTAAAAGACTCTGGATGTTTATATGGAGGAATGGAAAGAAAAAATGTTGATATAAGGGGCATACAGAGTTGTTGCTGTGTTCCTGAGCAGTTGGTCCATTTTTATCTTAGACTGTCAAATATGGAACAGCAGAAAAGCCTCACTGTGTGCCTCGAGCAGATCTGCACATCCTCCAGCTTTGCAGCATTGTGACAGGTTTAGACACTTTCCAAATAGAGCCGAGCAGCACTCTTGAATGGAAACTTTTATTTTATGACAGGCAGTGTGGTTATTCTGCCCAGCTCACATGCAGCATTGTGAGATGGACACTGTGTGTACAGCTGGGTGTACACAGAGTGCTGGGTCACACAACACCCACCCAGAGCCACAGGACGAAGTGTCTGTGGGGACACAGCTCTGCAGGGACACAGCCCTGTGTGACCTGTTGCTGTCCTTGGGGACATGGTAAATGTCATGTAACTGCTGCTGCTCTCACCCAGGAGGGTCCTAAAGTCCTCTGTTGTGTTGCTTCAGATTTCCAGAAGACCGGCTTGTCCCTGTACCTGGTCATCCTGATTGCTGTGGTGTGTGGTGCTGTGGTTTTCCTTGTCATCTCTCTTATCATTTGCATTAGAAAGCCCAAAGATGGTGAGTAGAATGTTCTGGATAACCTGAATGCTTTATGCATGCCCAGCATGGTTTTATCTTTCATGTGTTTTGGGGTCTGGAGCTGTGCTTGCACCCACCAGCTGCAGCTCTGGTACATGCACCATACAGGCAGTAGATGACATGAGTGGATTGACAAAGATGGTGGGAAATCCAAAGAGGCAGAGAAGTCCTCGCAGTCAGGGGGGTCTTCCAGGCACTGGCTGTGGGGTTGGGGCAGCAGTTGCCCTGGTGCTCCTGAGCTGCACCCTCCCATCCCTGCACTGGCTCTAGGGCAGCTCAGTCCCAGCCCTGCAGCCCATCCTGAGATGTGTGTGTCTTGCTCTGCTACAGAGCCTTGGGATGATTGTCTCTCGCTGCTCTTCACAGACATCCCAGGGTTCAGACTCGCCTGCTCAGCCGGGCTCATTGTTCTAAACCTTTAGTCTCTGGCAGAGGGTTTGTCCTGTCCTGCTCAATAGTTCCCATAGTTCGCACCTGGAGGGAAGAGGCCATTGTCAATTCTCCCTATTTCATATGAATTTGTTTCCTCTCTGGTCTTTAGTCACAGGATACATTCATTGAATGCTTCTGTCTCTCATGCACTGCCACCAGAAATCCCCATGACCAAATGTTCCCTGGAGCCCCCTCCTCACCAGCTGTGCTCGGCTGTGCGCAGAGGGCACACAGGTGTGCTTTGGGGTTTGAGAACTCATGGACTTTATTTTCTCTTTTGTTTCTCTAATGACCTTTCTATGACCCCATGCTACCAATTAATAGTAATAATTCTCAGAACTTTTTTGTCATTTTTCTTATTTTTATCTTTTCTTTTTAAAAGGAGTCCAGAATAACCACTTTCAAAACTGTTCCTCGTTGAACTTCTAATGAATAGGGCAAGTGGGGAAACTGGGAACTTCTAGTTTCTAACCTCAACTTTATCTTTGACATTGGGCCGGTTATTTTGACCCAGCTGTGTGATAGCTGGGTTGTTTTCATTTCCTTGGACTGAATCCTGGGAAACTGAGTCATCACCCACCTGACATGCTATCCAAGGCTGTTATTTTTATTCTGTATTCAGAGGTCATTTTCTTCTACCAAGAAGATAAACTAGTAAATTTTGTTTAAGAATGTAAATGCAAATTATTGACACAAATTCTGATTTTTCTTTTCCAGCTCAAGTCTATGATGTAAAATTGTGAGTATAACCCTTTATCTGGCACATGGATGAGCCTTGGGGGGCTGTATGAGAGCAGAAATAAAAAGCACTGCTATTAGCTGTCAGGATGAAAAGCCCTTTAAGCAGTCTGGGTGAAGAGGTTCACAATTAGCTCAACAGCACGTTGTAGGATGGCCTGTGGGCTTTCCACAGCAACACGCAATGTGGGAAGACACATCTTTTTCATGGCAATATCAGAATTGTCAAAGTGAGGAAGAGCTTCTTATTAAATACTCAGCACAGGGAGGGCTATTGAAGATGATTGCCAAGGCTAAATTCTCAGTGTTTTTTTCAAATACAAAGAAAAGGAACTCTCTTTCTAGAGACCACTGGTTATACTCTGATTTGTCCTCGAAATATCCCTGGCTGAATTTGCTTCTTCTAACCATAGCTGTGGCAGGAAGTTACAGCTATTTCTAAACTCAGGTTTCACATCCTGATCTACTTGTAATCTGTGGAAGTTTTACTGAAAAGCCTGATAATCCAGTCTCAAAACATATAAGGAGAACCACTTCTCTAGGTATGAATTAAAGTGCTGCTGACTTGAGTATTACAATGGGTTTGGGTCAAACCACAATATTGGTCAAAATCCTGATGGCTGGGAGATGCTTTGTTTACTCTGGTTGCTACTCTTTTTGCGTTTTGATTTCAGCCATAACTCCAGAGCAGCATCTCCTTCAAGCCATGACAGCACAGGTCACTATGAGGAACCCATCCCATCCACTGAAAACCACTACGTGATGGAGCCCAGGGAAAACAAAATCCCTGAAGAAGTAAATAAGAATGTGTCTGACTGTGTTGGAAATCCCCAGGAATCTGAGTATGAAGTAGGGGATACTTCCTGAGAACCAGCAATGCTCTGCAGATACCAGTCCTGAAGAGCACCTTCACCCAGACAAAATACATATCTTTCTTTTCACTTTTGCCTCTGAAAAATAGGTTGGACAAATCAGTGGTTGCTCTTCCTTCACAATTCCTGCAGTGAAAATGCAGACCTCATCAGGAACTTCAATTACAGACTGCTGTATAGAACTTCTAATTTTGTTTTCCTTGATTCCCTTTCACCACCTCTATCCAAGAAAGCCCTTTGAAAGCTGGGGCATGCAGGTCCCAGGCGAGGAGCACTGTACTAAACTTACTGATTTATATGGCCAAAAGGACCAGTGTTTCCAGCCTTTGTGTGGTGGCAGAAGAGCCAGCACCGAGGGCTGCTCTGCATCCCCTTCCCCGTGGGTGAGCAGAGCAGGATGTGTCTGGCCTGGAAATTGATGGTTCTCACATTCTCTGTTCTCTCTTTAAATGCATGTTTGATATTTGAAAGAAATTAGATACCTTTCCATAAGTTTGGGATAGGATTGCTTACACATGCCTCACATATTTTGGTGTGTGTATTTCTGCACAACTTGCTCGTGTTGGAATGCAGGCAAGCACTCACAGCTCCTCAGTAGATACTCAGGAAGTACTTTCCTCCCAGCTTAAAATGCCTGAAGTGTAAGTTATGAATAATTTCTACTGCCCTGAGTAAATCTTTAATGCAGAGCAGAATGTTTTTATAATGAACAGGGCAGTCCTGTGTCCCATTAAAAGCCCAGCAGGCAGCTGTAAAACAGGAAGTGACCTGAGGGATGAATGGGATATTGGTGGCACAGGATCAGCGGACCCCTATCTGTGCTGCTCATACTCAGGACAGGTCTGCATCTGCAGGTCTCTGAGCATCAGTTCAAAACTCACCGGAATTCAAAGGGAGTGCCAGGTGCTATTGGGAAGGTATTCCAGTCAAAAAACAGGATTGGGCAACCCAGAACTAATGTCATTGACCTGAGAATTCCTGGGAAGGGAAGTGATTTCTTTTGGAGAGAGCACTTGCACATCATGTTTTTGTCACACAAGCTTAAGGGGAAATGCTAATTTACATTAATTTCTGTTTCTTTAAGTGGAACAAGGTCATGGTTTGATGACTCTATGATTATCTGATGTGACGGAACTATGGTGCGAATGGCTGGGGGGGATCACACAATCAGCTTCTGTGGGACATACAAAAAATACATAGTAAAACACAGTCTGTTGAGTCAGACATGTGAGTTAGTGACATCTGGACCAAACAAGAATGTCTCAAGTAAAAATTGCTTCTTTTTTGAGGCCATATGTTTCAAAAAGAGTACTTTAAGATCCTTCTTCTTCAGTTATCTACGTTTTGGTGATTTACTCATAGTTGGGTACTGAATTTCACCTCCTTGAATGCTAAGGATCTTATTTTATCACCAGAAAAATGGTAGCAAACTTCTCTGGCTACTGGCAGACTGTGTCAGAACATGAATGTAGGATGTGGGCTCAGCAGAGCCAGTCCCTATGAACAGGGTCCGAGGGACCATCTGTGCTCAGGTTTGGGGACATGGGGACTTTACTGTGTCACCTCTAGTTAGCCCAAGATGAGTAGCAGAAATTGCAGAATAAAGAGGGCCTGAGCTGTGGTACTTGAAGAAATGGCACTTGAAAAGGCGTCCTGTCCTGTGTGTGGGAGGAAGATGGCTGCAGAGTGCTTTGCCTGCCACACTTGTGTGGGAGAGAGCAGCACGTTCAATCCAGAGCAGAGACATTGGAATAAAATTCTGCATTTAACAAACCTGTCTGAGACACTGAAGGCTTTTTCTTGTGTTCTGATTCAAAACTAGGAAGAGTCCCTTCAATAAGGAAGAAATGGGCTGACTGTGTGACTCGGGGAGAAGACTAGCAGCTATGTCTGTGTCCAGGGAGAGAAAGACGTCATGTACATCACATTTGGGGAACTGCAGTTCTTCATGTCTGCTTTGGTTAAATAGTAATTTTTTTTATCCTGTATAATTAGAGCTTGAGGAAGTCTCGCATGTCCGGTTCAAAAAATAATCCTATCAGCAGTTTTAGCTTGGGCTTTCAGCTTGTTCCAGGGCATGTTCCCTAAAACCCAGCTTCTTTTGAACACTTTAGTGTAGAAGACTGACAGACTACTGCTAGTCATGCACCAGGGTGTCCAAAACCTTGGGTTTTAATCATCTCTATGAAAATGGACACATTTCCCTCTTTGAGTGACATAGCTTGAAATTTTAACAAGCGTTTTTTTGTTTATTTGCTTGCTTTTAGGCAGGCCTCAAACATTGCTAAAGGTTTCTCAGGAGCAGGATGGGCAGATGGATACAGGCCGTGTGGACTGGTACCCCACTGGTAGCTGTAGCAAAGATGTCAAGAAGAAAAGTTAGCAAAAATCAAGTTTCAATGTCTTACATAAACATGCTTTGCAAAAACGGGTGTTACTGCCCTCCATCGTCTTCCTCAGCAGGATGACAGCTGGTGGTGGCTCTCTGCCTGGAGCCTCAGATGAATTTGTTGCACCAGGTCTTGCAACACAACATTTAGCCTTTTGCTCCAGGCAAGTTCCACCACAGCAATCAGCAGGGCTCAGGCACAATCACAGTCAGCAAGGGCCCCACTGGTGGGCATGCCTCTACCTGGGGCTGAAATGAGATCCACACAGTTCTCATCAGCTCACTGGCTTTGGGAAAATGAAGATAATCTCCAGCTCTCATTACCCTGGCAGAGCAGGAATAAGCTGTCACTGACATAGAGCAGCATTTCAGAGATAGGTTCAGCTGCAATGGTTCAGCCCAAGCAGACAGGTATCTGCTGTGATGAGATGAGGCTGTGGCAAAACTATCCCATTTACCTTTCTGTCCCAGCTCCAGCAGAAAATGGTTCCCTGTCCTTCAGATGTATCTGCCTCCTGCTTAAAGATACTGTTTTCCTGGTGCTGCTGTTAGAATCATATGCTAAGGCGTGGATATTGAAAAAATCCCAAAAAGCTGCTCTACTGACTCATTAATGCCTATAACAGAATTCACTAGGTCAGTAGATTTGCTTTTATTCATGTTTCTTATCTTTCTGTAGGCTCTTCTCCTTTTGGTAATAGTAAGCACAGATTAATTTTGTACATCACACCTAGATAACTCTTAGAAGTATTTTTAAAGGTACCCTACAGAGCACACTCAGAATGTTCCTTGGCTGCTAGTCATAAGTCACCTCCTTGGTAAACACGACGTGCTTTCAGAGCATGAAACAGGATGACTTTTGCCTATGAACTGGACTATTGCAGCAGAAATGTGTGCTGAGAGAGTCTGTGATGCTCAGCATGACCTGGCAATGGGCATTTGCAGCTCAGAAAGCCAGCTGGGTCCTGGGCTGCATCAAGAGAAGTGGATGGGGACAGGGAATGGGACTGGAAAGATCCATACAGCCTTTCTCCTTCCTTCACCCTTCACCTAACTCAGCAGTGAAATGGACTCGTGATGTTTCAGAAAGAGGATCCCAGATGACAAAGGACAGAATAAAAGGAAGTGTTCTTCACTTGCAGTCTGATCCCAGGAGGGTGGGGGTCTCTTGGGGAAACGAGGACAGACCTGCAGTTCTGGAAGAATGGGAGAAGTTGGATGGATAGTGGTGTTTGTGATGACTTTCATCAGCTGCAATGGTGAGTAAACGCTTTAATGTATAGGAACAGATGTATAGAATCAGAGTACGAAGAGGGTAGGCAAAATCCTTTGAATTATAGCTTTTTTTTTTAATTGACAGGTGCAAAAAGTCTTTAGATTATTGTATTAACCATAGAGCTTGAGAATTCATGAGGGTCTCCTTTGGCATCAGAAACAAGGAAATGTTTTCAATAGTGCAGCAAATGGGCAATATTTGGCAAGTCAGCTTCCTTGCCCCAAGGCAAGAACAGAATACAGTTTTTTGGGACCCTTGGCAAGGACCCACTCTTGTGTGCCAGCTTTCAAAACAGTCTTGGTGAAGCTGGAATATGCATTCTACTAGAATTTAATAACGCATCCTCATTGTTCTGTGAGCATGGCCCTGGACAGAAGAGGAGCTGTAATTGTGAGACCAGGTGCTGGCGTATTTGATTCCCCTTGGTCTCTCCTATCTAGTGACTTTCTGGTTGCATCAGGAAAGCTGAGATTGGAACCTGGGCTTCAGTTCCTATGTCCATGGCTAAATATACCCTTTCTCATAGCATGTATGACACTGGCAGCAGCAGAGGACCGTTTCGGGAAACAGGAGAAAGGTGCTCTTACAAGTTGTACACAGAAGCGCAGGATTGCTTCTGACATTTAGAAAAATGGGTTGAAATATATTCCCATTTCATCATTAATAAACAGCTCAGTTTCACAGGTTTCTGGGATCTGCCTCTCAAGCAACTTCTTGTGAGTTAAAGCTGCTGAATATACCAGTGTCTTTCCGGGGAGGGGAAAGGGGAGAAGAATAAGGGGGATGGGGAGAAGTGAGCCAAGTCAAAAGAAATTCAGGTGATTTGCTACTTACAAGAGGCACTTCCAGGAGGAGCTGTGGGATCCATGGGCAGACAGCTGGAATAATTGGGAGAATGAGTGGAGAAAATCTGCCCTCTCTTCTCCTGTGCCTACCTGAATGCTTGGCAGGGTGCTGATCTGGGTCAGGTCCGAAGTTGTCCAAGGCTAAGGCAAAAGGATTTGCTTTGGTCCACCATTCCTAATCCAGGTCCAGTACTGCAGGGAATATCCCTAAATGCTCCTGCCCACAAGGAGCCTCTCTGTACTGAGAAAGAATTAAGAATTGGCAAGTTCCCAGAGAGAGACACAATAAAAATAGACATGAGATCAAGGCAGCTGTTCACTTCCCCATGCTTGATGATGTGGGCTGGCTTAGTGGCTGTGGTCTACAGCACATCCGAGACATGGCCGCATGCTGGCATCTACTGCCTGGTGAGTCCCATCTATCCAGAGAATGTTTCCCTCTTCTGCTGCATTCTGATTTCTTCCCTTCTACT
Source organism: Origma solitaria (assembly GCA_013397895.1). Taxonomy (NCBI): domain Eukaryota; kingdom Metazoa; phylum Chordata; class Aves; order Passeriformes; family Acanthizidae; genus Origma; species Origma solitaria. Next base: position 1,752,078 of record VZRL01005061.1, read on the forward strand.
GCTGTTCCCTGCAGCCCTCCTGGATCTGTCTGGTGTCCACCAGGTGACAGGCACATGGATGGGATCCACCACTTTGCCGTGTACCTTTGTGCCTTCAGAAGGTTTCACAGAGCAAACGCTTAGCTGGAGTATGGAGCGAGACTCTAGCATCTCTACCATCTTTTGGAGGGATGATTCTGGTGACCACATCTTGCTGTCTAGATTCCGAGGCCGAGTCAGCGTCCCAAAGGACAGCCCAGGGAATGCCTCGCTCCTAATTGAGAATCTTGAAATGCCTGACAGTGGACACTATACCTGTAAAGTCACCTGGAGGTCTACAGATACCAGCTTGATAACAAGAGAGCTGACCACTACAGTTAAAGTCGTCAAAGGTAAATCCAGCAACAAAGCCCGGCTCTTGTGTAGCCAGGTTAAACCAAGAGCACGTAGCAGAACCAGTGTTGGTGGGAATAGTCTTTCTCATTACACTGTCTGGCCCATCTAGGCTGGGGGTTGAAGCATCTGCCTCCCTTGCTCTGTTGGTTAACCTTCTCAACACATGGAGGTGTAGGCATGAACTGGGGAAGGGGGTCAGTTAGTGTACAGCCCAAGCTGCATCTATCGATTGGCCAGCTGAACCCATGGTGTTTGAGATAACATCCAGGCCCAGTTCTGTGCAGGCAGCCAAAGTCTCTGTGGTTCTTGTAGCAAATGAGTGTTATGTGAGCCAAATCAGCCTTCTCCCCTTCCTGAGCATCCACAATGTGTGCTAGAACTAACAGTCTTTCTGCAAGGGCGTCACTCACCCAAGAGAGTGGGACTTTGTCATAGGCCAGCAGCAATGGTGGCACAGCTGGTGTAACCTGGATTAACACAGGTCACCTGAAGTCATCCTGTGCAGGGAAGTGATGCAGAAGCCCAGCTACTTTCTCCTAGGAAGGCACCAATATCCAGAGCAAGAACTGATGTGGCAGGAGGACCATCCCCACCACAGCCAGGGCTCCGTGACCTGGGCCACTCTGCTTTGTCTTCCAGTAGCAGCCACCAAGCCCATCATCAGAGCCGGAGAGAAGGGGCTGACGCTGCTGACCGGAGCCAGCACCAGCCTGACCTGCGAGGCCAGCGGGTCCCCTCCCATCAGCTACCGCTGGTTCCGGGGCACCCCGGTGGGGAAAGCCACCTTGCTGAGCAGTGGGGCTGAGCTGGCCTGGCACAGCCTGCAGCCCTCTGACAGCGGGACGTACTTCTGCGAGGCAGAGAACAGGGCTGGGGCCGGAGCCGTGCAGCGCAGCGATGCTGTGCAGCTGACGGTGACAGGTGAGTGCCCACAGCCACAGCTGGCAAGAGAACATCCTGCTGCAGTGCAAAGGAACAGCATCCTACTTCCCTGCCCGGAAAGAAGGAAATGCCAAACGCCCTCAGCACTCTGACACACTCCTCGCCACTGGCTCCAGTCTGTGTCCTTCTTGATTTCTTGTATTCAATTTCCTCCTCTTTGAGGAACTGCTCTTTTCTGATGAAAAGGAGGGTTTGTACTTCAAACATTTATTTATTCCTCTGTGGGTTTTTTGAAGTTCTCCCTGGCTCTGTAATGCTGCCTACTGCACTTCAGCAAGCTTAGACAAGGAGTCAGGGCTTTCTTTCAAGAACAAGGAACAAGTGAGTGGTAATTCAGTGAGGGAACAAACCAAACTGGCCGTTGCTCCCCACGACCAGCTGCGTGTCTCAGGGAAACATTGCACTTCACACACGCCAGGCTCTGACACCTCCGGGCTCTGCAGGACAGTGTGCAATAGGTTGTGTGACCTCTCAGTGGCCTCAGAGGTCTTTTCCAAACTAAATGATTCCGTGATGGATGCTTGGTGGGAAACTTGCAGCTCTCCTTGGCTGGTTCCTCGATCAGCAGAGCTGTGAAGCCTCTGATGGCAGAGCCAAGCACAGGTACCACACAGAAATGAAAGAGGCAAAGCTGCTCAGCGCCCAGGGCACGAAGCTTTGGCTGAAGCCCTGTGGTGCTTTTCACAGCAGTCACACACTGCAGGGAACAGCACAGGAACAGGGATCGGTGCTGCAGACGCTGGCTAACGCTGCTGGCACAGCATCCCCCTCCTGCCAGCTGGCTGGGGGCAGCTTCCTCCTGCTCCTGTCCCACCTGTGGAGAATTCTGTATCACAGCAGCATCACCAACATGGCCAAACCCCTGTATAAGCCTCTGCTTTCCCCTCACCTTGCAGATGTGTCCACAACAACAGCGGCCTTGCAGAGGAATATGGGAACCACGGGGGGACACCACTTAACCACAGGTCAGGGTGAGAGCCACGACATGAAGCTCACAGTGACAGGTGAGTGCCCAGCCCAGGGTTATTCATCTCAATGGCAGGAGAAGACTGAGGCAGGGAGTTTGCTCTTCCATAGCAAGATCAGACACCTATGCTGAATATTAATTGTGTCTTGGTTGTTACCGAGAGGAAACACCCTCCGTGCCTGAGAGTGTGCCTGATTATGGGAGGGGGCAAGAAAATGTCCGCTATGTCCCTCTTGGACCAGAACTTTTGAGGCTGCAGAGCTTCTGCAGGAGGTCGCCTGCGGCAGGAGGCCGGGCAGAGGGCTCCATATCTCAGGGAGTTTTATGGCAAAGCCCCCCAGGCCAGCCAGGGAGCCACCATAGGAGAGAGGGAGTGAAAGAGTCTTCTGGATATCTAGGCAAGTGCCAGCAGGACAAAGCCAAAGCATTCCCAGGCCATACTGCAGCCAGGCATGATGCACTGTATCAGCCAGGGCTGCCAGGAACCTGTGGGGAAATGGTCAGGGAGGGGCACATGAGTGCCAAATGTTGCCCCAGGCCTGCTGGCAGACCACACACAGGATAATAAATGAGTCCAGCACTGGCAGAGCAGACCCCATTTTCCCGATGCCCAGGGCAGCTCCCAGTGGGCCTGCAGTGCATCCGCTGTTCTCCACTGGCAGATCTGCTCCCAACAATGCTGGTCTCCAGGATGGATACTGCTCCAGTGGGACCTTTCACAGACACAGGTGAGTGGAGTCTCATGCGGGAAAACATCAGATTAGACCAGCTCCGCATGTGGCTGCTGTGCTTGCGGCAGATCCAGCTGGAGGGAACAAACCCCCGGCATGCCAAACACCGGACACTATTTGGCTCTATCCAGGCACTATCTCACTATCTGGCTCCCGCCCATACGCCTGCTGGTGGGGGCGTTTGCAACCTAAAGTTTGCTGTATGTTCCCATCCCCGCGGGGGATGCCCCATCCCTGCGGTGTTCAAAGGCAGGTTGGAGGGGGCTTGGAGCAACCTGGTTGGTAGAAGGCGTCCCTGCCCATAGCAGGGCGTCGAACGAGATGGGCTTTAAGATCCCTTCCAAGCCAAACCATCCTGCGATTCTGTGATTGTCGGGAAGCGGCTGAACCCCCAAGTGGCCTCGGCCCCGCCTTCGGTTCGGATGTAAAGGCCGTCCAAAGCAGCGCGGGCCTGGCCGCTCCCGGCGGTGCGGCGGGGCCGAGTGTGTGAGCGCTGTCCCCCGCAGGTTCCCCGCGGCTCGCACCGTCCCCGCTGCTGTACGGACCCGCGGCCGCGCTGGGCGGCGCCGCGCTGGGCGCGCTGCTGGCGGCGGGGCTNGGGGAGGGCGGTGCGGTCAGCCCCGGGAGCGGGGGACGGGGAGGGCGTGCGGGCGGCGGAGTGCGGCCCGAAGGGACGGGCGGGCGGGACAGTCCCATCCCCATCACCCCCATCCCCAGCTGATCCCTGCCAGAGAGGGGCTTGTGGGAGGGGTATTTCCTAAACATGGGAACACCTGGAAGCTGAGTTTTGTTCTGTGACACATAAAACAAGTCGATGCACATCTTAGATTTTTTTTTTTTTTTTTTTTTTTTTTTTAAGG
>VZRL01005061.1:1755958-1769783 GCA_013397895.1 Origma solitaria
TTTTTCTTTTCAGAGCCTCTGTATGAAGTTGCTTTGTAAGTGCAATTTTCTGCTTGGGACATTAAGAGTGAGGGCACTGTACTGGTGTCTGCTTCTAAAAAGCCTCTTTGCTCAGCGAAAAGCAAAGATTTATTTGCCTTGCAGGGGGAGCACCTGAACACCTTGTCGGTTTAGTTAGCAACATGAAGACTTAACACTTGGTCACAGAAGATAGCCAGACTGCTCTTTAATATGGTAGAAAAACAGAATGATACTCTGTGTCCTTTGCTCTGCCTATCACATGCCATGGGAAAACTATTCTCTCTAGGAAATTCACATAATTTTTTAACAAAACAAAGGACAGAAATTCTCAGCTCTTCCTTTGAGTTAAGTTCCCTCTATACATGCCTTTCTGTATAAGAAACCTAATTCAGTGCTTGCCCAAATATTACTTTGCACAGTTCCTCTTAGCTTATGATTCTGCAAACACACCTTCTGCCCTGTCCTCATCTCAGTCTTCAACACCTTCATACTGCTTTCCTACTCAGAGACACACCATAGCCATCTGTAGTGATTTTTCCCAATTATCCCTGGTATTTACTTTCCAAAGGCTAGACTGTCTGCTGGTAATTTTAGAGTATAACATGATAATGCTATGAGAGTTTATAGTGCCAGTATTAACTGTTCATTGCTTCTGTTTGTGTGTGTAATTCTTTTAACGTCATTTTCTAGTGTCTTTCAGAGCATCCCAGGCCCTCACTAGAATAATATGAATTTTGCTGTTCCGCAGATTAGGTGGTAGATTGTCACTGTAGAGACAGTCACAACACACACAGAAGCGGCTTGCACTCAAAGGAAGAAGTTTTATTCATAACTACAAGGTCTCTTTTATACTGTTTCTAACATTTGAGCCACATATTCATTGGCTCCCAATCCCCCCACCCCACAATATCATTCGCTACCTATAGTTAGCACACAATCCTATAAAAACCAGACTCCCTCCTGCAGGTGCCTTCTTCCTTCTGATGTTATTAACTCTTGCTTCTGTTGATGGTAAGATTCTCATGGGTACGGCTAAGATTCACACAGGTATGAGAAAATTGTATCAGTTCCATGTCTGTGAGCTGAGGCAGGCCAGCTGTCAATTCCCACAGTATATCTTGTCTCTAAGACATAAATGAAGAGCCATCTGCTTTAGTCGTCCCTCTCACTCATGTCTCTCTTGTCCCAGCCGCAGCACTGCAGATGTCGCCCTGCTGCAGACTGAGGTGGAAGTCCCTGTTAAGTGCCTACATGAGGAAACACACTCTAACACTCAAAAGACCATCGTGAAAGACAGAAAAAGTCCTGAGTATGAGAACCTTGTGACTGCAATGGAATCACAATACGAAATAGAAGGAATTTAGTAGAGTTCCGGCTTTTCTGCATGAGCAGCCATGCTGGGCTGCAGGTACTGAATAGCAAACTTAACAGAAGGAAACTCTTCCTCCTGTTCTCCCTCTGCTCTACTCTCATTGCTTGCTTTAACCCAGAGGAGCTGCCTAACCTTTTGGTCTTTGGCAGACCAGGCCCTGCCTGTGGGAGCAGAAACCTCCAGCCAACTGTTTTGTCTACCCATTTCTATAGAGCAAGTAGTTTCTGAGCAACCTGAAGGACTGAGTCAGGAAGAGAGGATCTGGAGGAGTGGGAACATGAAAGTCTTTAGCCTGTAAATCCAGGAGTAGCTGGGTGCAATGCTGCCAGTCAGTAGCACTGGCAAGTGGTACTCTCCAATGTGTGTTCCTGTTAAGACATCTCAGGCTGCAGTGAATGAGGACTGTTCTGGAAACTGAGATCCTCTGGCTTTTGCAGCTCAGCAAATACTGGTTGTACATCCTGCCTGTCCTTGAGTATTTTTTTTTTTCTTAGAGCATGGTAAAGGGACCACAGAGGAGAGGCTGAATTCCCAGGACATGAGGGGATTATTGGACAAGATCAGAGAAAAAAATCTCCTGCTGGTACTGTGAGGGCTTCACAAACATAGTGACAGCCATGCAGGGAGGGCTGTGCTGGGTGTCGGGCTGCACTCCAGAGTGGTAGACAGGATCCAGCCTGTCCTGGTGGGACCTGTGGCAGCCAGCCCTGGAGATCCCAGGCTGGAGAAGCTGCTGTCATCAGCAGTTCCAGGGGTGGTGCAGAAAAAAGGAGTTGAGGGGAAGGGGTAGCTGCAGCCACACTCATGTAGGGCGGTAACATATGGTGCAAGGTCAATGCTGTGTGGGAAGGGAACTGAAAATTTCTCAGCTTCCCCATCCTTACCTCAGCAGATCTAGGCCCAAAACATGTGACATGGCACTCTCCTTTCCCCCCCACAAATGTCATCTCTATTAATTCTAAATTAGCTTGGTGTTTTGTGCAAGTTTTCCTGCTGTTAGAAGCTCTTGAGCTCCATGTTCACTCACTGACTATGTAACACCATGATTTTTCCATCTTGTGATTCCTCCCAGCACTGATCTGATCTGAGGAGGTCTGGACACCTTCCTCAGAAGACATGAAGCCTGGGAGAAGCTGTGGAAAAAGAAGGCAACAGGAGTTAAGAAAGGGGGAGCAGATGCTCCAGGTGGACCAGCCCCCATGTACTCCATGTTGTCACTGCCTCTAGTTTGTGCAGCAAAGGGACTTTGGTGACAAGCAGCAGAACAGTGGAAACACAAGAAGCCTGTTTCCAGTGCCAATGTGATTGTTTCTCCCTGTGCAGCAAGTGTGTGATTATTTCTTTATTTTACTTTTGGCCTGTTTCGGCATATTTGTAGTAAAACCTGTTGGCAACGGAACATTTTTATTCTGTAAGTCAGAGGGTTTTGCTGTCTTGCATCATCATCAAACCAGAGAACTTCTCCTTGCCTTGCACTGGTCACTCACCCAGTGCTCATCTGCTGAGCCCCACTCTGCTCCAGAACGGAAGGAAAACCTCAACTTCTGCCCTGAAAGGGCACTGCCTCCCAAAACCACACTATCTTGAGTGGCCAACACAGTGTCATGGGACTCACGATTCCCCTTGCAGTGCCTGTCCCCTGGAGGGGACCTGTTGACTTTTACACCTGCTGGGTTTGTACAATACTTTAGAACAGGGAGATGGGAGATGAAGTCCCAGAGAAATTTGTCCCACTGTAATTTGGTTCTTGTTCTTGTAGAGGGGAAGGGGTTTACTTCCTTTCCCTTCCCCCCAGTCATCTGAAAGGAACTGGGGAATGAAGGGGAGCATTACCTAAAAAGCAAAGGGGCAAATTACTGAAAACAAAAATTGGAAATGCATGAGAAAACAAGAATGAAGGGCATAAACGAGCACTGGCCAGCTGTGGTGCAGAGGAGGTTAGGTCTGTTGAAAACTTGAGGTTTGGCTGACAGCAGAGCTTGGAGCTAACGTGGCTGTCTGCTACATGAAGGATCCACTGGGGACAAAGCAAAGCCTGAAATCGTAGACCTTGCTCTCTTTTGAAGCTAACCTCAGTGATAAAGATCAGGGTGATGTCTGTGAGTCATGAGGAGGTGTTGGAGAGAGACCATGAGAGTGTGAGTCATAAGGATTAGGGCCATTTCTGGGCCACTGCTGGACTGTGTTAGTCCAGAAGTGCACAAACTACTCAAAAAGCAGAACACAATTTGCTTAGGCAATGATATACATTCACAGGTCCCAGCTTTGTACAAACTCAAACTTCTTCAAAATATTTACTAAGAAATAGTTGCAACAAAAAGCCCAAAAGCTTAGTATTCAAGTTTATTCATATTCTCAAACATTGCAAAATTTGCTGGTGGTACTGTCCTAAAATTAGTCAGTAGGGACTTGGGATTTTTTATTTCTGAGTTTTCCATGGCAAATGCTTTCAGAGAGTTTGATTTGTCAAACTGGGCTGGAGACTGCCCCTGTCATTGCCCTGTCCTGACGTATCTGATGCTGCAGTTCTGATATGCTACAAGTCAGTTACTGAAAATGCTTATCAATCATGACATCTTGGGATGGTTTAGAGGGAATTGTTTTAATTAAATAGCGGAATAGGCAACCTTGCTGCAAGTGCTGACTAGGAATAACCATCCAAAGACAAGAAGTCTTCTCCAAGCAGCAAGGCTTCCTGGAGAGGCAACGGACTCCATGGCTAAGATTTAGCAAATGTGTTTTTCACTGACTAATGGGCCAGAAGGAGGTTAATCAGCAGCCTCATTAATTTGTACTCCATATAGAAAAGATTCCTATATGTGCAAAGGAAAGATTCTTTATTATGGTTAAGGCTGCTTTTACCCATGATTTTGTGATTCTAGTTGCCAGAATCCTTGTTAACTGAGTTTCATTAACAGCCGGCCAGTTAATGCTGTGTAAGAGAACAGATTTATATTTGGATGCAAAGAACAAGGACCCAGGGCACAATTCTCTGATTTCACAGTGCAGAAGAGTTGCACCACCACCACGGAAACCTGGCAGCACAGGATCAGTCAGGTGTTCTGGAACAATGGGATGAGCTGTTCAATACCTCGGTGGGTTTCTGGAGGGGTGCTGAGCCTGGAGAGGAAGACTCCTGCCAGAGCAGGAGGAAAGGGCTGGATCCTCGGCATGTCGTCCCGTTGCTCAGCAGTGCCTCACTTGGGGTATTTGACAAACTGACACTCTGCACACTGAGTGTCGGACTCAGCTTGTCAAATACACGTAGTGCCACACTGCAGCTCCCGGGGGTCACAGTGTCCTTGCTGGATGCCAACCTGGGCACACAGGAGGGAAAAGAAGAACAGCAGCTGTTGTTCAGAGGCTTTTTCCAGTTAGCAAAAAGTATCATTAATCATCCCATATTTCCCCCTCCTGTGCTCTTTTTTGGGTGAGAGAGAGCCACAACAGCAGACAACACCTTCTGCTGAGGAAAATATCCACTATATTTTGTAGAAAAAGAGGTACAGAAGGCTGTTGAAGGCTCCTGCATTTGGCAGAATACTGTAAGGATTATGATGCTGAACAAAAACCAAGCTCTACATAGGGAAACAATGAACTTCTTTGGAAGTGAAGTGAAACTTTCTCTTCCGTTGACAAACTAACCCCCTTCTGCTTCATTTCTAACAGACAGAAAAAGCCTTTCCTGCACTAAGTGGAGCTTTCCACCCCCATACACTGGCATAAACCAGCCTTTAATGGTGAACATCGATATTCCCACACACACACTTCTTGCACAAAGACAAAAGATACTGTTATTTCCTTGTTCTTTTAACAGGAGTGTGCAGGAAATGCAGAAATGCACCTAAAGAAAATGAAATAACAGAACATACAAGGGAAGACGTTGCACAGTATTACTGTGTTCCGTGTCCTTCTCAGATGTTGACTGTTCATAAATTCAATCTAAAACCAGATTTGAAATTCTGATACTGTACTGTACCAGAAAAATCCATACTGGTTCCTCTAGTATGAAGTATATTAACAGTGTCATACAGTGGGCAATTCATCAACCATTTCTAACTTTAACTTTTGTGACTGTTTTACACAGATGATCATAGGATCCCATCTAATATCACATACAGAAACATACCTGGAAAGGGAAAGTTCTTTTTCAGGTGAAAGCACAAAAGAAAAAAAAATAGTAATGGCAAATGCATGTTCTCTGAACCCAGAAGAGAGCAGAGTAATACTTAAGAGCAAGGTAACAGCTACAGCTTTAAAGGTAAAATCAGTTTCTAGACTGAGTCACTACCCAGGCTTTGCAATTCTGGCATTCCCATCTCCACCTTCGCCTTGGGTGTGATGCAGACAGGGAGCAGTTCTGTGTTCTGGCTCCTCATTCCAAATGCAGTTCAGCCATGGTAGCTAAAAGTATGTGGGAATGGATAAAAGCATCATGTGCATTTCATGAACATAAGGAAACAGTGTACATAAGCCAATTTAAGATCAGCCTAGCAGAATACAAGTGAAGCTGTGACTCTCAGCCATACCAAAATGTAGAGAAGCCACTACAGAAGGACTGAGCAGGCTCTTCAGCAGGTATCAGTGGCCAGATTGCCTTCATCTTCAGTGCAGATGTCTAACAGAGGCAGACCTGGCCTTGGAGGGGGAAGAAGAGAACAAGGCAGCACTGCTTCTGCAATTGCAGCTTAAAATAATCCCCTGTTGTGGCTTTCTGAGGGGAAAAACAGACACTTAAAATGTTGCTGTGAGGGACAGATAAGGGCTAGGAGCACAATGGAGATAATTCTATCAGTAGGTGGGAATGGAACTTGCAACTCTACCCATAGAGATCACATGTGATATGAATGGATTTGTCATTGTCAGAGCTTCTGGTTTCAAGCTAAAGCAGATATTTCAAAGTAAAAGCTCAGTGTCATAAAACTGAGCAATCTACTGCATACTCTGAAGGCAAAACAGAAAGAATTTTTCTTCCTGCATTCTTGAGTCAGTCCCTTACCAAAGTCACAAAAAGTCCCCTCCGGGCTGCACGTCATCGCTCAGGTATTTTTACAGGGCTGTCAGACTGTTCTGCAACTTGTAATGAAAATAAATGAAAAGTAAAATTATTGGACAGATTTGACTCTAAACTTCATAAAAGCATGCATCAAAGTGTGGCTATGTGGTTTTCACATGCGGAGCAGCAGAGCCCTAGGATGCAGGCTGCAGCCATTTCAAAGCATGCATTAATTATGCTGGATTTGAACTGGAATCAAGGTTGTCTCTGTTCTCTACTTTGTGAAACCCAAACAACAGCCTGAATTGAAAACAACAGTCCCCAAAGATCTGTGGGCAACAGAGTCTTCTGAACCCCTGGCCAGCTGAAGCCTTGGGTTGTGCTTCTCCTAGGAGCTGGAAGCCTTCATTGTAACAGTCAGCCAAGGCTTTGCTCATATTAGCCTTCCACTGGATGCTGTCCTGCTCCTTACAGGACCTTCCTAAGCCCCTATCCCTGCAGTGGACACTGAAGGGAGCCTTGCCAGACAAACGCTGGCTCACTCCAAAGCCCCTAGTAAGGGCCTGATAAGTCCCCCGTTACCTGTAGGCTACCAAGCCTCACATGCTCCCACAGCCCCTGCACTCACCTGAGCCCTGCAGCCCCCATCCCTGCACACTGGATTCTGTCCCCACGGCTGCTCATGCCCCAGATGCCCGAGGAGGGGAAGAGGGGTGTGCGGGAAACCTTCATCTGCTTTACTGAGTTGGGACAGTGAGAAATGGAGCTGAAGAGCACACTAGCACATGGCTGGGGCAGGGTCTCTCCCTGGTTACACCCTCCTCCATCCCACAGCCTCCCCAGTTCATTGTGCGCTGCCTCATCTATGACTAATTTAGATCAAAATCTCCCACTGCCAGCAGCTCATAGGCAGCATGCGTGTGCATGAGAGATGGGGGAGCACACACATGCACCCTGGTGCTGAGTAGGGCTATATATCACTGTTAATCATAATTCATCCTCATCAAGGGGCCATGGTCCAGAGCACAGTGCTCCCTGGCTGGGGCCAGTGGCATTCCATCCCTGAGCCTGCCCTCCCCAAGCACACCTGGCCAAACGCTATCTCATCCCTGAAAGGAGGCACCAAAAAACCCTTCTGGCGTAGGCAGACACAGCCACAGCACCAAAGGGAGGCAGCTCAAACCCCAGCAGGATTAAGACCCCCTGAAGCTCAAGGTGTAAAACAGGGTGGGAGGACAGATTTCTTCATTGCTAGGAACAGGGACACCCCACAGGTTTCAGTGTCCCAACACTGCCTTTGGGACCTCCCGAGGGAAAAAACAGGAGATGAACCCCAAAGGACAGATCCTCCCCTGTTCCCAGCCACCCCTTCCGCAGGCAGGACGGGGACCTGGCACCTACCATAGCTGGGCCATCCTGACCCACGGCAGACAGCGCCGGCAGCGTGGGGCCGCACCAGGGGTCGTGCAGGAGCGCGGTAGGGGCTCAGCCTGGGCACACAGCTCGGTTTTGAAGGGGCTGCTCCTCCTTCAAGAGGAAGCTGCGAATGGGGAAGATAAGGCTGAGGTTAGATAACAGGAAATGTCTGGATGTGAGTGACAACACATCCAGGTTGTGAAAGCAGCTCTCCCCATCCTGCCGTGGGGCACGAGGCTCACGAGCGGGATGAGGGCGAGTACCTCGGCTTTGCCCAGTGCAGCCAGGACACCTCAGCAGGCCGGGCACACGGACCTGCAGCCGACCCAGCCAGAGGCAGCACGCGGAAGGTCACTGGGGAAGCTGTGAGCCGCCACACCGACTGTCCCAAGTCCAGCCACCTCAGGCCATGCATCTCACAGTGGTCAGGCTCCACTGTCCTGGCTGCTGAAGAGCCATGCAGAGGGCTGTGAAGGCAGAAGCAGCCAGAAGGGCTCTGGTTTGGGAGACAGGCTTATGCCTGTGCTGTGCACAGAAGGGTGGATCTCTTACCCTGAGATGAGCCTAAGAGTGAGGTGCAGGGAAGCAGGGTTCTGTTCTCAGGAGCGGGCTGACACTTCAGCCATTGCAGGAGGTTTGGCTCCAAACATTTCCGCCGCTCGCCTCGCTTTTGAATTCACAGCCATGCCTCAGTTCCTCTTTTCCCTTGCACTCATGTGAGCAGACAGGCTGTGCTTTCCCAGTTTTAGCATCTGACCGAGGAGCTGGCCCTGGTTCTGTGCCTCTGCCGGTCCCTCCACACACCCTCTGGTGTCTGCTGAGGTCCCTGTCTCTGGAGTATCCACAGAGCCTGCACAGAAAAGTAAACACCAGTGTTTAGCTTCGAATTGTAACCAAAGCAAGCCCCACAGTTTCTCCTCTCCTGTCCCCTCCCTGCACAGCCCTCAGTATGAGGCATCCTCAGGTAGCAGCCAACATCAGCGCTGTTTTCAGCCAGCCTGGCCAGGACCCCAGATGGTCAGCACATTGTGGGAACAAAGACCAGCAAGCTGCCTTTGCCCAGGCCAGCAGCACAGCTGGCCACGTACAAACAAGGCCAATTCAAGCAAACCCAGGAATTTTAGAGACATTCCTCATCTCTCTAGGCCAGTATGGTACACTGTATATTTTGTAAGGCCAGGACTCATTAATAATATATTGCTCTGTGTCTGTACTATCCCAAGCATGTTTGCCATCAGCTGGCCCTGTCGGTGTGATGGACAGTTGAGGGACATCCCTCTTAAAAGATTGGTTTTCCCACTCCCAGCATTCAGCTGCTGCCCTTCCTTTTCACTTTTGCCTCCTTGTTGCTGTCTGGCTCTGCAACCAGACCCTACAGACACCTTCTAGTGCTGGTAGCTGGACCCTGCTCTAGTCCAGCAGCTTTCAGTTACATTATCAGCATGCCAGGACTCCAACCACAGACTTTATGTTTCTGCAGCTCTGACCAAACTCCTAATCTGGAGTGCACTTACTTTTGCCTCCAAGTAACTGAGTCCCCTGGGAGCACCCACAGGGTACTCCTGAGACTGTGTACAGACATAATAAGACCAGCCATCCTCTTAACAGTCAAATCCATCCCCTGTGCCTGAACAAGAGTTAGATCATGAGGAATACAGTTATTGTCCAGTTCCTCTTTCATTTGACTGTGTTTTAAAATATACACTAAAAGAGGAATGGACAGGTCTGGGTGGTTTTGTTCTGTTTTTACTTTGGTTTTAACTGGGAGAAAGAAGTATGTCTGTTCATGCAGCCTGGGTAGTTTTTTACGTAAGCCAGCATGAGGTTCAGTCCATGAACGCTTTCTAGCCAACATGCCATCAGAAACCTGAGAGTCATCAGCTGGAGTAATGGGATATCAAGCATCCTCTCCCAGCCACGACAATCTGCTTTGTCTGCACCCAACCCCAGCCCAGTCATGTGGGCCCATAGTGATGTCCAAGGTGAAAGACTCCCAGAGAAGATAATTTCCTCTATGCTTTGCAGATGTCACCACTCTGCCCTACTCTGTGCAACAGCCTTGAAATTGCACTCAGCATTTCCCAATGAAGTGAGTGTTTTCAGTGCACTTGCAGCACACTGCTCTGTCACTTGCTCTGGGAAGAGGAAGAAGGGAGGGAGAGAAGCTGTGGGAGTCACAGACTGCCATCAAATAATGTCTCAGAGGCTTCAGCATGCTGCTCCCAAGACTTTCTTGGAAAACCACTTGAAAAAAAAGTGCATCCATTTGATTAGCATGTAGCAAATTCTCTCATCCTTTAGTCTCAAATTCTTGTACTTTTCACCAGCCATAAGTAGGACAATGGCTGGTAAAAAGTACAAACAGGTTTGTAGTGGACACAGAAAAACTGTTACTCAGTTAATACTAATGCTGCTCTGTGCAGATCAATCCATGCAGATGTGAAACAGAAAAGGACATGCAACTCTTGGAGCAAGTCCAGAGCAGATCCACAAAGTTGATAAGAGACTGGAGCACTTCCCCTATAAAGACAGGGAAGGCAGGGAGAGTTGGGACTAGATGATCTTTAAGGTTCCTTCCAACCCTTAACTTTCTATGCTTCTATGATCCAAACTGACTTAGCCAAGGCCATCCCCCCTCCCTGCCCTCTTTTCAGGTAGGTGCACAGCAGCAAGAGTCAGAGACTGGGCTCCAGCAAACAGAAGACATTTCTGTTCATGGCTGATTATGTGTTTGTCATGTTTATTTTAGACCTTGGGGNTCAAAGCTGTTTTTCAGATGGACAGTGAGAGATAAGAAAACCCCACTAACTGTCACAGCTACTGAATGACCCAAAAGACATCCTGTACATCATACACTGTTATGAGTAGCATACAAGGAACAATAGTAGTGTTGATACTTAATCCTAAAGAAGCAGCAAAATAGCACCAGATAGGTCAGGCAAATTCAGGTAGCTTGGATTTATTCTTATTTAATTAGTACCTCTGGATTTTTATATAAGTGGAGGAAAACCAGACTTCCTTTTTTTCCCTGAGTCTGACATACCTTTTCAGTTGAAACCAGTCCTCTGTTTCATAGGTGCTAAGCAACCCTATCTAGAGATTTTTCTGCAAAATAAAGTTGTATTGCAGCCACCTATCTCCTTAACTCCAGCACATCATTGAAAAATAAGGCTATATTTTCCCATATTTGCTCCCTCAAAGGACTATCTTTTTCTTGCAGTAATCTTGTTACATGGCTAGACAATGAGGAAAGTTTTACTCTAGGTGTGAAAGATTGATAGACTTTATCTCTTAAAGAAATCAGGAGCTATGGAGCTGCTTTATTCACTGCTGGTATCAATACAGTTACTTCATACCCATTATCCCTGAGAACAGAATCCAACCCTGGATTTCTAAGAAGACAACCATAGATTTTTTTTTTCATATACAAAATTTAACAAGCATTTAAGTTGTCAAAGAGAGGATTATGCCAATTCTTTTTCACAGACAATGAAGGCAGAGAGCGGCTGTGCTTCTGACACTCATCACTGTCTTTTACTGAACATGCAGTAAATGAAATTTCTTTTCTCTGCATATTATTTTCAGAAACCACCTATTAGCCAAGTTTCTCTGCTGCCACTTTCTGGAGATCCTACCAAATGAATATCCTGGGTACAAAGCATTGCTGATTGCTACAAGGCATAGTAGGCAAAGGCCAGTGATGAACTTGCACACTCCTGCTCTGTGACTACAGCCTTTATGCCTTGCCAGGCTCTCCCACATAGGAACACAGCAGGAAGAGCAGCTTTGCAGTGGTGCTCTCTGAGTGTCCTCCCATTGCCCAAGGGGCCTGTGCTGGCAAAAGCAGTTGGCAGTCAGGAAAGAAAACCACATCAGGCCTTTCATGTTTGGAGATACCACTTCCAAGAGCTCATAAGCCACAGATAACTGGAAGCCAGGACTGCAATTAGGGAGATACTGGTTGTCCAGTTCTTCCACTCTTCCTTTAGCATCTGCTGCTGGTGAACCCCAAGTGATAGGGTGCTGGGTCAGCCAGCCCCTAGTCTGATCCTGGGCAGATGTTCTGCTCTTCGGTTAAGCCTCAGAAATGACTGCAGAAACAGCATGGGACCAACACAACAGGAACACCTGAACACCAGATTATGTGTTTATCAGTCCTGCACTCCACAGGCAACCACTGCAGACAGGGCAGTGTCACAGAAATGTCCCTGGAGCATTGACTGCTCTGGGACCCTTTGCTTTCGAGTTCCGGGAGGAGGCAGATGTGCAGTTATCACTCACCCCACTTTTAGAACACACAGGGCATTTCGACACTGCTGCCTCTGCTGCAGAGTCACTGTCAAAGGGAAGTACGTGACCGCGGGGCTCCAGCTCGCAGCTCGCCTGCTGTGTTGCTCAACAGTGACAGTTGGGTTTACATCAGCCACCCTTCTCTGTGGCAATGAAGAGCTTCCCCAAGACCATCGTAACAGAACAAAAGGGGTTTCCTGTACAGCACACCTCTGTCTCTCAGTACATGAAGTATCATGCTGCTAGGCCATCCTGTAACCATTACACCAAACCTCTCCTGTTTGGGACACAGAAGAAGTTCACAGATACTGTTCCCCAAAAACATCTGTCACAGCACGATCACCTGTTTCATCAGACCTCTTCACAACAGCACAAGGAAAACCAAAACAGAATTGTGTCGTTTGGTACAACTGCCACCAAGTTTGTAAAAGTGGGAGCCCTGGTTTTCCTAAGCATTGCCTTGGCTGCTGCAAGGCTTCTCACCCTTCCCAAGAGGAAAACTGTACCTTGAAAGAAGACCACAGCCCTCATAACTTGGGCAGCCTTTTCTCTTCTTTTTGGACTCTTAATAGATTATTCATTAAGTCATATACCTCCACACTATAGCTCAACGGGGACAAACACACCAAACAGCCCAGAATCTCTCCAACACCCATTATCTATTTCCATCATATCTTGCCTCTTGTATTGGAGCTGTTGAGACATTCCAGGGCGTTTTCCACTCCAGTGAAATTCCATCAGCACACCTCTTCCCTCATGTGACACTGCCTAGAGCAGCGATGCAGACTGAAAGGCCAGCATGTAGCAATTGGGGATTTCTCCCCCTTCCCAAACCACCTGAGTTGTTTGACATCCTTTACTCAATCAGGTATGAATCAGAGATCCCTTCAGGCAAGAGCATGGAAATACAAGAAAGGAAAGAGGTTTTATTGACCCTGATGGCTTAATCTTATCCCAGGATGTGAATGAGCTTCAAAAGCCCTCAGACCGAAAAGTTCAAATGTATACACAAATGTCTCTTTCCAAAGCAGCTTATGGAACATTGCACAAATCCAACAAGGCTCATAAAGTCTATTTTAAGCAGCACTCCAGCCTAATCCAGACAGTGAACTTAAACTTGGCACCAAGAGAGACAAGAAATTGCCCATCAGAGCACATGGCTTGAGTGAGGTGTTAGTGTCAGAGCACTGGTTATGCGCTGAAATGCCCACAGGCAAAGAGTCAGGCCATCCATCTGCCTGCAGGGCTGATCAGAAGGGCTGTCAGGGACACAACCCTTCTCGTGGCTTCCTGACAAATGCTAAGCAAATATGAATGTTGTATCTTAAACCTGGAGCAGACAGGATAACGCGAGGCAGGGTCACTTCTCTGAGCAGGCAAATACCCAGCCCGATGGGCAGGCTCTGCACGGGTCTTGTGCTTGGGCAGGGACGTGGCTGCTCCAGCAGTGTCCTGTCGGGATAGCCTCAGCCTGGAATTCTGCACGGTCCAAAGACGAGTGTTTAAAGACTCTTCTCCTGTGTATCAGAGGTATGTGTTATATTAGGGTTTTACCCAACGATTTGCAACTTTTTAATAGATGCAAAGTCAAATTTAGCGTGAATGGTGCAAGGAAGGGGAGAGAGACACAGAAGGAGAGATGCTGTGCTCCTGAAGTCACCGGCACCCTGGGAGAGCGGCGCAGTCTCCGAAGGTTGCAGGGAAGAATGAGCCTCGCAGGCCCGCCTCTC
>VZRL01005061.1:1769986-1788543 GCA_013397895.1 Origma solitaria
GGCCGCCGGCCCGCCCCGAGGGACCCGCGCCCCAGCGGGGCTGGCGGCCGGCAGAGCCCCGCGTTCCGCCGCGGGTGGTGCCGTGCAGGCTGCGTGGGAACATTCTTGGCGGTCCTGGGCTCGCGGCCTCTCCAGGGACAGCTGGTCAGCAAGGGACAAGGACGACTTTCAGGCGGGGGAGCGGGGTTTTATTTTTTAATATCCGGGTAAAAAATACTGCAGATAAATCCCGAGCCGCCTGACGGGCCCGGAGGCTCATTCACAGTCGGCCCTGGGAATTCCCGCTCAGTAACTGAGGAAAGCTGCAGAACCGAAGAATTCCTTGTCCTGGGAATTGCCTTCCTGGCAGCCCAGCTGTGGCCCTCGATATCGCTGTGTCAGGCGCAGCTTTCTGCTGCAACGCGGTAGAAGAAGAAAACTTTGCAGGGCCTGCCATTGTCAGTAATGGTGAGAAACTGTTTCTTGTCAGCCTCAAACCATGATCGGTCTCGCATTGTGCTGCCTCCATCGCTATCCCAGTACTGCTGTCCAAGCACAGTGTGTGCTCAGGGACTGTCACCTAAGTGTTTCTGAGTATTGTGTGCACACAGCTGATGGCAAACACCCACCACGGGCCCAATTCCTAGGTACAGGGCATCTCATGCATCTGCACAGGATCACAAAGACCCTCTTTCCCCCACTGGCCTAACTTTGTGTCCTTCAGCCTGACCCAGGCAAAGTTCCTCCTTGCTATCTGGCAGTTACAGTTCCTCAGGTTTTGCAGGTCTTTCCAGCTGGGATGAGCACTGTAATGAGTTTCATGCTACTAATGCCTTGAGACAGGGATGACTTGAGGAACAAAAGGGATGGGTGAGTGACAGACCACGTCACACAGCCAGCACTGCCTGTGTGCATGTAGCACTGGTCAGGGTGCAAGTGGGTACTCACTGCTGGAATGTACTGAAGGAAAGGGGTCTGTGCTAGGCCTGAGAGGATGTGAAATGAGATGAGGAACTGAGTTGGCCCACAGGCAGCTCACATCCTGAGGAAGGGGAACCAGCTTCAGGGAGAGCAGGGACAGTGGGTTTGGCTGGGCTGGGAAGAGTGACGGTGGCTGCAAACCACAGTGGAGCAGGGGCTGAAAAGGAGACACTCTTACTCTGCAAGGACATCTGAGTTGGATGATCATGAGTACCTGCACT
This sequence comes from Origma solitaria, assembly GCA_013397895.1. Classification (NCBI taxonomy): domain Eukaryota; kingdom Metazoa; phylum Chordata; class Aves; order Passeriformes; family Acanthizidae; genus Origma; species Origma solitaria. The sequence goes on from VZRL01005061.1 coordinate 1,771,168, forward strand.
TTGCAATGGGAATTGGAGTTGCTATGAGTGTGTGGTGGGGAGAGCCAAGGCTGATGCAGACAAAATGGCAGTGCCTGCTCTGTAGCTGTGTGGCCGTGCCAATGCCTCACTCCTGCAGCAGACCCAGGGCTCCCTGTGCACCTGTGCAGGGGTCTGGCTCCCATCCCTGGGGTTCCACAAGCTTTCCTGCTCACAGCTACACAGAGGTGGTTTATCCTCTTTCAGCAGCTCCCAAGTCACAGTGTTACTGGTGCAATTTGTTGATGGAAATGTGGTTTGCAATGTCGTTTTCTTAGGGAATGAAACATTTTGTTTCTCTACTCAGGGACACATTTTTTCACTTTAATCTTTGGGACATCAATGAAAGTATATATGCATACTGAGTGTGGCATGGTCCTCATATTTCCTTTCATTTATTTGATGAAGTGAGAGGGCTCTACAGTTTTTTTACATATGTAACATTTTTCACTTGCAAAAACATGGAAAGAAAAAGAAAATGCATATTTCAGATATGTTTTTCTTTCAGCTGTTGGTTCTCAGCCTTTTGCATCATGTGCCCATGAAAAAGATAAAAAATATTTCTTACTTCATGTGAAAATTTGGGGTCCTTTGTCTTTTAGACCTTTTCTCAGTTTACACAGACACTCACACTTCCCCACCTGTAAAATGAGACAATAGTTTGAAAGCAAGTTTGTCTTCACCTACGTTTTTAGTTCACCAGGATGAAACCCAGGTCCTGTGGGGAGCACCCAGCTCTGCCCACAACTCTGAGCAGAACAGGCCATTTCTGAGCCCTAGGATCAAACAGTATGAGTTTGGTTGTGTCCACATTACAAAGCCCTTGAATCCACATGTGGAGCCTTTGTGTTCCTAAAACATAAGCCTTAATTTTTCATGTGTGTTTTTTCAGTTCAAAGCACATGAAAGAAAACACATCCTGTGCTGCAGTTCCTCTGAGCAGTGTTTGCATAGCATGAAACTGTACGCTTGCCCATGCTGCCTATTGGCAATTGTTCCTGATTTATGATATTGTCCAAACAGTGTTCAGGCATCATTTAGGAGAGTGTTATTAGCAAAGGCTAACATAGTGCCAGCATGTGAGCTAATAATTAAATAGGACAGACAATCAGTGGTCCAGTGCTGAAGCTCTTAAGCTGAGAATGTTTTGTTTAGCAGCACAGCCACAGCCTCAGAATCAACAAAAGCTAGAGGGATGTGATCTGGTAGATATGTAGTTTATACACTCCTCTGCCAGCTGGGACATCCCATAGCATCAGGAAACCTTGGTCCTTCCAACACTGCTCTGTTTCTTCTTTTTCAGTGACCATCAGCTGCCATACCATAATTCAATCACTGTAGTATTTATATTCTTATCTAAATAATCACAAAATCAGTTCTACTATGAAGGTTGTTTTGCTACAAAAGAGCAAGAACATGAATGATGTGTTGCACACTGTGTAAGGGTTCAGGCAGGAATGGGATGCAATGGATGTGCTGGGCCTGCAGCAAGCAGAGGATTGCCACGTGGAGAGCAGGAGGAGGCTTTTCTCCAAGGCTTTTCTCCAAGACAGCATCACAGGAAGCATTGTGATACCATGCTCAGAGATTGTGGATACTAATGCAGCTGGGATCAGGGCTGTGTGCACTGATTGTATGGTTCTGAAGGGCTGTCTTGGTTGTTCTTCAAATGCCCAGCAAGCTTCTTTACTCCTGCTATTTGTAGGGAACACAAATACCATGGGAGCAGTATTTGGATCAGGAAGGAATTCTTAAAATGCAGGGTGGTCCACATTTCCATGGAAAAGTAGTCAAAAACATCTCAAGGTTGTTAAGTTAAAAGAAGAGCATGTAAGAACAAAGACTTTTAATGTGTTTTCAAGGCCATTAGAATCTTCTAAACAGCTCATTTTTTTCTCTTGAGCAGAGCAGAACTTGTTCATAGTCAGTAATTGATCCAATACACTTTAACCTTTGCAAGTTTTCTGTTCTCACACTCCTCCCACCCTCCCCACCATTTTCTATTTTTATTCACTGTTTAAAACTATTTGTGTGTCCATCCTCCACCACAGGCAGCTCCCAGCTCAGATGCACTGATCAGTACCTGACCTTCCTAGTGAATGCACCTGGCTCAGCTAGGGTGAGACTATTCCAATGAGATGGCCATTCCCAAGGGACTGCCTTTTCTGCTGCCCTTCCCTAAATTATTATTTGTTCTCAGCAAGCTTTCACATTATTTCTTTATTTCTTAGATGTTTCTACCTGCCAGTTATTAGAGGGACTTTTGACGAAAAGTGAGGGCATAAGAAAATCACACTGGAAGACTACAAAGAGCTGCCTGTACTCCATGGCATCTCTTCCAAACCTCACATCTGGGGTGGGAACATTCGTATGAGTGGAAATGCACTGTGGCCTAGCAGAAGTTGGTTCCCTGCAACACATTCCTGAGCTGCAGACCGAGCCCAGACTAACATTATTTAAGTGGCAGGGCTTCCATCCCTTCACGCTGGGAAATGCTGCCAAGGTTTTATGAATCTTGCTGTTAGGGCATTTTTCTTACTGGGTTTCTATCTTAAGTGTCCTTTTGCACAGTTTCATCCCACTAGTTTCAGATACAAGCTAAAATGAAGAAGAATGACATGAAATGAAGCCAAGGGAAATGCATTAAGTCGTGTTTGCAGAGTACATTGATAGAACAGGACAAAATGTCCTTGGGAGAACAAAGAAATTGATTGTTAATAACACATTTAGTGATGCAGACACCAAAGAAGTTTTATAACTGCTATGAAGTCCCTGTTTGTTAAACTCATATTGCAGACCTGCAAAATGATCAAGGTAGATCAAGGTAGGAGATTACAGGGTGTGTATTTGGATCTCATGAGTTATCAAGCAGCCCTGTGCCTGCCCCCTCACAACTGGGTCATCTCCAATTCTGGGCATCCTCACAGAAATCTTCTGGACCTGCTGGCTTGGGGAATGCATAGCCAAGTGGGTAGCTTTTAGGAGCAGGACTCAAACTCAAGAAAAGTGCATTAATCTGACTCTAAGTACCTGACAAACTTTCTTTGATTGTATGAGAGCTGAACAGGATGGAGGGAATTTTAGTGATGCCTGCATTGAAAATGGATTGGTATCCTAAGTCCTGAGCAAAAGATCCAAGCCCAGCAACCTCTGACAGTAGCTGTGATTGCTCCACATACATTTGGCAATGAAAAGAAAGTTTTAAACTCATTTAATCCTTCCTGCTTTTTCTAATAATCAGGTTAAGATGAGAGCCATGCTGTGGACAGAAGGAAGGTCAGCAGACCCCTAGCATCTGTCACGTGAGAGAATTAAGAAGATGGATAAAGAGGAGAGATTTGACAAGGGTGATGGGAAAGAGGACCAAAAAAATTAATGCCAAAACTCAATAATGACAAAATTAACAAAGTGAGGATTTCTTAGTGAGTGAAGCAGCACCAAAACAAAGTCTGAACATGCTGGGACATTGGACCAGTCCCGAAACCTAAACCATCCGAATCACTGCCACTGGTTTTCCTTTGACAGCTTCAGCTACCAGGGGAAAAGAACTGGGCAGCAATTGCAGAGGAGGAGATCCAGGGAACCTCACAAGCTGGTACAGCACAGATGGCTGTGAGCTCTCTATCTTTTAGGTAACATATTGGAATTCTAGTGGCAGCAACATGTATAACAAATGAGGTCACCAGACTAATATTATTACAACAAGTTCCACATGAATTAATCATGTTTGAGCCATGATAACAGAGGGTTGGTTAGTGAATTATCTCTGAGGCTCCCATCTCTCTGGCACATGCTCTTAAGCCAGTTTCTTGGGCTGGGGCATGGACTGTTTTCTTTCAAAAGAAAGCAAGCATTTCTTTCAAAAGCAGACTCACTTAGTCTGAGTTTTCTTCCTCGGTAGGTCAAGCTTTTGTAGTGGAAATAATTCCAAAACTGCAGTATGATATTTTTTGGTAAGGTTTGATATTGGGTTTTTTCCCTCCTTTCTGTGCAAGATATTGTAAGGACCCTGGGAAAGTTTCCCCTACAAGGCATCTGGCTTTGAGATAAATGTAATCTCTTTATAAAAACACACTCTCACATAGCTTACACCAGTCTTGTGCTGGATGTGGTGTTCACCATAAATCACACCACCTTACTGCTAAACCAAGTCTAAAACAAAATGAAAGAAACTTCCTAGTGAATGTCCAGCTTTATTTCTGTCCTTCAACAGCAGGAAACTCATGTGAAAAGTTTTTACTAGTCCTTGCACCAAAAAAAAAAAAAGCTTTGGGAGATCTCCAGATAAAGCTTTTCCTGAATTAATAGACCACATAGGATAGCATATATAAATAAATAGAAACTCTTATGACCGTGAGAGCAAAAACCCCTGCAGGTGTGGAGCTGCTTGGGTGCCTGTGTGTGACATTGATGGGTCTGGTCACGGCACTGGCTTCCAGTGTGACCATCCTCCCTGATGCTGGGTGGCTGCCAAGCTGTTACCGAAGGAATGAGAGAAATAAAGAGAATGAGAACTTTGACCAAACTCCTGGAAGTCAGAGCAGTTGTTAGTTGACTTGCACATCACAACAAAAGTTGAAGTCAGGTTAATAGCAGTGGGTTATCCACAGGCTATTTTCCTCAGTCTGGTCATCCCAGAATCACTGCTGTGCTTTAGTTTGCAATACAAAAGTTGTCTCTGTGGCTCATATGTAGCAAGCAGGAAACCAGCAGGAAAGAGTGAAGATTCCACAAAAATTCCACCTTTTCCTGTATTACTGACTGTGCTGATGCTTTCTGTATTCAGTTCTTGTTTGGCTCCTGGGCACTCACCCAGATTCACTCTCCGGCAGAGACAAAAAGTGCCATTCATGAACTGAAAATTGGAGCTTCGGTTCTGGGTAACCATTTGGCTGACAGATGTTTCTGCTGGCCTGTCTGTCATCATTTTTTCTCCTACTAATTCCTATCCTAGGCAGTGTGTGGCACTAGTGCAAAGAAGGAAGGGGGAAAACCCACAAAAAATTTAAAACATTTGAAAACCTTAGGGTGTGAATTTCCTACATGTTGGCCAGTGATGTTGGGAGGGTGCGCCTGCACCTCCAGGTGTGGCTGGAAGCCTGACTGCAGTGGATACTTCATGCAAGTCAAAGGCACATGGTACACAACATCTCCCAGCTCTCGTTTCACAGGTCAGGGAGTTTCAGCAGTGCAACGGTTCAGAGAAATCCCTCTGACAAAATGTGCAAAGTTGAGCCCCGGTCCTACAAGTGTGATGGGCCTCACTGTTCAAGGAGGGATGATGGCAAACTTGTGTATGGGCATTGCTGCACCTTAGTAGAAATACCTTGAGGATTTCTGACTTCCTGGAGAGCTTAGAGAGCCCTCCACCTATGGAAGCACAGGACAATGGTGTTAGAGAGTAAGATTAAAATCTTGGAATTCATACATGTTCTTTTACAGAAGGAGTGAGGTCACAGGCAAATTAGCAAGTTGTTGGAAGGAGACTGGGACTGTTTCCAAACATTTGTCATTTTCCTACAAGGGATTTTTACCACCTCAATAAGCAGCTGTCCAAGGCAGGAGGCAGTTGAGAGAAACACTTTGATGACACTTTGGCCGATCTGGTCCTGGTGATGCTTCTAAGGGTGAGACAGTTTCACCAAACTCCACCCAATTCAGAAGACGGTGACTAATTCTCCTGCATACAGCCCATTTCCTCAGAAAAACAATCACAGGCTGCAGACAGCAGCCTGGTTCTACCCCAGTGATGTCCTAAGAAGAGCTAACGCAGTGCACCATAGCTGAGGGAGCCCTAACATGGGTGTGATACCCTGCCCAGGAATTCCAGTGTCACGAAGTAATTATTTATAATAACTCAGAGTAACAATTTCCATATGTAGGACTCAAAAACAAGAACTACAGGTTAGGAGATAGATACAGCTTGTTAGATGACAGCAGGATTTCCATGTCCTTTAAAATAAGATCTGTCCTGTTTTTTCTTCTGGTCTCCATCACCCCACCAAAATACAATCAGCTGCAAACAGATGTGTCAGTGGGCAGAGCTGGAATTATTGCTAGAGGTGTGAGGTGGGGTGCATTTGACATGGACTGAACTCTCAACACCATGATCATACTTTACTGATTAAAGAGGCTGAACAGATGCACCTTTCAGTTCCAGTGTAGATGAAAACCTTGACTATCTCCTCCAGGTTGGCAAGTCTGGTATTCAGGCTCTTTCAGGACTGTCCAGAATGTGGAAAATCATAAACAGAGTGAGAAAGACACAAGAGACAGACACAATCTGAGGTCTCCCTAAAAACTTCCATGCAAAGAGGCCTGTGTGCTTCCCTGCATGGAGGAACGAGATCTTCCTTTTCTCATCCCTCAGACAGTTCCTTTGTCCAGCTGGGCAGAAAAAGCCAGAAAGGTGAAGGTTAATGCCAAGGTGGTTATTTAGCTCAATGATGGCTTTTTTTTTCTCCTCCACCCCCCATTCCAACATGCACACACACGAGCACACACAGGGTCTGGCACACACACATCCTGGAGCACGGAAAGAAATTCCCTGCAGGACAGCAGGACACAGGCCAGGACCTTGGATGGTACTGGCAGCCAGTGCATCCTTGCCCTCACCCCTCAGAATCTTCAGCCCTGCCTAGTGCTCAGAGCTGGGTCACCAGCCCCACGCACAGACCAAGCTCTGTTCCTCAGCATAGCATCACCCTGGCTGTGGCCAGCACAAATCCCCTGGCCTCCAGCCAGGCCACAGGGTTTCTTTCCCCCTGTCTCTGCCAAAGCAAATTGACTTGTGACACCTTCCCTTATGTTTTCATCCTTTAAAGGGTGGAAAGCTGAAAGCCTGGCTTCACTGTGTTCACTTCCATGCCTCCTTTGTGCTCTCCCACCTAGATGTTAAATAAGCTCTTTCAGGGAGGACTGGCCATTGGAGCCACAGTTCAGCACTGTGGGCAGGCAGGGTAGCGTGTGCCTGTGCGCTGCACCCACTGTCAGGCACACGCCCAGGGTGCTCTCTTTGCAGCCCAGGGGAAACAGTGCTATGCCAGGAGTGTGTCCTGGCTCCTTTTGTTCCCTCTCCCCAGCATTTCAGCTCCCTGGGCCTTAGCCATCCTGTTGTTTTCATTTCAGAAAAACATATAACCTAGTTAATCCCTTCTTTGACATAATAGAACACATTGCAGGTTGTGACTGGAAGAGAAATAATAATTTTTGTGCCCTATGGATGATGAATCTTGTTGTCCTCCAAAAAAAAATTATAACTTTACAATCTCAGACAGGTCCTTATGCTGACAAGTGGATACCTTCCTTTACTTCCTTCACGTTAGCAGAAATCTAATCCACATATACACTACAAAGTCACCTTCTCAACCATCCACAGTTTGGAGCATTTTTCCCAAATAGAACGAGAAAAGGCTTGTCCATGAACTGAATGAACTCTGACTCTTCTAGTCCTCTTCTTGCATGAGATTATGTGGGACCACCTTGTGGCTTGTGCTTATGGAAAATATAACACTGAGGTATTATAACAATCCAGTCAATAATAAACTGATCAATAATAAAGGTGATGCAAAAACCAGGTGGGATCATCTGACAATTTGTTTTGCCAAGAAAGGCACAAAGGACCAAGTCCAAAGCCCAGTGGAAGGCACCTGTGCATGTAGATGCAGTCCAGTGAACTTGGGTGTAGCCAGCAAATCCATTAGCTGTGCTGTGGCAGTAGCCAAGGTGCACGGTACTACATCTCCTGCGCAGGTGATGCTGACAACAGCGCCCTCTGCCAAGATTAGTGCAAGAAAAGTGCCTTGCCAGGATCTCTTCTGCTTTTGTTTCTGGTGCAACTTGCTTTGTTACCACGGTGGTTGCCAATAAGGCATTCCTTAGCTGCACAGTGCCTTGAAGAGGGCATCTCAGCCCTGTTTATAACAAATTCAGAGCCTAGAGGTAAAAGAGCCACAAAACACCAGAATGTGCCATCTGGCCTTGGAAACTGGGAAACAAAGAGCTTACAAATATGCAGGGACCTCCCTGTGTTCCTGGGACCACATAGCAAGAAGACAGAAAAACTCAAACATATACGGAGAAGAATGTCTGCCCTCCACCCTTTCCATGTGCTTCAGCCAGGATGTTTGTGCTAGAAGAAAGCCAGTTGAACAATAAAACCCATATGTCAGATGCGGAAGTCTGGAATCCAACACACCAAAAGAAAAGATTGACACGACTTCATCCTTATAATGATGTTCTCCTCTCCAAAAAGGATGCACATCACCGCATCCTTATTAGGGGACCAAACTGATAATAGCAGCAGTGTGGTACTTGGCGCTTTGAACTTTTCCCCCAAGAATTGTGAAGCACTTACAGCTAAACCTAAACATATCTTTATATGAGATGGGAGGGGCTGTAAAGAGATAGCTTTGCTCTTTTTGAGCATGAAAAACCCATAATGCCATTACAACAAAAGCCAGATGCTCTAATTCACCTGGACATGGTGCTTTTAATGAATTTTAATGGAATTATGCCCCATCAGACTACAAGGCCAGAGGACTTGCATGTCTTCACACTTAAAAATAATGTTCTTGTGACCTTTTGTAGTTACATTTTTAGGAGTAAAAATTATATAAAACAATGCAACACAAGAGTCCTCACTTTTATAAGCATTATTAACACCTCAAAACACGTAGACACTACTGGAAATCTCGTCTAGTCCAGTGTGGTCCTGTAGGCTGCAGCTTATCACAATACAGAAATGTTCCATGCCTCCAAATTTGCTTTTCTAACAGAGAAATTGATTATATGGGCAGGGTCCTGCTTATGATCTTATTTCTGGTGGATTTTTTTGTCATCTACTTCTACTAAGATTTACCTTTAAGGGTCAGTTCCTTGGCATGCACAAGCTGGTGCTATTTCTCTGACTGTACTGAAGCTGTTCTGCCTGTGACCTATGTAACACAAGCTGGTGGTCTCAGATGGTCACCACTGGTCCTCTCCAGCCCTTTTGCCATCACCCTCAACAATGAGATCAAGTGCTTTACCACCCATAAAGACACTGCCATGTCATTCTGATCCCCATCAGGCTCGCTCATTTTTGCAGACAAGGTGGTTGTCACAGGAAAGTGTGTGCTGGAGAACTCCATGTTGAAGCTGCCTGTGCCAGGTTTGTTCTTGCAGAGCAGAGCACAGAGGTGCTTTGCAAACATTCTCACAGCCCTTGAGCAGCACAGGGCATCATGCCACCACGTATTCCAAGCCTGAGTTTGCTTCTTCCTCCGGGACCATAGGCAGGAAGTAGTAGTCTATGAGTAGGAGGACTTTTGGGTGAAGACAGCTCTCCTGTGTTGTCTGTGTGGCTGCTCTGAGCCAGACTACTTCCACTCTAAATGTGTTATTGCAGGGAATAGACAGGAGGTGGGTGGGGCTGCAGGGGCTGCATGGACAATAAAAGGAAATGCCTCTGCTCTGCATATGCTCTGGAGAGGGACGGTGCTAGTGCCAGGCAGGAGGGGTTGTTGTGCAACACAGGGTCCAGAGGGGAGGCATCTGCATGAAAACCAGAGAAGAAGAAAGCATTTGAGAGAGGGTGGATGGGTGGATGGGTGGGTGGTGTCAAGGGAGTGGGAACGAGACAAAAGAGGCTGTGTATGTCTGTGTGTGAGAGGATTGCGAAGATGAGATGTGCGGCAGAATGTCTGTGGGTGGCATGAAGGATGCAGCGCCTGCTCTGTGCTGCCAAACAGAACTCTCCATCCCAGATGCTCCAATCACCTTTCCAAACCCATCAACTACACCCTTATTTTACCCTGTTAACCTTCTGTATCCAATATTCTTTTCTGAAGAAGAAAAATTGTGGTATAAGAGTCTGGATAGGGTGTCAAGGTTCAGCAAGAGCTATCCATCCCTTCAAGAAAACAAACTGCATCTTTTCAAAGCTCCCTTGAGTGCACAGAGAGGCTTCAGAGTTGCTGTGGTGTTGGGTCTGAGGGTCATTAGAGAACAACCTCTCCAGAAATGTTTCTCCTGATTTTTGAGCCAATGAGCCATCTTCTTCTTACAAAAAGTATTCACATATATCAGTGTTACCACGGGGTAAACAAAAGCTTCATCTTTCATTGCAGTAGCCTTCCGACTACACTCCTCCCTACAACTTCAACATTTTGCAGTTTGAGTTTTCTGCTTTTAAAAAAAAAATAGAACGGCTTGGTTTGGAGACTGCCCGACCCATGTGGCTTAGACCAAGATGCAGCTGACCCCCAACACCCTGGGGTACTAGCAACTGACATTTGAAATCAGCTCCCTCTCTAAGCCAGGTTCCTGAAAAGCAGTTGGCACAGGCCAAAGAGATTGATAAATAAAATTAACATGTTTGAAGTAAAATAGAGAAAAAGAAAATCAAGCTTGTTCATAAACATCCTTCAGAAAGTGAAAATATAGAAATAGTGACCTAGTGGGAGGCTCTATTCAAAATTCCAGAGGATCATGGTAATCTGATATGTACAGAGACTTCATGAGTTTGGAGTCCTGAAGAATCAGACCACAGCAACACACATTTTGTCTTAGCCCCTGCACACCATCACACAATAACGGCCCTGGTTTGTAAAAGGTTTCAGTTTGTTCCTTTGGTGGATTGTAATTGCCCTGGGTCAGCTTCAAATAGGAGAAAAAAATGTTAAAGAAAAGAAGAGACAAAAGGAACCTTCAGAGGTCCTGAGCACTGTGCCTCATAGTGATCTCATGGCAGTAATGACCTCAGAGGTGTGTTTGGCTTGGTTCAAATTCACAGAACTGCCTCTTGCCAAGGATATTTTAAGTGGGCCAAAAACATCTGTAAACACACCCATCCAAAAACACATGCTGTGGTCATGCAGTTATAAACACACATCATGTGCCTCACATCAACTCATATGTGCTTCTCTTGGGAGATGTGGGGTCTGCAGTCATAGTCGCTGTTTATCACACAGCTCAGACGCCCCAGGCCTCAGCTCACAGGGCGAGTGAACTCAGCCCATCACTTGTAACCTGTGCCATGCAGTACAGACGTCTCCTGTGGAGTTCCTGATCCTGGATCCCAGATTGGGGGACTATTCCCAGGTCTTATTTCTCTTAATAATTTTTGTGTAAGTCATCTGAACTTTGCTGTGCTCCTCATAACTAATCCACTTAAAACAGGAAGGAAGGTGCTCCTGGGGGTCCAGTTTTCCAGGATGAACATTGTGGTCCTCACAGCAGAGGCTGTTTGATAGTTGTTGCTCAGCACTGCTCTCTGCAAGGAGCACTAGGAGCTGTGGATTGCCCCCGCAGAGCCCTTAGTGCTCTGCTTGCTGACATTCTTGGTGCTCAACACATGCACTAGATCATTTGCACAAGCTGCTGTGCATTCCTCTCCAAATGCACACGGGGTGCACTGATTACCTCCTTTTCCAAAGGCTAAATCATGTACACAGGACTAAGGCTGGGAGCTGGCAAGAAGAACAACCCTGTCTGCATAGGCAGAGTGCTTCCATGGCAAAAACTCATACTTTCAAAAGCACATATTTTCCCATAAATGGCCAGTCACAAAGAACCAGCAACCACGAGCTGATGTGGGCATAGGGAGGAGCTCTTATGTCCATTAGTGATGAGGGAGCAGCTCTGTGACATGATTGAACTACAGGATAAAATTGTGGGTGACTTCACAGCCAGTTCAAAGCGCATTGATGGTTCTTGGGGCCCTCAGCTAGCACATGGGGCTTGGGAATTTCATCTGCCCCCCAGCCCCTGGAGGACATAGAGCAACAAAACTCCCTTTTTAGCACATGTAGCTTTTCAGCAGCTCCTGAATGTGCGGACCAAGCAGTACACACCTCTGACTCCAGCCTCTCTTTGGGCACTGACAGCTTCTGATGGGACCTCCTTTTTAAACTATTTTAGAAAATGCACAGCTTTAATCACCTGTTTAAACTGTTTTTCAAAAGCTTTGGCACATAGTGCCATAGAAGAGGCTCTCTGAGCCTGCCAAAATTCAGAGTATTTTCTCTTGAAATGACCCTGTTTCACTGTACTGTTATAGCAGATACCAGACTGCTGACCACGGTCAGGTCACACAGCAACATTTGCTGGCATCCTGAGTTTGCTTCCATTGAGTATTCGACCTTATATTTCCCATGTTTGGTCCCTCTTAAGAAAGGATGCTTTGTTGGGATAGAATCCCAATAGGTATTTTCAAGTTCAAGGAAAGTGAAAAGAAACAAAACCAAGCCCCCACTGTGCAATCCTGCCTTCTGTACCAATACAGAGGCTGAGCTTTTTTCAACAGGTCTCCATCAAGGAGAGATGAAAGGCAGAGTTCAGGACCAGGTCTGAAATCTGGACTTAATCCAACACCACTAAATCTCTGGCTGCAATGATGTTACATTGCAGTGAGATAGAAGGGTGGAACCTGGAGGGAAATTATTACCAGTGCTTGAATATTTCATCTGAGTATGCTTTGGGGCCTCTTTTAGAGTTTTGTAATGGATCTTGCCAAGGCTTATTCTCCTCCATTGTGTGGGACAAGTCATTGCTGTTTCAGCGTTTCTGCTGGGGTAGTTTGCATGAAGAAGTCTTCAACATCAGCTTCACAAAGCAGAATCCTTGGGAGACCTGGCCTTTGTTCAGGAAAAAAAGGAAGTCACAGCTCTCCTTAGCATCCAGAGAATTCCTGCCTTTCAGCTGCCTCAACAAGACCCAGTGTATGACAGCAGAGTGCTGGGAAGATGCCCTTTTCAGCTGGGAATCAGCCCTGAGTTCTAATCTTCTACCTACGACTAAACAGTCCCAATGCAAATAGACATTCCTGCCCTTTCAAACCAGCTTTGTGTCAAGCTGTTTCCAGGCAGACAATGACAAGAACAGGCACGGGAAGAGAGCCTTCCTCATGCCATTACTATTAAAGATCTAAAGACCTGTTCTCCAGCTCTTTCCCTTTCCGGTGCCTCCCACATCTCTGCAAAACTGTCCAGAAAATACAGCTTTGCTAATCCAGTGGCTTTTTCCCCTGAGTCTGCAGGACTCTACATATGAAACAGAAGCAAGGCAAAACCTAATTATCACATTGATTAAAATCATGGCCCAATTTCACTGGGTTTACTCATGTGATTAAAGTTTCATTGAAGTAGGAAAACAGGGGGCAACTAAGGAATTATCCCACCAATTTCAGTGGGTTGTGATTTTTGCATGGATATTTACGACTAAATGAAGGTTTAACCCCACTGCAACTGGCTGGTCTTGTGTGCATGGAAATGCAAAAGATGAGATTACAAAAGCAGCAGCACCTTGGCCAAATAACTTCGGCCAAAACACAAGTGAGGTGTTTTCTAATCCTGCTCACTTGATGAATGGTGCAGCAAGACACGCTGTGTGTTTGTATTGCAAACAGGAGCACAGCCCCAAGCTGAGGGGGGGAGGAAGGGTGTACCTGTGGGAGAACCTGCATGTGTTGTAAATACATTTTTTCCTGACCTAGCAGCAAAACGATGTGTCACCCCATTCTAACGAATACTAGGCAAGCAGCAAAGGAACATACTGCTAATTGGCAAAAAAATATTTCACAAAGCAGTAAGTCAGCCATGAGAGGTAAGGGCCCTCAGGCTGAGGGTAGGAAAGGGCAATGACTGGCAATGGTGGCATGGGAAATGCATGCCTGATGTGGGGGTTCAGAGGACTGGCAAGAATTTTTTTTATAAAGCTTTTTGCCCTGAAGGAGGAAAGAAAAAAGAGTATCTGCCATTTAGAAGCATATTCCTTTTAGCAGCCTTCATGCTCTTCAGACATGCCAAATCATTGTGTAAAAATCCTGATGGTATTTTCAACCCAGAATGAAGCTACAACACACAAAGGAACCAGGCAAACAGGATGCCAGTGAGCCTTGCTAAAGGAAACACCATGTAAATCAGGGAGAGGAGGTCACAATGACTATAGGATGTATTACTTCTACAGCAGGGGCCAGCTCAAACTTTGCCTTGAGAACAGACTGAGCCCGGACAACTGTGTTAAATGACATTGTGTAGGGAGGATGTTATGGGCTAGCCTTCGCACATCAAAGGTTACCATCCAAGTCATAGCACAGGAACACAGAATTTTTTTACAGATCTGACCCATGCCCCAGCTAACCCAATTTCCTGCTCTCAGATGCAGCCCATGACTAAGTGCTTGAAGCGTTAAGGTTAGGTTTAGAAAAGGAGGGTCCTCCCTGGTTTCAGCTCACTGACAGTGCAGTGCCAGACTTGATGAAGTGTCTTACCTAGTTTCCACATTTGTTCATCAATTAGGGCCACTGGACATGAGAGTATTACATACACAGGTAGCAGTGTCAGCAGCATAGCAAACCCTGAGTCACACTGTATGTTTGCAGCACTGTAGAAAGGAAAACAAACCCGGGAGCATGGTGGAATTATTTGTTGATCCTGTGTGTTGGTAGACTCTTTCAAATAGTTTCTTTTCACTATCAAGTAGTAACTAAAAAAAAAAAAAGAAATTCCTATTGGTTTATAATCTTTTTCCTTCTGTTCAGCCCCGGTCTGTCTGAGTGGCTCTGCCAGACAGAGACCTCATCGCCGCTGCTCCCACAACAGCGTCATGGAGATCTGACAGCAGCAAAGTTTCCAGCCCTGTCCCACAAACAAGTGGACTTTTCCAAGCCGTTCCCTGCTTGCACTATATTCTGAAACAAACCCATAACCAGCAAAGGAAACAATTGCATTGGAGCGGAGTCCCTTGGCTTATTCTTTGTTTTCTAATGTAGACAGAGCCAGAGGTGTGGAATGCATCCCTCTATGATGCCTCCCATGGGATAATGCAGAGTTTGCATCTCTCCAAAGCATAATGATTTGGAGCAACATTTGTCAAGGAATTTATCTTGAATACCCTTTTGAAAACAAACTCCAAACTGTTGGTGTTTTATTTTTTGGAGGGTGCTGGGTTCTTTCTTTAAATAAATTCTTTTAACTCTAAGGGCTACAGTTGTAACAAGTTAGTTTTGATAAGAATAGGCTTACCTGCTAGAAAAGGCTGTTTCAGTGAAGCATTGACATTCAGGGCCCCTTTGAAAGACACCAGGGACCTAAAGACCATTGATGCTGTCAGATTTCCAAGACTGAATTCCTCCTTATAATATCCAGGCTTGCAGCCAATTTAGCTGGCATGGAGCAGTTGTAGCTTTAAAGCATGCTTGATGTGTATTCAGATTTCAAAAAGGAAAAAAAACCAAACAAACCCAGCATTGCAGTGATTCAGAAAGATACACAGATGATGGAGTGGAGCAACAAAGTCACAGGCAAAGCCAACACAAGCAGAGATGACCTTTCTAAATTCCACAGCACTAATTCTGCTCCTTGGAAAGAGTGCCTGAGCATTTGTACCCCAGCCCAATAGAACTATTTCCTTTCACCGTATCTGATTCCCTACATGGCTGCTGTGATACCATTAAAAAAACTAGTTTGAAAACACAGTGGGCTATTTATGATTCTTTTTTTATGAAGACTCACTGTTCTTCAGAAACTGATAATTTGTGATTTTTTTGAGCAGGAGGCAAAGAGGAGGGAAGATGATCCTCTGTTTAAGTTTGCTCAAAAATTTAGAAGTGTTGTCATTGTTACTGACCCATTTTTCTGATCAATAGCACACAGATATCCTAAAGCCCTTTGTCCATGCAGTGGAGATAAAGGAACACAGCTGAAATCCACCCAGCTAGCAGTGGACACATAATAAACTTAGAGTTTCTGAAGCATTTTTATTTAGTATAATGAGGGTTGTCAAACTCAGAATTCAGAGGAACTTACAACTGCAGAGGAAACATCTTCTGCTCATAGATTAGGAAAGAGGTACTTTGGAAAGAAAAGATCAAGAAATTTTATCCATGGCAATCCTTTGGAAAAGACTGTGCCATTTTAATTATTGTATTGTTGCTACAACACTAAGCAGAACCATATTGAGACTGGAGACACTAGACGGAAAAATACGGATGAAAAGCACTAACAAGCACTAGTCTTGACTGCAGTCTTAAATTAGTCTGTCCCAGTGGTACCTTTTCGCTTACAGGAAATGCCTCCTGAGGTATTTCCCAGGAGAAAGAAAGCTGATGGGGAGGGACTACATAGTTTGTAATACTCCATGAACGTGGGGCGGGGGGAGACGAGGGAGGGGGGTAAGCGGGAAGGAGGAAGGGAAGGAGGGGACTGGCTGCTTTATTTTTTATTTTTAAAGGCAAATCACATGAAGGGAGGGGTGTACTCTTTCATTTTCCAAAAGTGCCTCATATATCTTACATTCAAAAGTACTTGTAAGGGTTGTTTAGAGACAGAGGAGATGTCATTCCCGAAATTTCACAACTTGTCAAATTTTGTATCCAGAGAGAAAACAAAAATGAGACCACAGAGTACCAGATGGCAGATACAGTATTCTTCATATTTCTTCATAGTTTTTAAAAATGTTTTGGCCTTCCAAGACAGTCTGTGTGACTGAGATGTGGTACACTCTCGTTTTCTAAACACATTTATTTAACACTTTAAGTAGTTGCTTGCAGGACTGAACCTGGGACGTGAGAGATCAAAATAGCTTAACACGAATTAGAGCACATTTTTCTCATGTAATATATTCCTTTCAGCACATCTCCAGAGAGGGTTTTATAGCACAGATATTTCTCAAAGTGACAGAACTGTGAAAGTGTCTGCCCTTGGTATGTGTTTACCTTGGAATAATCTCTCAGGAGGCTTCTTTCTCAACACAAACAGACTTCTCCACAGACACAAAATTTCCACCGTGCAGACAGAAAACTTTCTAAAGGAAACTTCCTACACAACAACAACTAAAACCCACAAATGAGGGGGCCGGGGGGGCGAGCAGAAAGAGAATGCCCTTGGGCCCCTACTGCTTTTCTTGCCTTCTCTATGGTAACTGGTCCCAGAAGTCCCAGCACCCCAGACAGCCCCCGGGCAGCCCCCACTCTGGGTAGCACCAGTGATGAAGGGCAGCAGGAGCTCGGCCAGTCTCTGAGGGCTGCTACCACTCTGCTCTCTCTGGAATGTCAAAAATTCCCATGAGAGGAGCCTTAAAAGTCTTGGAGTAGGAAACAGTGCTCAGGTGCCCCGGTGTGCAGGAAGAGCACCGTTCCAGGACACACGTGCCCGGCTGTCCCGGCTCCCGTCAGTTCTTGGCTCTCCCACCGCTTTCGCTCAAAAAATCCATCTTCCAGCGCCACTTTCTGGGTCCCGCTTTCTCCGTACCAGCTCCGGGCTTTGCTCCTGGGCAGCGCCCACCGTGGTCATCACGGCGAGCTGGGACCGTCCAGCCTAGAGCAGAGGCAGTTCCGGGGCGGCCTCAGAGCCTCTCACGTGCCCGAAGGGGGTCCCG
>VZRL01005061.1:1788694-1831837 GCA_013397895.1 Origma solitaria
CGGCCGCGCCGCGCTCCGTCCCGCGGGGGCTGCGCCGCGGACGGGACCGGGGCGGCTTTGCGACCGCTGGGGTGGCTGCGCTGCGGGTCGGTGGCGGAGTCGTTCAGCTGTTGACCCCGGGGCCGCGGGAGGCTCCGCGGAGGCGCTGGAACGGGCGGGGGGCGGTGGAGGCGGGGCCGGGGNGGCGGGTCCGGTGTGTGTGGGGAGCCAGGGTCGGGGCAGGAATCATGCGGGGCTCTGGGAGCGCCGGTGCGGTGGAGCGTGTTCGCAGAGTCGCTGCTGCATCCAAGAGAGCTGTCGTGTGCGCGTTACGTGCGCTCGTGTCGGGACAGAGCGACAGGCGCGGTCCCTGCCGTCGCTGCTCCGTCCCTGTGCCTCCCCGGGAGCAGCTGCAGCCGCCCCTAAGGGCAGCTGGTGGCACCGGCTGCGGCCGGACAGGGGTGCCCGGGCTTCAAGGAACCGCAGCTGCCCTTGGTGATTTTTCAACTCAACAGAACAAACAACAAAATACTGTATTAGCATAGGATTAGCCTGAAATAATGGAAAATAAGAGGGAAAACTGTAAGCGTTATCCAAAATGCCAGTTTGAAATTCTCAAATGAATCATCCAACAGAAACAGTAGCTGAGTGGAACAATTTTCTTTGCAGGGAGTTTCCACTGCAATAAATAGCAACTTCTGTTTAAAAAAAAGAAAAGATTTGCAGCTAGTTGTAATAGTGGTTGCCAGGGGCTGGAGTGTGCCCACAGCCAGAGAAATCCTCGTGATCCAGAGTGATGGTTCATAGCAAGCTTTTGCTGCCAGTTCTTTAGAGCCAATTGCAATTTTTACCTATGAGCCCTGCCTAAGACAGGGGTGGCTGGATTTCCCTTTACCTTCTCATCTTCTTCCATATTTAGAACATTCCTTAACATTCTTTTTCCTAAGCAGACCCCTGCCTATTGATGCCTTTGTGTAACCCAGAGTGTTGCTGTGATGTGCCAACTCCACATTATTTGCAGAGGATGGGAAATGAGGGCCTTTAACAGGGTGCTGTTTGCCTCAGCATGACATCCAGTGTCTCACTCGCACAGCCTGAGCAGTAGGGCCATGAACACCTGCTTCTGCACAAAGCTCTACATAGATCGTATTCCCCGGATGCACAAAACAGAACCAGGCACCACATGTCAGCCTTACAGTGATGTCTTCAAGGACCTGGTCATCAGTTTGTCCAGCATGACTTTGAGCTAATTAAACCACTGGTATTTGATGAGTTATGTATGAATGGGAATGTTCCTGGTCATGGCACAGCTGCCAATGCCTTGATGAGACCTGGCTCAGGCCCAGCTGTAGGGAAGTTCCTGGGTAAACTTCCTGGCCCCTGGACTGGTGCTTTCCAGTGCGCAGCTAAAGAGAAGTGAAGTATTCGTTTGTGAGCCAGAGAGAAGGTGCTCAGGAGGCTGTTTTGGTATGCACAGGCCTTTAAAACCTGACCCCAAGCCTGCAGCTAAGCAGTTTTCTCCAAGATCTTGCTGTCTGCACAGGCAATAGCTGGTTGTAGCCCATCTATTTATCGCCCTCTAGTGAGGTTTTAAAAATTAACATAGATTTCTTCCATGAGGAAAATTAGTATTAGGGTTTATGGGTTTGAAAACTTTTGTATTTTCTGAGAGTCAGTGGCTTCAGGGAATCCCTCTCAAACATGATACCACACTTTGGATGGGTGCATAGCCTAATTTTGGATGGGCATGGAGACATAATGGTAGTCTGTGCCTCCCCTGCAGTCTTTGGGTGCTCAGCAAAGGTCTTTCCATCAACAGCACTGGACACAGTTCCTTTAGTTTTAGCTGTCTTTAGGTTTTGGTCGAATCCACATGCAGATCACTTGACATGGCTCTGTTCTAGGTGATTGCTTTTGCTTCTTGGTGCTCCACCTTTCATAATTATAATTCAACTGGGCTGGCACCAGACTTGGGAAGTGGCCTTGTCTTTGCAGAGGAGCTAGCTCCAGGGGCTGGAACTGTTTTAGGTTGCAACCAGGGGATGTGATTCAATCATCTCTGTAGTCAGACTGGTTTTACTTCACAGGTGTGAGAGATGATGAGGAATGTTCCATGAATATGGTTTCTCTTAATTAGCCTGAAGATGTAGCGGGTGCTTGTTCTTCATGACCAGCCATGAGGGATCTCAGATCCTCTCCTGCTTGTAATGTGTAAGATTCTGATTTGCAGCTCTGATGCAGAGATTCTTCTTGTGGATCCTTTCCAAGTCCCTCATGGACAGCATTACATCAGCACGCCCTACTCCATCCTCCTGCCTGCCCCAGGTTCACCACCCCACGTCACACCAGCACCCTCCAAAACACCACCAGATTCCCATATTTGTTCCATTCACCTTCATCCGTATACTACTCACTCCTCCACTCTTGCCTGTGGCACCATTCAGATCTGAATACAAACATCTCTGAGAATGCCCACAGCAGCACTCAGTCACTCAGGCTGTTGCACACCTGTGTCATGCGTCACCTGTGTGCAGTCACACCTATGTCACAGTGCACCTATCTCAAATGAACACCCTCAGCAGCCTCCGGAGCACCGGGAGCACATCGTCTGTGTCACAGCAGTGCTCAGGGGACATTCCATGGTGTCTGACTGGGAGCTGGCAGGCAGAGATCACCCAGGGGCCATACTAAAGTGTGGTGCTCTGGTGCACACCTGAGCTACATGGATGGTTTCTCAGCTAAGTCAGGCAATCTGCCTTGGCAGTTTCCCACATCTCTGTGTGCTGCTGGTGAGGGACTGACATCTCCTCAAGGCAGTGTCAGCGATGTAGGCACTGACATCTAACAGAGCAAACAGCGAGTCTGCCTAACAGTACCTTCTCCACTCCAGCCAGAGGCTGGGAGTGTGACAGTCACTGGGGTTTAAAACAAAGCTAAAAACCAATACACTCCACTTCTTATCTTCCACTTCTCTGCATTTCCTCCTAAGGCATCTTAGACCAGTGGGAAGAGGAACTGGCCCACCGAGTTCCAAGAGGAACTCGGTGCCCATGCACTAGGGATCAGCCCCTCTTTGCTTGTGCGCAGTGCTGCCCTCCTCATGTTCATACAGAACAAATGGCAGGACTGATAAGGACATGAAAGTTTCCAAAACCAGGCACCCATAGTTAGCCCCTCTGAAAACAGGTAGGGCAGAGCCCAGTTTGTGGCGTGTGTGAGAGAAATTGAAGCAAAACAGGATGCTTTTGTGATTTAAAACTTATTTTTCATAATTCCTATTTAAAGGCATGGTTTGGTTTGGCTTTGAAGTTGTCCGCTACATTATTGGGAAATTTATGACCCAAAGAGCTTTGTGCATGTTTATGTGTGTATGCAGGTGTGTATGTGCACGTGTCCTTGTGTAGGGATTGCACATGAAGATGCTACTACTCAGCCTCAGGAAAATTTTCCTCCTGAAAATTAGTAAAACTGGTAGGTACTAACAGCTAAGTAATGGCAAATATAAATTCTGTCTATATAGCTCTTCTGTAAATCTTGCTGGATAATTGGGTTTTTTGCTCTGAACACCTCGAAATTGGAAAGATTATGTCAAATTATAAAGTGTTTACCAAAGACCCATGAAAATACTCATGACTGGATGTATTAGTCTATGCATAAACATGTTAAGCCCAAGTAATGGGAAATGGGGCATAACAGGCAGATTAGGAAGCTTTTTGGGTCATCTGTACCCCACAGTATGTCCTGTATTTAGTCTAGTTTCAGCTGATACAGTTTTCATACTGTAGATGTTAAGGCAAAAGTGAAAAGGAAATACTGTGAGAAATTAAGGTAGGGAATAATATACGAATTGAATAATTGTCTTTAAATGGAATGTTTCTTGGAGTTTTCCACTGCCTACCCCTTCAGGCTGTACTGGAAATGGAGGCAGAGAGAACAATATCTCCAAAAAGCCCCATGGTTACTCTCCAGGTGCTCCTGGGGGCAGGTGAACCTCCATGCCTCTGTGCCTCTGTGCTGCCACTCTGTCACACAGATCTAACCCCCACAACACCGCCCTGTGCCCTTGCACAGGGCATGAGGGGTCATTGTGCTGCTTTAGCCTTAGTCTGGTTGCCAGGGGATGATATACCCACCCTCATCAGCCCCATCCTCTGCAGAGCACTGGCATTTTAGTACTGCCTTCAAGGGAACAAGATTTTCTGCCTTTGTTGTTTCTTTTCCTTGGCTCATCTCAGAGTTGCCACAGTGGATTGCAGCAGTTGCTGCTGTGCAGTAATTATAACAGCCTTGTGTAAGGAACTCTATGTGCATAGTAGTGATTCCACTGTTTGTATTTTTCTACCTCTCATGGCATCAAATAATGTGACATGTCCTTTAAGGCCACACAGCCTGACTTGCATTGGTTCATAGCAAGAGCTTTTTAGTAAAAGACTGTGCACATTTCTTTGCTAGCCTTGACAAACTCTCCCCTGGCCTCCAGGTTATTTGATCTCCGAGCTCCTCATCAGCTCTACTCAGATTCTCTCCTTCCCTTTCTCAGCCCACTGGCAGCTCTTCAGGCTGTGTTTTCAAACCTCTCCTTTGCACCTTCTGTTTCACATGGGCTCAGGTCACATAATGCTGCTCCCTCCTGCCTTTCCTTTCTTGACATTTTCTCAGCTGCTGAGCAGTGTGTCTCTCTTGGCCTCTATCACTGTTCAACCCTTAATATCTTCCTTTAACTCCAAAAACTGGCAAAAAAGTGCAATTGTTTAAGCCAAAATCTACTTTTGTTTGCCCATGTAACTTTAGACTTGCAGCTCCACTGAAATTCATGATGTTTGGATCCTCATTTGAGGCTAGGATGTCTATTTTTCATTTCAATCAACTGCAGAATCCTGTGGAATTAAATCCTGCAATTCAGCACAAACCTATCCTGGGGTTTGAGGAGTAGATTGACAGTAAATGCTACTATGACTGTGCCCACACTGATGCTGACAGGCAGATGAGCAAGTAGCAGGAGGAAAATGCCTTTCATGGTGTGTGTGCTAGCAGAGATGCTGTTGATTAACTCATTTTTCAGCCAGCCAGCTCTGCGAATGCCATTTAACAACCGCCGAGTCTGTATAATGCTAACGGGATGCTTATAAGGCATAAAGGGATTAATGTTCATCTCTAATGAAATCCAGGTGCACAGAGCTGCCTCTTCTCAAAGTCCTTTCTCTGGCCAAGCTGCAAATAAAATGATTTAATCATTGTAAATCGATGAGAAGCACCATTACTCAACATGAAGCAACATTCACTTGGTACTTAAACTCACAGGCAGTGAAGGCTGCTGGCAGTGGCCTGGTGGAGGGGCTGGGGTCACCCACTGACGCTCTGCCTGCAGTAGCATCAGTCATGCAGGGGGACACATGGGACCTTCCTTGGGGAGCACAATTCTTGAAACTTTGCATTAGGACTGGGGGAAGCTGGATTGGAACCAGCCTCCTTCTATCCCTGTGCAAATTTCAAGGCAGTTGAAATTTGTTGTAAAGGTGCTGTAAAGGTGTTGCAAAGGTGGTTGTAAAGGTGTTGTAAAGGTGTTGTAAAGGTGTTGTAAAGGTGGTGAGTCTCTGGTCAGTCTCCCCGGGGTGTTGTAGGCCACTGGCACCTTGGCACCTTGCCCTGGGTGTGTGTCTGGGAGAGGCGAGGATTTGTACTGGTGTCAAGTGGAGCTGCACTGTCTGATCAGAAGACTTGGGGCATTTCTGCCTCATAAACCATTTGTGGTTTGCACTTTCTCTTCCTTGTGGAGTTCATATTTCCCTCATACACACGCAGCCTGGATAGTCTGCATTTCAAGCACTGGGCCCTAGCAAGGTCTGGACCACCATACTCACACTCAGAAGCACAACATGGAAAGGCTGAAGTAATTCTGCAGCTGAGCAGACACAGCTGTCTGTGAGTTTTAAGTTTTTCATATGGCAGGAGGAGGGGTTTTGAACCAAGAGGCGAGGGGAAAAGGAGTTATTTTAAAGACACTAAGGAATGTGTTAGATTTTTGTGTTCCTTGGGTTTGGCCGCTCTGCAAGTTTTTCATTTTGCCAAAGCTCAATTCAGTGAACTGTTTATTTGCATTTTTAAAGAAAGAGCATGATTCTTAATTTACTTTGGCCTCATTGATGAATTTTTATACTGTGAAACTCAGCAAGCTCCTTTCCAATGTTATATATACAACTTCACAACAGAAACCTCTACCCCACAGTACCAAACTAAATTAAATGATCCAAAAGGCTTTATAAAAGTGTTCCCCCATTGATTTCCCATGTGAGTAGTATCTGTAGTCACCTTTTAATCATTGATACCATGCTCATCATCAGAGCATGCCTCAGCTTAAGGCCAAAGACCATATATGTGTGTAGAGCTCTGTAGAGGTTTTCTTTAGAGCTGTAGAGGCAAAAATTCCTTGTGAGATGTTCCTGGGGTGGCTTTCAGCATTGGTACCAAGGAAGGAAAGGGATGAGGAAAGAGTCCTGCTATAAAATGATACCAAAACTTGCAGAGGCAATCTGTTATGATAGATTTTCACCATGGGCTTTCAGGCAAATCCCAACGGGTGCCAGCTGTTTGGTCTAATCCATTGCCAGCACATATTTCAAATTTACTCAGCCCTGGACATCAGAATTGTGACAAAACTGTCTGGACCTCCCAGAAAAGATGGAGAAATTTTACAAAACAAGGTTTTACTTTTCCCACTACTTTCAATCTCCCTTACCACTGTTCGAAGTGGGAAGGAAGCGCTTCTTCTAGCAGCTGTTCATGTCTTGCCAGGTCAAATGCTCAAAGTTCAGAAGTATTTCTGAATCAACTTCAATATTTATTGGACTCTTCAATTTCCATCAATTAGTGATTTGCTGTGCTGTGCTAGTGACAGAGACTTGCATTTGTGTTGTTCAAAGTTTTTCAAACTGATATTGATGCAAAAAGTACTTTTTCTGAGTGTTGCATGTTGAGGGCCTATTCCTGCTGCAGGTGTTGACTAAAGATCATCCTCACCAGCAGTAAGCATTTTTCTTGCAGTGCTTCTTTTTTGTTGTCCCAGAATACATAAACTCCCCTCTCCTGCTGAACCTTAAGATTTGCAGAGAAAAGACCCATCTGTGGGTGTCTCAGCAGAGGCTGCCAATAATTTTCACAAATTCTGTCCACCAGCACTGTATCAGGGTTGAGGCTTGGAAATAGCAGGATATTTTTTTCAGTCTCATATTCATCAGTTTTCAACTCTCTGTCTGGTTGTGGGACCTCAGTGAGGGAGCCCAGAGCTGCAGGTGAGCATCATATTTTTTACAGAGGCCCAGCTCATGGGTGAGAGCTGTGGTTTGTCTTCCTGCTAAAAGCTTTTGGGCCCCTTTTCAGGTGCCTGTCTTTGGGTGCCAGTTGAGAGTTTTGCTCTGCTTTGGTACTCCAAGCAGTGCCGTGTCATGGGAGTGAACATTCATGTTGGTCTCCAGGCATGGGCATTGCTGGTGGAGGACAAGGCAAGGCTGTGTTCAGTAGCCAGAAGCACAGCCCCAGGCCACAACAAGTTCCAAGTGTCCTTATTTAGGTTTCAGCCCAGTGCCATTTAGGAATATCCTCATTACATCAGCTGTTCAGAAAGACCTGCTTCAGTCAGGAAGACTGGTGCTCTGCGTGGCAACGGTCCCCTCCATGCTTTGTAGGACATCCTCCCTCATTTCCATCCATTGTTGGCATCGCTCCAGACTCCAAGGAAGGCACAAGTAATCCATGGGAGCAGGGAAAAAAGTGACATGGAACAGATTAGTGTGAATTAAGCTAATGCCCAGCCACCTCCCTTTCCATCTCCAAGTGGAAAGCCCACTTGGCCTTTGGCAGACAAGAGTTGTTTCTCCCAGTCCTGCTTATATGGGACATTTAAAAATAAACCAGCAGGGGTCCATTTCTTGGAAGGAAAAGGAAATGTTTCAAAGTGTGTCCTTGCAAACTGATTTACTGCCACCAGGCTCTGCATATTTTAAGAAATGTTTTTGTTTGGAGCTGTGTGTTAGCAGTAAGGGAGGGGGAGGCAGTTAGTGAAACATGACAGGAAGATGAAGTTGTGCAAAGTGGCGCAGATAAATATTTACACCCAAGTTTCTTAGCTCTGAGTTCACATCAAGCCATGGTTTGTACAGAGCATGTTTTTTGGAGGGCTTGCTCCATTTTGGAGCCTTCTCCCTTCCCCCTGTCATATCATGCTGGCCTGCCTGCCAGGCAGTGAGCTGGAAGGAAGCTGGCTAGCAATGACCACTATCATGGGAGCATACCTCTGCTGTATCTAGCGTCTTCACAGAGTCACAGAATGAATCAGGCTCTAAGGAACCACATTGGGTCGTCTGCTCATCCTCCCTGCTCAAGCAGGTCATCCCAGAGCACACTGCACAAGATTGTGTGCAGACACTTCTGGAATATCTCCAGTGAGGGAGACTCCACACCCTCTCTAAACAATCTGTTCCAGTGCACGCAGAACCTGCACAGTAAAATTATTCCTCATATTCAGATAAAACTTCCTGTCTTCCAATTTCTGCCCATTGCCTCTTGTCCTACTGCTCAGCATCACCAAGCAGAGCCCGGCTCCAGCCTCTGACCCCTCCCTTCAGATACTGATAGACATTGATGAGGTCACCTCTCAGTTGTCTCTTCTCAAGGCTGAACAAGCCCAGCTCCCTCAGCCAGTCTTTGTAAATGAGAGGATCCAATCTTCTTCCCCTGGCTGAGAACTGTGCAAAGAGAGGGAAAACAGCTTAGAAAACAAATCCCAGCCCAGGCTTTTTTCTAGATCCTAGAACTCCAAACACTCACCTTTTAAGAGACACTTAAAAGAGAAGAAGTGGAGGGTTTTCTATCTTAGATTCTGAGCTGGGCAGGAAACCAAGGCTAAGGAGAAAACACTTCTCTTCCAAGGAGCTGGTGGCATGAGTGTAGCTTTTCAAGCCATCAGCCAAGACCAGGCTGGCAGAGTGGCGCAGCACCCTGATGAGACTCAGAGCAGACAGGCACAGCTGGCCTGCCTCCCAGTGGGTGCCCTGTGATGGATTTCCCATTTGAGGCAAGGGGGAATGGCTGCAAGACAGCAGCTGCTGGAGCCCCTGCTAAAACTGTTCCAGCTTGAGGGGTCATATTCAAACTGTACAGTTTGCCAAGTGGCAGATGAAGTCTGGGAGCAGGGGGGAAAGAGACAGCAGCCGTGCAAATGCGCTTTCCCCTAAACTCATTTTAAGTGTAAATCCACACAAAATAGCAAGTCTAGGTTTTTTCAGTTCATGTAATCTAATGCCTGATTCCCTTTTATATGCTGAAGAATTTCCCCTTCTGTTTTGTTATCTTTCTCTAATGGCATTTTCTAACTAGAAATGCAACAGCAGTCTGACATGGGCACATTGTAGGAGCATCCAGTGCTCACATGAACAGAGCAGGAGGCAGCAGTGTCCTGCATTATCTCATTAAGAGACTTTTGTAGGCATGCCTCTGCTAATGTAAACTCATTATCAGATAGAACCGCAGCAGTTGTTTACACATGGATGGATCCAGGTTCAAGTGATGAATTGTTTCTGTACTCTTAACTGGGTTCTTAAGTATTTTTTTGAATGTTGTCTGAGAACTAAGTGGCCATGTGCTACAATTATACAGTAACTTTTTTCCCGTTGCAGTAGACCACTCACAACTGTGCTCTGTTGATTAATAGCAGTGATCTGCTGTCTGCTCTGACACCACAAGCTGATACTGGGACGAGAATATTTGTAGGAAGAAAGTGTTTCACAACATCCATCCAAGAGTAAGAATAATGTTGATGTTGCAGGCTCTGAACAATCCGTGATGCTCCAAATAGTAAAAGACATTGTGACCTATGTTTTACTCTCTGACTGTGTCTTTAGCAAAATAAACCTCCCTAACAGATAAGAAGGTCAGCATGAAATGGACTCTGAGTCCACAGTTATAAAAATTGGTGTGGGTTTTTTTGAAGAGTATAGTATTCTCTTCAATCACAGTCAATGATACTCTTCTACTTTCATCAGCTTTGCAGCTAGAAAGCTACTGTTTGTCTAACAAGAGGAGAGTGACAGGGACAGCTTAGTGTTCTACCTGAACGAGTAACAGAACCTGGAAGCTAAGAGCATTGGGAGCAGCAAATTTCCTGTGGAAGTGTGAGCTGGGTGCTGCAACCCCACCCTGAATCGCTGGGGCTGAAGAAAGCACAGGGTGTTTTTAAAGAAACACTGTATCAATGTTTCTGAAACAAATATTTCAATTCATTTTTTGCAGAAGAATAGCCCTGTTAAACAACTTTTTTTTCATTTCTGAATGGCAACTAAACCAAACAGCGTCATTCCAGTGCCACAGGCATTGCAGATTTTGACTAGCTATTGGCAGAAGGAAAATCCACCCTGCACTAAGCAGGTGTCACTATTTTTCAACTCCATCCCACCTTAACTATCTGGAGAATAACATTGAAGTGCAGAGGTCACCGGGGGGGTGGGAGGAACCCTCCACTGCTGCTGGCCAGCTGAGCCGATAGCATAGACCATACATGGATTTGGAATGAAGGGCATTAGACTCACAACCTCCCCAGTGCCAAGAAATACACAGCTAAAATCGGCAGCTCAGCAATGAGTAATGCACAAACATGGTCCAGAGTGTTACAAGTGTTCAAGCACTTCCACAGTATGTTGGGCAAATGAGTATCTGTTTCCATGGCACCAAAACAGCACAGAAATCACGCCATGTCCTTCAGTGGTTCTCTGATTCCATGCCCAGTGAATAAGAGCAGAGCTGACCTCCAGGAAAAGTACGCCCTGGCTCCAACTTGGTGGAGCACAATGAGGTCCCCTCTTTATCTGGAAGGAATGCTCATGGGCAGGGGCTGCCCGACACTGCTGGCAGCCAGGTGAGCCTGGCTGTGAGCTACCAGCCACCTCCTTCCAGAGCCCAGCCAGTCCTGCTCGAGCCCAGCCTTTGGGCAGGAGGGTGAGTGGGCTCCAACATCTGACAGAGGCCTTGTAATGCTTCTTCTGTGTGCTGAGATGGGAGGGGTTTTTTTTGCAAGAAAACCATAAAACTGTAGAGCTAAGAAACATGCAGAAATCAGAGTGCATTTTCATGGCATTGGGAGAATACTCAAGGCATTAGGAGACTATGTTTGGCCAGCAGTCTCTTAAGAAAATATCACTTACATGGGCTGGCCCATACGCACTCAAATTGTTTTAAATGGGGTACACAGCTAGGTTCTCCCACGTGGAGAAGGAGCACACAAGCAACTGTTCTATTTTGTATGCCTACTGAAACCAAAGGCAGAACAATTTTTATTCCTCTATTAAATATGCAAATTAAGTATGCTAGCCCTGAAACCGTGACAATTAGTTGTGTCCAACTCCCTCAGTCAGATGATAGTTTTAGAGTGGCTAAGATGATTACCTTACCTACTGCAAGGTATTGTGTGCTGTAGGTTTCTTTGACACAGAAGGTACTATCACGAGCAAGGATTAATGACAATTACTATTATGCCATTGAAGACATTGCTGCAATGCCCCTGGCACAAAGATGCATCGGCTCACCCTGTCCTCATCAGTGACCTCTGCAGCTGGCAGCTGCTGCTGTTTTTCCCCAGGCATCCACGCCCACCCTTGCTTCCCACCTTAAGATAGTGCATGACTGATGCTTTGCCGTATTACGTTTGTAGGAACATTTTATCCTATTAAGGCACCTTCAGAAGCCAGATGTTCTGTTTCAGTAGGGACTTCCTTTTTTTAAAACAAGCATTTCTGAGCTGATGTTATTTTTATTCAGTTCTCCGTGTGAAATTTCCAAAGACAGATTTTTGCTTGGCAATGTCATATCAGGGTATGAGGGAGAAATTGCCGTCCATCTGTCTCTGTCTACATATGTACATGTACCCAGGGAACCTACTCAGGGAGGACTACTGACTCTGAAAAGCTGAATATTCATATATTAGGAAATTGCTTTATTAAATCACACTTGCAGGCCCACTCCAACTTCGAGTTATGTAATCATACACTCTTTTTCCCAAGGTCATCTGTGCTTTGAAGGCCTCTGTTGGACCTGATCAGGCATGGAGTCAGGAGTCTGTGTTGTAAAAAGCTCTTGCCTGTAGGATTCCCAGGTCTTTTGTTGCAGAAATCAAAAGTTGTCTTGTAAACTAAATGAGAGATGAGAAGGGTGTCCCTTCCCTGGCAACTGGACTCCACACCAGCCTCTGCCATGGGTTTCCTTTCTGAACTGTGTTAAATCCCTTCCAGCAACATTTTTTTTCTCACACAAGCCCCTGGAGATGGATTTGCAGCCATGCTGAGCTCCCGTAGCTCCAGGGCTTTGAAGCAAGTGCTTCAAACCAGCCCCAGCCAGATTTCCAGTTTGCTCTGAAAAACCAGACACAATGTGGTGAATACCAGTCACATAAATTGACTGAAATGGCTCTGTCCTTCATCTTTCCATCACTGATATGAGGACAATACCTTCCTCTGACATCATAAGAATGTTAATGTTGTCATAAGGTGCTGAGCTGTGATAGCCTTGTGTCCTCAGGGATGGGACCAGTGAGCTCACATGCAATGAATATTTTTTGTGTTCAGTACAGTCCTTGAAAAGTATACAGTTAACCAAAGGAACAAACATTCCCCACAGGACCTCTCCCTCCTCAGCCGGCAATCATGGTTTCTTTTATTCTTAGAATTTTTCATATTTTGTAACATTCAGAAGTCAAAAGATCAGTAAGTCTCAGGAGGCTCTGAACTCCCTGGCACTTAAAGCTCTGACATAGGCAAATGCTGAAACAAGAAATGAGCCACGGGGCAGATTTTCCCATGCTTACTAATCAAGAGTCACTGATGTAAGCATTTCTCTCCCAGGCTAAAATCTGTCATGTTTCTCCAGCACAAAATTTATTTATCAAATAAAAGGAGACCTGTGACATCTGTATGTGTTGACTTGGATAGTTACCATTTCTAACTCTCAGGTCTCACCATTGCAGTCACCCCACTTCTGTGTTATACAAGACTTGGTGGCTGTGGCTGTTAAAAAAGACACAAGTGTCTTGAGGTTAGGCTGCCTGGAGAGTGGCCTAGTAACAGCCTGTTACCTGAATCCCTGAGTCATGGAAAATTAGAATAGAGAAAAATCTACTAAGGAACCTCATCCATCCCTCCAGACAATAAAGTACGACTCCCTAGAGTATTATATGCGCTTCATATCTTTGTGTGGTCCAGTTTTAGATTGTATTTCTATACCTTTCCTTAACAAACTGTTCCATGGTATGAGTGTTTGGAAGTTTTTCTTGAACTGCATACTCGGGGTTTTTTTTCCTCTGTATATTCATATAATTACTTTGAGATTTGGCTGTGAAAACATAAATGTGAGAGTTGAGCAGTGTTTTAATGATCAGGAAGGGGAGGGAAGTTCTGACAGCACAGATTATGGCTTTCAGTGCTGCGGTTTCACGGCTGTTAGCTAGACAAAATGAAAATGTGTAAAGTGCAATGAGCGGGTCTGCTTCCAAGGTGGCCAGGCTAACTTGAATGTCTTTTTGTCTTTCAGAAGATGAAGCCCATCGTCCAGAGAAGACGCTCTACCTCATCTGCAATTACTAAAGCTCTTGGCAAATCAAAGTCCCATTCCAGGTAGAGGAAATACCTTTCTGACTCCTGTTTCCATCTTTCTGCCTATGCAGACTGAAATCAAACTGTTTTTCAAATTAATTTAACAATGTTGAGGGCAGTTTGCTCCTGTGGCAGGGGCCGGGAGGGGCAGGTGAAGAGGCATGAGGCACCAGACAGACATGGTGGCTTGCAGGACATGGGCTGATGCACTGATGCAGCATTTAGCACCTCATGTACCGGAAGTGTGGCAGCATAGCCCCTGAGGAGCATCCTGGCATTCCACCTCAGCGTTTCCCTGGGTGGCCACACCCAGCTTACTCACTGCCACAGCCCTCTGCAGCCCCTGCTTCATCTTCTGGACTGACACTGGGAGGCATAGCCCTGAGAATTGCCTCTGGCTCAGCTACAGGTACACCTGGGCAGGTGAGGGGGCTGGAGCTGCTTCCGAAGATGGAGGGAGTGGTGAGAGGCATGCCCAGGCTCTGACAGAACACTATGCAGGATAGCATCAGCTCGGGATATTTGTTGGAAGAGCCACCAGACCCAAACATGCTCCAGGACAGCCGTGTCCCTGTCAGAAGACAGCAGCTTTCCCTTACTACCAGCTCTGGTAGTGGAAAGCTGCCTCCTTGCCTGCAGCTCCACTGAGTCTGTGCCAATGCTTTGCTCCTGTGTGTGTGAAGCACCAGGAGTGTCAGCAGACAGAGTCGGGGAGCCATGTCAGACACGCACATCTTCTGCTGAAACACTAAGTGAGCTTGCTTAGCCCTGAGCTGAGTCCTCTTCGACCTCCTGCAGCACTGTGTCACTGCTAGAGACAGATAAGGGGATACCATGGTCCTTTCTGCCTTACTCTGATAGCAGTCTTGTAAATAACATTTTCTGAGGGATTTGTTTGGTTTGATTTTTTCTTTCTTTGTAAGCAAGAGATGATAAAGCTGAACTGACTGGCATTTTGATCTGGACCAGCCCTCCTGAAGAATATCCCTTTTGTATCACACCATTGGTGATCAATGCACAGTACATTCTGCTTCTCTGGAAAGGGTGGGGGGCATGTCATTTCACAGGATCATTTAATATAAAAGGCAGGACTGATTTTCATTTGGTTGTCATTTGACAAAATTGTGTGACTTCTTTGTCTATCCTCCCACTCCCTCTATATTGCCCTAGGGGGAAAAAAATGAAGAAGAGAAACAAATTCTTGACTTTATTTGGCTGGAGAACATCCTTGTGAGGGAGGGAAGCTTTAAGTGTTCCTTGTGATGGATTGCTAAGGATGGAGCTGGTCCAATGCCATCTTTGCTTAGGCCACCAGAGCATCAGTGAGATTTTTTTGCTATCCTGCCGTTGTGTTTATAAAACTGGGTAATCCTCCAGCTTTAGGAAATCCACTGCTGGGATTGTAAAATGGCGTGGCTCCCACTGCCCGGCTGATGAGCATGGAGAGCTTTTAATATCATATCTGAAGGTGATTTAGCTTCTCACTTGTAGCCCCGCAGGTGCATAAGTCAAGGATTCACTTGTTGGTGGCTGTGGAGTGGCGAGGAGGGAAGAGGGAATTTCTGTTTGGTGGAGTGCAGGTGTTCCTGTGACTTGAGGATGGTTTTAATAAAGCAACTACTGGCTTATTTTAACCTCACTGCTGTGAAATCAAATTAGTTCAGTTATGAGGCCAATGGAAACTGAATTAAGACCAACAACGTCAAAAATACTACACTTACCGCTCATGTGGTTTTTTGTTTGTTTGTGTAGAGAGTGCCCTCAGACTAGAGGGTAGAGCAGAATTGCTGAGGGGTGAAGGGAAGGCAAGTATGTTTGGCTGCAGGCAAGATACACATTTTTTTCTATGTGTGGAGACAGGAGGATCTCTGAGTTTTTTTCTAGGCCTGATCTAAGACCATGTGCCAGAGGTTAACTGATGAAGTCAGGCATATGAACACGCTGTGTGAAAAAGGATCAGCAAAGGATTTTTCCATATTCACACAGCACATCCCACATGCTGAGACCCAGAAATGGCTGTGGGAGCTGTTGTTGCTGAGGAAGGGCAAGCAAGGAGATTGTGCTTGGCAGAGCTCTTCCAGCTGGGGACAGCACTGGGAGAGGGTTGGGTTCAAGCCCCATGATGCCTTGTTGACTGCAATCAACAAGCAAAAACCCTCAAGGTTATTTGGAAATGGTGAGTACCTATATGAATCTCAGTGGAAACAAGCTGGATGGCAGCCAGGCAAGCCAGCATCAGATGTCTGGAATTAGATGAGTACACACAGTTCATTTTCTTTATGCTGCAACTCCTGTGCTGACAAATTGTTCAGTCTGGATGGAAAACATGCACAGAAAGGGCAGTGCCCCCTGCACCCAGCTGAGCCACGCTGTGAGCTGTGTGCTTTCCGTGTTCAAGTCATAGCTCACATACCTGTGCAGGAAGTAAGTCTTTTACCTGAGTGAGAAATTACTCAAAAACTACTATTTCAGCAGCTTAACCTCACACGATTTGGTGTGGGCATTTAGGCAGTTTTCCATCTGTCTGAGGCTGGTAAAATTAATTGGGCAGAGGCAGGCGAATGTGGGTGACAATAGAGAGCAATAGGGGCAGTGCTGGGAGAAACACAGGGCTTTAGGACTCCTCCAAAACTGATGCCTGTGTCAGCCTTCTGAGAAAAGCTTCTGACAAAGTCTTGTGATTTTTTCTTACTCCTCCAGGGAAACTACTCTTTCCTCTTCCCATTCAGACAATGGGCTGCCAAGTGGGGTGTTCAGCAACCCAGGCTCCACCTTCATCCTGGATGAGCGAGTACAGCTAACCGTGGGCCTGCAGACCCAGGAAAGACATCTGATTTTGTTCAGTGATGTGCTGGTCATTGCCAAGTCCAAGTAAGAGGAATTCCCACTCATTCCTTTTCTCCAGTAGGTGCTGTTGAAGCTAGGCTCGGCACATGGTGGGATTTTTGGGGCTATCCTGTGCAGAGCCAGGAGCTGGACTCAATAATCATGTGGGTACCTTCCAACTCAGGAAATTCTGTGATTCTATGAGGCTCTGATCTATTTGTGGAGCAGCCAGCAGCCTTCAAAACAATGCTTCTTTAGAAATGTGGATCTAAAATGTGGCATTTCTCCCTTCCACCTTCACAAATTCTTCTTGGTGTTAATGTTTCACTCCATTTGTCTGAAGGAAAAGGTTGTCTAATCAGTTTTGCCCTTTCCCTTATGAGGTTGCTTGAAGATACACCATGGGGGCAAGAGGTAGAAGGACAAAACTGTCTTCCGGTCTGACACCATGTGCCACATATGAATTAAGAGCTGTCACTGCATCAGCATGACTGGAAGGGAGCAAGACCAGACTCTAGAAGTTTAATGTTAGTCTCTGGCCTAAGAAATTAATAATTTCCATTGTAGATCCTCCTCCAGCCTGAAGCTGAAAAAGCAAGTGCATCTGAGTGAAGTGTGGACCGGCACCTGTCTCAGTGAAGTGACAGAGAAAAAGATGAGTCCCGAGAATTCATTTGTCATTGGCTGGCCTACCACCAACTATGTTGTCACCTTCAGGTGTGTTATCAGACATCAGACCTCCCTCTGCATCCCAGTAGCTACTCAGGTCTCCCATGTGTCAAGTGAAACAATGACTGAGGCTACAGGGCTCATTTCCTTTTCCATTTCCTTACTCTGAAACCTGGGTAACCTGTGCTGGCAGCAAAAAGCTTCTAGGAATGGCAGACATTGGGAAGGAAATATTAGGAGAAAGAAAATAGCAGTTAAAGGTCACTGCAAAAATAACAAGGGCCCACAAGATGAGTTAATTCCAACTTCACAGAAAGGGATTTGTCCCTTATCTTAACACTCACCAGTCTGACAGGAAACGTGGTCCAGTTTGTTGCTGGGATTTTTTTGTTATTATTATTTTCGTTGTTTGTTAAAATAGAACAGAAGAAGGAAAGGACTGTGCTTTTGTTCCAGGGCTTTGCAGGAAGCAACTTTGACTTACAGCCATATATAAATGAAATTGGGTAGAGTTTCCAAAGGCTGTTACCCATTCAGCACTTGTTTGATGATCTGCCTCCCTTTTTGTCTTCAGCTCAGCTGATGTGAAGGAACGATGGCTGTCAGCATTACTGTGGTAAGTGACCTTCCTTTCATCAACCTTCAAGGTGGTTCCTCTACAGGCCTTAGAGAAATTTGCTTGTCAAATTGTGCTCTGATTTTCAGCATGTTAGGTGTCTAAGTACTGTTTGAAAAATCCACCTTTGAAATCTGAATATAGATGCCCCTGCGTGAGTACAAAATCGATGTTAACTGTTGGGAAAAAAGGGGATCCATCAGAAGATTATATTGTTGGAGAATTTTTCCTTTGGAGCTGGAGGTTGCGTTTGCTAATCACTGTGGAACACAAGTGTTACTGATTCTTCAGATGTTTTTTGATTTGAACTAAAATCTTTATTTTGTTGCATCTAAAGGCTACAGTTTTTTCGTTTTCCTTTAGTGTTTTTTATGTTGCTTCCACTAACACCCAGACAGAAGTGTTTATATAGGGACAGAGAGGGGAAGATTTGTGGAGAATAGTAGTGATCCTGAGAGAACACTGGAAGGTATTATGCAGGACACATCTGTCTGCATTGAATACTGCATGTGGGGGATTGTTTGTCTTTGGGCTCCGCATAGATAAAGAAGTCTGTAAGAGCATGTGACTGTACTATGAACATTACATTCATATATGTTATAATGAATCTGTATTTATTGCAGCACCAAGGAGGCTGTTCCACCCAAATTTTAGGGTCTTTCTCAAGTTTGGTTGGGAAATTATATTCCTTCCCATTTTCTTTTACTTTCAGGCATATCAATGAGGTAAAACAAAATGAGTATCTCAAGAATCTGACCCTTCAGATCTTCATGCTGGATGATGACAACTGCTCTTCTGTAAGTAAAGCTAAGAACCTGCTCATCAGATCAAGACTACACAGGGGTCTGTGGAGTAGGGGAGGGAAGGCAGGGCTGTGCTGGTGTTCCAGTTTGAAATTCAAGTCCCAGGTGAAAAGTTTTCGAGGGTGTGCGTGTGGGTATCTGCATCCTTCCCACTGGAATCCCACATGGAGAGTTTTGGTTTGAGAAATAAAGAGGTAGCCAGACCCTTACCAAAGAGCACTTAATTCTTAAGATTATTTTTATCTCTCACTTCTTTTCTCTTTTCCTTTTTCTTCACTTCAAAATTCGTGACCGTTTGTGGCTGAGTGCCCAGTCAATTCCTATCTCCAGTGCTACGAGTTGACAATATTGATCACAAAGTTACTGGTGTGTTGCCCTGAACTAATTTTCTGGAATGTGTCCCAGTCCAGCATACATTTCTTGGTTTCATGCTGAGCATGGTGGGTCACATTTGCCTCCTGGGTATTCTCCCCTCAAAGAGTGATATGAGTATTGTGCCGTGTTCCATGCTCACCCTTTTGAGTGACAGTGGCACTATGATCAGTCAAACACTGATGGGATCAAACACAGCCTCTGAGCACCACCCACCTGCTGTGATTTCTGCTGGATGAAATAATAGACCCATAACAGAAGTAGTAGTGGAGAACAGTTTTCACATTGTAGAGCTGTCATCCTTTCCAGTGTAGATCAAATTCATACAACTTATCCAACCATGAGCATTTAGTAAAGACAGTCATTAGACAGAGTTGTGACATTTTCCCCAAATTTTCAAGCTGCAAGAAACTGCAACCAAACTTCTCATCATTGTATTAGCTTCCTGTATTTTCTGTTTGCCTTTCTAGACTACTGCAGTCAATGTGTCCAATGTGGAAACTGCAGAGAGTGTGATGAAGAAGACCCTTGTACAGCTTGGCCTTCCTGTAAGTGGCAGTGGCCAGATCTTAGCTAAGGATGCTGGCAGTATCCAGTTTACAGGACAGTGTGTGTGTGTAAAAGTCTAGATTTCCTGTCTATTGCTTTTTGAGTGGAGGGCAACCTCACAGACCCTCACTCTGGCCCCTCTCAGCTAACATTTTCCTCTTCTCTGTTCCTCACCCAACAGGGCAGGACCAGTGACCACCACCTCTGGGTAGTCTCAGGAAAAGATGAGCCTGCTTACCCTCTCATTGGTAAGAGACTTCCCACATTATTCTGGCACCGAAGGAACAAGTGAAAATTTATACTAGGGTGTGTGGCAGAGAAACATCACAAACAGAGCACTCTTCACTTAAAAAGCAACGGTAGGGACACTGTTGCTGATGGATGTGAGATGTGACATCAAGATGCTGTGAGATATCACTTGGCTTTTACGGTCTCAGCATTGATATTTAATCAAAGCATGGTGACATCTTTGATAAACTTCACCTTTACCTCCCTTTTCCAAACAAATCCATGCATTTCTGGGTGGGAATCCATGACACTTTTCAGCAGATGCTCCAAATAAATGGGACCTCTTTAGGCTGGCCTAAGATGCACCTTCTTTGCAGCAGATGTGATGCAGAAGTAGGACCTGCCTCAAAGCCTAATTCAATCCCTCTGACTGCCGGTATGAGCTTGCAGGGCTACAGGCTTGGAGGCTGGTCATACTCTCCTGCTCAGCTTTGCAGGCATCTACTCATGGGCAGAGCAGGGGATTGGGGGCAGCCTCAGCTCACCTTCACTCTCTGTGATAGAAGTGTCCACTGATGTCTGCCAGACAGAGCATCTCCTGACTCTTCCCAGGCCCTTTGCCTTTGGGCTCTGTCAGAGCCAAACAAATTGCTGCAGTCAGGTGGTCATTCAGCAAGAGTGTGTTAGATCTAGAGGAAAGCACTCTGGCAACTGAAAAGCAGGATTTTTAGATGGTCTACAGGTGACTTAAAAGGCTCTAGTTAGGAACCTAACGTGTTTATCCTACTTTTTTGGTACTTATTTAGTTTTCATTGCATTTCATCACAAAGGATGAAACTGCTTTCCACACAAAATGTTGCATCATACTGAAAACCCAATTTGTTGCATCTGGGTTGTTATCTTCTGAGCTGCTACTTTAATACAATACCAAACTGATCTCACAAGCACATGCGGTGCACTTATGTGAATGCCTTTTCAGGCTGTTTATTTGAAAACTCCTTTTTAGCAATTTGTATTTGGGTTTTAGAAACTCCTCAGGCTTGAGGGAAAGTAGATGTGTATATGGGGGACTTGAGGACAATCACGATGGAGGAGAGTGCCACACATCTGTAGGGGATGATTTCAGAAATAGAAGAAACATTTTAAAATAAACCAGTGAATTTTGTCTATTAAGTGCTAAGCATTCATCATGGTGATCATCAAAGCTGGAATTTTCCAATAACAATAAGAGTTTTTATCTTAGCCCTGCATCTTTGCTTGCTCTTAACACAACTCTGCTTAACAGGGCACGAGCATCCCTTCAGCATCGCCTTGAGCTGTCTCCGGCACTCTGCTGACCAGCAACAAAGAACCAACAATAACACTCTCCTGGCTGATGGGACAGAGGCTTCCTTTCTTGCTCAACTCCCAAAGGAAAAGCAGTGTCAGTTTGTTCTGAAACCCAGACTCCAAGCTCCATTGCAGCTGAGGAGAGGTAGGGGCTGGGGGAGTGCGGAACAGCCAGATAGAGGTTTTATTGCTC
Source organism: Origma solitaria (assembly GCA_013397895.1). Lineage (NCBI taxonomy): Eukaryota > Metazoa > Chordata > Aves > Passeriformes > Acanthizidae > Origma > Origma solitaria. The sequence goes on from VZRL01005061.1 coordinate 1,809,890, forward strand.
CCCAGTACATTGCTGAACCCTTCCTGGCATCATACAGGCATCCCAGAGTTGCTCTCATACCTGAATGGAATGTAAAGAGGAAGAGACTGCAGGGAGGTGAAATTTGTCTCTGCAAATATTCAGACTTTACTTACAGTCCTTCATTAGTCTTCAACTGCAAGTCATTATCATAGAATCATATAATATGCTGAGTTGGAAGGGACCCATCAGTATCATCGAGTCCTGGCCCTGTACAGGACGCCTCAAGAGTCCCACCATGTGCCTGAGATCATTGTCCATAAGCTTCTTGAACTCCGGTAGGCTTGATGCAGTGACCACTTCCCTGGGGAGCCAGTTTCAGTGCTCAACCACCCTCTGGGTGAGGAACCTTTAACTGAGATCTAACCTAAATGTCCCCTGACCCAGCATCATGCCATTTTCTCAAGACCTCTCGCTGAGTGTGAAGGAGAGTGTCACAAGAGTGAAGAAATTCTTACACAGCAGAGACAGCAAGGTTCCCTGAAGAATGGTGATTGAGAGTTTTGCTGATGGTTGAGAGATGAACAAGTGGTTTCACTGCTGTATATTGTCTGACCATCCCCATTAAGAGTGCAGTTAATAAACAGGTGAACGTAGAAAGTCCTTGTTTTGCTGGGAACTCTGCCTCCACTGTAGATCACTCACTGGCTGGCAGGAGGACAGACTGGTGTGTGATAAAGGTCTGTGATTTCTTTCAGAGTCACTGCAGAAACACACCAAGAGGAAGAAGTCTTTGATTGACTGGGCCCTGCGCCGCAGCACCAGCACCCCCACAGGCAGCCCTCCTTCACAGTCACCTACCACACCACGGAAGCTCTTTGGCCTGTCCCTGTCCTCTGTCTGCCCTGATGGAATCCTTCCCAAGCCAATCATGGTAAGGAGCAGCCTGGACTGCTTGTCTTGGCATAAACTTGATGTGTTTAGCCCAGAATTTAAATCCACTTGCAGTATTTATGAGGATTGAATGGGGAAGAAGACCATCATTTGCTTGTGATTCAGCTCAATAACAAATGTGGGAACAACCCACTCCTGGGTAATCCCTATCACTTCATTCACAGATGTCTGTCCTGTTTCAATGGGTGTGTCCAACCAGGTCTTCACCAGCTGACAAGGGGCAATGTCGGTGGATCCTGCCATGCTACATAGCCTAGACCTCACCCACTGCAAGAGTCCCCTGGGCTCACACTTGTCACAGGATAAGTGTGCCCATGTGAACTGCATCTGCAGCTTGGCTGTCAGGTTCTTGTCCCTGGTTAAATCAGGAAAAATCTCTTGTATTGTTTTCTTCCCATTACTGACTTGGTCTTATGCTAATTATTTTGCAACACATGATGTATGATATACACAAACAAAAGGAAAAAGTATTAGGCTCTGAAGTACAACTGGGTTTTCTCTTAGGATATGCTGCTCCTGTTGTACCATGAAGGTCCCTCTACTAGGGGCATTTTCAGACGTTCTGCCAATGCCAAGACATGCAAGGAATTGAAAGAGAAGCTGAACTCTGGAGATGATGTTCAGGTGGATGGAGAGTCTGTGTTTGTGGCTGCAGCTGTCATCACGGTATGTTTGGCCAAGTAACTCAGCTCTCTGGGCTAATGGTACCTTCCTTCTTTAAGGAAGTAACGAGTCTTTATGGGTAGGGAAGATTTCAGGGGAACAGAATGCATTTTCCAGCAAGGAAAATTTTCACCTGATGGCTTGGTGTGTCTGTCTACACAGAGGTATCTCCCCAACACAGTGATGCTTGTTTTCACATGCAGACATGTGCAGCCCTCCAGGACAGGGCTTCCTTTGGCATCTCTCTGCACCAAACCACCCCAGCAGGAAATACAGTGATGCCCACCTGCAACATAGCCATGATGTCTGTACAGTGCCAAATAACGTGACAGATGCTGCACTGACATATGCATAAAACCCTTTGGTGGCAGCAGCACAGATATTCTTTGTCATTTCTGAATGCAAAGGAGAGGCTGCAGAAGGTTTGGGAAGACTCGTGCCATTTAAGGGCAGCTGCTTTGCAGCCCCCAAAACAGGGCAAAGGAGGTGACCTGCGCTCTCTGGACCCCAAGCCAGCAAGCAAGAGGGAAAGCAGCTGCTAAATCCAAGCAGAGGGGTTGTGGTGGTGGGGGATAAAGTTTGTGATAAGGACCATGTTTCAGTAAGGGAACGTCTATATTTTGCACTGTCAGTTAAATCTGGTCAGAATAATTGAGGCACCAAAAGTATCCAAAAAACATCCCCATCCCCTTGTTCTTGTTGGCCTGATATTCAGGCACTTTCCAGCACAAGACATACATTGAGTTCTTGAATAGTCCCCTGAGAAAAACCAGCAGTCCCCCAGCTGAGAAATGCTTCAGAGAGATCTGTGCAGAGCCTCAGGACTGAGTCCTCTGCTGGAGTGGAGGTCAGTCCTGCTCTGGAGAAGGGGCAAAATAGGAAGGCTGCCTGTTCCTCCCTCAGTGCTGCCATAGATGAGCCTGAGGAAGACAGCTTGGTGGGCATGGGAGGGAAGAATAAACATGTTTGTGTCATGTCTTGTTTTATCTTGTACTTAATATGAATAAACAGTGACTATATGCATTGTGAAACCGAAACCAGGAATTCAAAACTGACCAGACTGCTCTGCATATATATATTTAATTCAGGATTTTCTCCGAAATATACCTGACAGTGTTCTATCCTCAGACATGCACGGACTGTGGATGGAAGCTGTGGACACAGAAAATCGGACACATAAGATTGAAGCTATCAAAAGGTTTGTAAAAGCCTTTGTAAAAGTTTCTTTTGGTGGGAAAAGGGGGAGCATATGGCCCTAAGAATAGCCTTCATTTTCTGGGAGACTACTCCAAGCCACAGTGGAGAAGCTATTGCTGATTGCCAGTGTCACTGATCAGAACACTTTCTTTTCAGTTGTCTTTTTTGAACATCCTTAACATTTCTGAACCCAAAAAAGTAATTAAAAAATTCTTGTCTGATGACCAGTTCAAATTACTAGAATGAGTAAACTGAAAAAGCACAATAATTTAGCCACCAGGAGTGCATCAATGGTAGGAGAATTAGATCTTTAATGACAGTAACTTTATTCTTATGTGCATGAAATGAGGCTGATCATATTGGCAGTTAGAAGAAACAGCGATGTCAAGATAGTGAATGGGACCTTGAAAATGGTTTTACTGCCTTGGAACTGCTGCTCTGAGCAAGAGCAGCTTGTCAGCCTCCTGTTGGATATCCAGTATATTCAGCCATGGCTCAGCTCAGTTTTTGAACCTTGCCATGTAGCCTGCTAAGGTTCTTTCTCTGTGGTCTCCATAGCACCGGACATGGCAGTGGTGTGCTGCTGGTCTGGAGCTGTACGTGTCTCCTCTGGGCAGTCCCTGTTTTATCAAGGCATTGTGGGTCACATGCTATGAACCCAAGTCCCTTGTCCCTCCAGCTCTGTGATCAGAGCAGGTGGGCAATATGGATGCAGAGTTGTGGCTCTCACATGAGTTGGTGGAGGAAAGTGACACAGACCCGGCTGATTATCAAATGTGAATGTCTCAGAATGGGTACAGAGGGGTAGAAGGGAGCAACAGCTTTGGAAAGTGACTTCAGGTGTTCGAAGAGCAGATGTTTGTGAACAGCACTGTTTTCCTTTGTTCCCACCTCCGGAACAGTCTTGTCAATCAGCTTCCAGAGGCCAACCTCATCTTACTCAGACACCTCTTTGGAGTCCTCCATCATATTGAGCAGAATTCTGGAGTGAATCAGATGAATGCCTTTAACCTGGCTCTTTGCATAGCACCCAATATGCTGTGGCTACCAAGTCCCACTGGGCCTGAAGAGGAGAGCCGGTCTACAAAGAAGGTAATATTCCATAGGTTTGGCCTCATCTCTGTGTTCCCCTTTCACTGCTTTTTGTGGGCACTACCTTTTGTAGTCTAAAGGAAGGCATAGGGTGAATGACAGTGGTGGCTGAGTGGCACTCAGGCCTCATCCTTTCCTCTGTGCAGCTGTGCCCATGCTGGGAGGGATTTAGCTCCTGTTTAGACTGTCAAGGGTGAAAAGGGAAGCAGTGGTTGCTTCACCAGATCAACTTCCTACATGGTCAAGAAAGCACACGAAAATTGAAGTTGGACACTGCCACCTCAGCTGGGACAAAGTAAGCAATGAGCATGACAGAGCACCAGAGGGCAGGAATGATTGCTTGTAGCTTATGGAGCTGTAAGGAATAGTGAGGAAAATTGTAGAATATGCTATATCTAGCTCGCAGTACCAGTTCACATAGCTCCTATTCTTACCTCAGGCGATCATACAGATGCACTGCCATGTTATTAACAGTTTCTTGAGAAATTATATCTTTTTTTTTAAAAAGGGAATGATCTGGCTATGATTTTACTTGCTGTAAATGAATGGCTGTATTTTTGTGAAACTGAATCTGTGGATTCCTGTCTTTGCCAGGTGGCCTTGTTAGTGCAGTTCCTGATTGAAAACTCAGGAGAGATTTTTGGGGGTGATATTGCTTCCTTGTTCCAAAGATCTGACAAAAAGAAGTCCAAAAACTCAGCAGAGTCTCTGGGTAAGTTGATGGTAGTATATCTTCCAGAAATATTTAAAATCTTTTAATAGGTAACGTCCTCAGACAAAAGAGTTTGCTTTACCTTCGTGTTTCTTCTGAGGAGAAGCATTGAAAAGTTGGGTTTTGTTTTCCCTTTGCCTGTCAAGCCTAGGCAGGAAGAGATAGCAAAGGAGAGCACTGAGATGCAGAACCTCAAAGGTGTCCCCAAGGATGGCTGTCTTTCTCTGTGGCTGCTGTTAAACCTACTGTAGCCATTGCAAGAGTTTAGTGTAGCCTTAGCCCTGTCATGTCCCAGCAGTCTCTTTTTTTTCCAGGTTAGTTCTGTAAAGCTATATTTGAAAGGAAAGAGATGGAGTTGTCTCTGTTAACTGTCCTATGAATACAGGCCAATGGTGAAAACTTAGGTCATCAAGCCAGAATTTTTTTTCTTATTTCCTGAGAGAATAACGGATCATCTTTATTTTTCCATGGGCTTGATATAATTTCCTTGTTTTGGTTGTGAGATACTACATATATGGCAACAAATTAATTTGTGTCCTCTGCCCCAGACATAGAGTTGGCTCAGCATGATGATTCCTCTGATGAGCTGGAGTTTTCCACTTGTGATCTGGAGGGGCCAAAGCATCACCTGGAACCTGAAACAGATGCCATTTTTGAAGCACCCAGCAGCTTGTTACTTGATGAGGATCAGGAAGACTGGGACTTGTTCAGCGAGATCACAGCCTGCTACCAAAACAAAGCCCGGACCAATGCCAGTGCCGACAGCTATGAGCTCCTGGAGGAGGATGGCTCCTTCTGCTCCATCGGCTCCATCCGCTCGCTCAGCCCAGCCCGGGACCGGTGCTCCTCGGAACCCAGTGTCTGCCTCAGCTCCCAGCTGCCTGCACAGAGCCATGAGCCGGTGGCCCGCCAGTCCAGCTGCGATGCCACCATCATGAGCAGCCACACAGACTATATCCACAGGCTCAGGCAGCTGCAGATGGAGAGCCAGAAGCTGATTGATGAAGGCCTGAGCCATGGGGTTAATAAGGCCAGGCAGAACTTGTGGCAGTCACCTCAGACCAGCTCCAGGGTGAAGCAGCTCAGCCTTCAGAAGTCCAGCCTGTCCAACAGGTCCAGCTTCTCCAGCCTGTCCTCTACCACCACCTCCCCATCTGCCTCCTCACTCAGCTCCTTGGACAGTGCTTTCTCCTACTGCTCAGAGTCATCAGCCATTAGTCCCACAGATGTCTCATCCCTGCCATTCATGTTTGGCACTTCTGCCAGACTTCATGCTGTGTCTCCCACAGCTGCCAAGAGGTCCCAAAAAGAGTGGCACAAATCCTTCACATCTCCTGTGCCTTTACATCTGTGCAATCTGGACAGTTTTCATGAGTATGAATCCCAGGCTCGGGAGACCAGTCATTGCTTAGGAGAGCAGAAAAGTTTTCCATGTGTCAGCAGAGCTGCCATGGGAAGCCCATTCGCTGACATCAACTGGGAAGAAGAGGAGAGACAGCTGAATTGTGCAGGGTGCCCTGGCCCAGGGCTCAGGAGCCAGGATTATACCAAAGAGTTTGAACAAAGCCCTGAGTTCCCAACTGCCAGCCCATCCAGCAAGACATCCCCACAGGTCAGCCACCAGCAGCACAGGGAAAAGACAGTGAAGAACATAGAAATCAAAGGCATTGATGACTGCCCTCTGAGCCAGGAAGGCCTGAAGCGCACCAAGATAACTTTTTATGTGGCCCCAAATAAAGAAAGCTCTTGGGGGTCTCAAGTGGGAGAAGAGAGATGTGTGACAAGCACCAGCAGAGGAGACTCGCCCAGCAGCGGCAGTGAGCAGAGCTTGTCCAAGAGCTTGCAGACTGTGAGAGTCCACATCCCCCAGACAGTTTTCTATGGGCAGAACACCCCCCTTGTCCTGCAGTCCATCTCCAGGCGCCACCACCATGAACCAGTGGTCCCATCCATGCAGGCCGAGCACAAAGAGAGCTCCCAAAGTGCCTCAGCTCCCGAGGACCTGGAGAGACAACCAGAGGAAATGGCGCAGGCGCCAACCCAGAGCAAGGGCTTTGACACATTCAGCCACACCATCCGTATCATCCTCCCTGACTCCATCCGGAACACCATCAAGGAGTATTTCAGCCACGATGAAACTGAGCCCTGCCCCACAGCAGAGGTGGAAGCAGTGGAGAATGAACTCCTCCGGAGCAGGGTGGAGTGGCTCAGGAGCCAGCCTGTGGCAGAGGTGGCCGCAGAGGAGTGTGACACGGTGATATTTGCAGAAGAGACATTTGTCTAAGGCGATGGATGTGGAGGAACTAAATATTTTTTTGTGTATTGGCAACAGAAAATATTCTGTAATATATGATCAGGGTGTGAAGAATTTAGCAGGCTGCATGGGGCAACTAGTGTAAAGTGACACTAATTTGTATGTAATTATGGGGTTCAGTACTCATTTTGGGGGGAGGTGGGGGCTGTTCTTGTGTTTTCTTTATGCCCTTTTCTGATGAAAGAGACTTCACTGCAGGGTGTGTGGTGGACTGAATACCACCAGACTCCCCCTATCCATGAATTAGCTGACCTGTACAGGGCTTGACTAATTTTTTTTTTTTATAGCAGGAAAAGAGGAACATTGCTTTATTTTCTCCAGTCAGCTGCTGATGTGTGTGGATGACTGGACAAATGGGACAGCTAATGTTCCATCAGAATTAGTTTAAAATATTTACGCTTGCACAAAACCCACCATTATTCACTTTTCATCACCACCAAAGGAAGATCCTTCACCTCCATTCCAGAAACCACTGCTGCTTCACTCTGCTCATCTGTTGTCTGCTGTGGTGTAACTCATAGCCCACATCCATTACTAGGTTGAGGCTGGGTTCCAAAATCAGCAGCTAGACCCCAGAGTCCAAAGCCCAGCTTTCACTGGCAGACAGCACATTAAACATTTTAAGCCCATGACTGCTTTTCTTTAGAATTAATTGTGCAGTGATTCTTTCTTCTCATACCTTCCCCAAAGTTAGCATTTGACAGAAACAGTTGCTATAAAGGATTTTAGCAGTCACTTTGACAGGGCTATGAATGTTCTTCAGTGTCCTCAGTAGCTAGGAGTTTCAGTCCTAGTGAAAGTTGACAATTTTCTGTCAATGCCCCTTTCTAGAGGCAGCGTGGATGAGACAACTTGTCAAATTCCTAGTCATGCTGAGAGGGACTTGAGAAGGGCTTGGTTTTAGCATGAGCTCAAGGAGTTGTGGAAGTTGTCAGGAAAGTTGCCGAGTAGATGCTGAAGCAAAGTCCCAGTCTGGCCAAAAAGCTGTCAGTCCATAGACTGAAACTGTCCAGGCTTCATCACTTATGCTTTCTCAGAGAAACACTGAGTTCTCACTCAGCATAGGATGTGGCCCGGTGCACTCCAGCAGAATTAAGTTTGGGGAAATACCAGGCAGGGATGCGCTAAGCAGGCTGCTGGTAAGGACCACCAAAGAGACGCAGCCAGTGGACTCCTGGAGCATCCCTATGATTCCACTGAAAGGCATGCTCAGATGGGCCCACAGACATAATGGGACTTGTTAGAGGGTTGTAACGCTGCCAACTGAGCTCTAAAAAGATGCTGAGAGCACCACATTAGTTTGACAGATTGTTTTAAGGAAACAGTGGGAAAAGTCTCAAAGGTTAAAAGGTTTGGGATAGTTCATTTGAAAGTTACATGGGAGTTTTTTATGGTGGTATCTGTCAGAGAGACAATCCTTTTACTCAGTGAACAGTGAATGGCTGAAGGAGAAATACATGAATCCTAATGGCTGAAAGGTAGTGCTTGTGAAACAGGTACCCCTGCAAGCTGCTGGGTGTCTGCAAATAGCCAGACCTGAAGCTGCATGACAGCTGCCATGGTTCAGTCCTTGCACAGAGGGGAAATCCACCTCTGTAATATTATCTAAAGTCAGATCCCTCCGCTCATCTGCCAGGTGCCTATGAAGGTAAATGACAGGAACCTCGCCCAGCACTCCAAATTCACACCATCAAATACTGGGGCAAGGGAACCAGGGGGAAGCCCAGAGCCCAGTTTCAGAGGTGTATCGTTTGTTTTGTTAGATGCAGGGTGTTTAACTCTCAGATGTGGCATTCTCTGTCCCACATCACCTTTGTGGCCCTTGTATAATGAAAGGTGTATTATAATCATAACACAACCCCACCTCCACCATAATTTTCCTCACACATGAACAGCAACAAGGCATTCACAGTCTTTTTTTCCAGAGCTACAGTTGTAACTGTTTTAATAAAAGATACACAAGTTGTCATTTTGGTGTTGTCACATTTTGTTCACTTGCTCTTGCTCCCCTCTCCCCTGAGCCAGCATGGTAGCAATTTGCAAGCACTGAACTGCTGTGAAAAACACTCACCTCCCAGCCCACGTCTGCCAAGCTGTCCATGCTGACGAGAAGCCTTCTGCCAGCACAGCAGTCTAGGCATTACTCCTGTCTTTTCAAGAAGGTGAAACAGCACTAAATACTATAAGAAAAGTCTGCCTGTTCTTGGAAGAGAGATTATTCTAAAAATGCTAACAGATTGTAAACTCAGTGGTTGGGGACCTGGACCAAATGCAGCGTAAGAGCTCACAATTTGCATCACCTAAAAGGATCATAAGACACTTAGAGATTAGTTTGTAGAAGCACTAGGACAGGCAGGGAAAAACACACCGTTTTCCTCACGTCATCTTATGCTGCCTAATACGGGCACAGTTCCCTGGGTAGCTGCTTTAACTCAGCGCTGTATTAAGCATTTTTTTTAATTAAAACAAAACAAAATCCTGCAAAACGTAGCACAAAGCAGCGTTCTGAGCTTGAAAATTTGCAGCACTCCTTTTCCATGAGCCAAGCAATAATGCAACTCAGAGACCAGTCTTGAAAAAGTTCCACAGCACCCAGCTTGTGCAGAACAAGAAATAATAAGCGCAAAAGCATTTGGTTGGCTTTCTGCCAACTTTCTGTACTTTCTGTACATTTTCCCTTAATGTACAGCCCTGAGACACAAACAGGTTTCCCTTTTTTCTCTGCCCATTTTTAGATCATTTAGATCACGTTGGCATGTCACATCCTGAAAACCCTGCTCACTGTCCCACCAGATGCAGTCTCTTGGGAAGTCATGTTACATGGTCACCATTCAAGAAGTGAGGAGCCTTCAGGGCCTGTTCCCAATATAGACCAAGGCCAAACAAGTCCAGTTCATGTGCCTTGAAGAGAAATGACTCATGCAGTTCAGCCTCTTCTTATTTCTGCTCAGGATACACAATTTGTTTCCTTATCCTGCAGGCTGACAGAAACATGACAGAAGTGCCTTTACAGAAAGTTGGATTATGTTGACAATCAAGTGAAGGATGCACTTGAAAGGAAAAGGTGCCACTGGGATATTTGACTGTGGTGCTCTGAGACAAAGCTGGATTAAAAAATGGAGAAAATGGTCAATTCTCCATAAATGCAGAATTGTGTCCTGCTGCTTCCCACACAATGGCTCCTTTATGGGCTGCTTCCTGCTCTCTGTGCTAAGCTCCACCTCTGACAGGATAGGTATGACTTGGACCCTTGAAGATTTTAAATGTTGGGTTGGTTTGTTTGGTTTTTTTAAAACACATTTCAGATCTCCTGAGCAGCACAAAGGCTTAGTTTGTTCTGAGCCCAGAATTTTAAAATTCCCCTCAAGTATAAAGAGGAAAAATTAGTACTTTACTACCTGAAATAAAGCATCCTTTGACTACAATTATTGAACCCTGGCAAAATCTTATTTTAAACTGAAATCTGAAGTTATTTCCATGCTAAACAGCACTCAAGCTCTAGAATAGTAATGTGGAAACTCACTGGCTGAAGCAGGGGGTGTGTGAGGGAGAATTATTGCTTATGATAAAAGCAAAGGAATGCAGTCAAACAGCAAGAAAGGAAAACATGAAATTAATGGTTCTCTCTTCTTTTAACAAAGCCTGTTTATCATGGAAGAAGAAAGGTCTTCAGGTTAGGAAATCTCCCTTCAGGATTAGGAAAAGGCCTCCATCACATCCACTAGCTTTTCCCAGGATATATTGTTATGTTTTGCCTGAATTATTCTCTTCTACTATGAAAGAACTGCTGTCTTAAGTGAAAAAAATATTACAATATTTCAATTTCCAACATACAGAAGTTTTACTGTTTCTGTGAAATCATTGTTTTGGTCTCTGCCAGACACTTGTCTGAACACCTGATGCCTGCACTTGCAGTGTCTCTCCTTGCAGAGATCTGGCAGAGGTCCCTCATGAGCTGAAGCCACCAGAGTTGCACACTAACGCAAGAGGAATATCTTTGCCTTTGGAGTGGGAGCTGTGTTTGCTGTGCATCCAATGAAAATTGCCCTTTCCATGCATTTTGTTGAGTCAGCTTGCAGCCCAGAGAGCTTGTTGATTTCCCACCCAATGTTGGATCTCACTCAACAAATAATGAATCATGGGTGTGTTGTGCTTATATCCTTTTTCACTTTTACTACTTGCTAATTTTGAAACTTGAAGTTTATATGTACAGTGCTGAGCCAAGGCTCTTGGCTTGGGAAATGAGAATATCTTAAAGGCAAGCTTAATAGCTGCATCTTGGTTGAATACACCATGAAGAGTTGAGCCTGACCTACATTAAAAGCTTAGAGAACTTTTCATTCTGCAAATGAATAGAGGGCCCTAACACTGAGGGAAAAGCACATGTTAATTTCTCTCTAAACCACTGGGATCCACAGAAATAGGAATGGAAGTGTTTTTGTGGATGTCTCAGTGCTTGTTTCAGGGTGTTATGTGGCAGTGCACTCTGTCAGAGTTTGAGCCAGTGGAGGACATGTAGCAGATGTTTTGGTGGGAAAATTTGAGGTGATATCTATGTCACAGAAGCTGCGGGAAAAACAAAAACCCTCCAACTACATTTTAGTGTTAGAGTGTCCAGGCATTACTTTATTTCTGGCCAGGATGTTGTTCTGGCCAGGATGTGCAACAGAAGTAATTTTATTCACACGTAGCCCAGGTGTGCAGAGAAAATAATTCCATGACACATGAATTTTACTAGATTTTTTAGACACTTATACAGTCAAAACTCATAGAAATTAATTGGTCCAATGTTCATTGGTCCCAAGTTGTGCAGTTCTTAGCATTTGATTTCCTATTGGATCTGAATGTCTTTGCATTTGATGCTAATTAGGTCCTCAGTCTTATTTCTCTTTTCCCAGACCAGGTGTCTCTAATCATGCCAGGGATGAGATTTGGAATTAATGTTCATTAATGGCCCTTGATGGTCACTAACTTCTGTGCTACTCCCAGCCTGAAAGATGCTGAGTTCATCACACCTCACCTGGTGGAACAATGCACTGGAAAGAAATTTAAAATTCTTTTTCCCCAGGGGGCAAAGGCAAACACAACCCCTGACTAGAGTTACATTTAAAAAAAAAAAAAAAGTGAAATTGGTATATTTTCGAACACTCTAAGGGGGCCATGAGGGTCAGTGAGGGGGATGCGGGTTTGCAGTGTGTCTCTGAGGGTACGGGGGGGTCTGTGAGGGGAGCGCGCGTGAGCCCTGAGGGACGCAGGGCGGGAAAAACCGGTTCGGACCGGTTCGGGCCGGTCCCCTCAGAAGCGGCGGCGGCAACACGAAGCAGATGTGTTCGCCAGTCCCGGCGGGTTCCCGCCCTGCCGGTCCCCTCAGAAGCGGCGGCGGCAGCACTAAACAGCCGTGCTCGCCTGTCCCGGCGGGTTCCCGCCCCGCCGGTCCCCTCAGAGACGGCGGCGGCAACACGAAGCAGATGTGTTCGCCTGTCCCGGCAAGGCGAGGGGGCCGTGTCTATAAACCGTGTGGGAGGTGTCCTCGGGCAGATCCAGTACTGAGACACGGAGAAGGAAGGGACAGCGCTGTCACAGAACTGAACGGTGTTCCAGTTTGTGAGGGGAAAAGCTGAGATAATTCTGAGGAGACAACAAAAAATTCATAGGGGAGGAATGCTGGAACTAGAACCAGCTGGATCCATGCCTCTCGGCGGCTTTCAGCCCCGCCAGTCCTCTCCCTCCGCCGCATCGATGGAAACACACATCACCTGTGCCCGCCCCCCACGGCGGGGTCCCACCCCGCCGCTCCCCGCCCACAGCCGCATCAGGGGGAATGCGAATTAGCTGTGTCCGCCTGTCTTCGGAGCGTTCCTGCTGCGCTGGTCCCCTCAGACGCGGCGGCGGGCGCACGAAGCGGCTGTGTCCGTGTCCACCCGCCTCAGCGAGGCGCCGGGGGGATACATAAGCGGTCTGGGAGTCGCCCTTGGGCAGACCCTGGCCGGAGACCCGGAGGAGGAAGGGACAGTGCCATTGCAGAACCTCAAGGCGTTCCAGTTCCTGAGAGGAAAAGCTGAGGTAAGTCTGAGGGAACAACAACTTCATATAGAGGAGGGATGTTGGAACTCCCTGACATCACCTCGAGGGCGTGGCGTGGAATGAAAATTTTTTTTTGCAAAATTGAGCAGTGTGGGAACAAAACCTGCAGTAATCTGTGGGGGATATATAGCAGACATTTTTTGCTGCAAAAACCTGAGATGATCTCTATGGGAGAAAGTTGGTTTTGGGGAAAAGTTTGAGGTAATTTGTGGAGGAAAAGCAGGAAAAAAATTGTGATAAAATATGAGGTGGTTTTTAAGGGCCAGGAGAAACATTTTAGGAGCAAAATCTGAGGTAATCTGTAGGAAATATTTTGGAGGGAAAATCTGAAGAAGTCAGTGGGGGACAGAATGGGAGTTTTGGCTGCAGAGTCTCAGTCAATCTGTTGGGGACATTTTGGAGGGAAAACTTGAGGTACTCCTTAGGGGACAGAAGGAATATTTTAGGAGAAAAATCTGAGGTAAACTGTAGGAAATATTTTGGCGGGAAAATCTGAAGATGTCTGTGGGGGACAGAATGGGAGTTTTGGGTGCAGAATCTGAGTCAACCTTGTAATAAATGAATTTATAACCTGAAATTTTGGCAGTATAATATAGAACCTTTATTAAAGGCAAAAACATCACTGGGTGCTTAGCAATTTTGCCAGAGGCGTGATTTTATTGATTTCACTGTGAACTTAAGTACTTTCTTTAATTGTTACATATTTATTAAGTCTAGAAGATAACTTGCCCTTTATTTAGTTTTTTCTTTTTTGATTTTTATTTCTTTTTGCTAATACAATGTCATTTCAGATACTCTGGATTGTCTTAGAATTGAAGGCAGAAATTTTTTTTTAATGTCTGTCTAACTTAATTTGTAGTTGATAGTTTTTTTGGGGAGGTGTGAGTTGAGATAACAGACTTCTTGGGATGTATGTGGTTTATTTTTTGTTTTGTTTTTTAAGATGTTTTGATCTTTGGCTTTGTTGTTTATTAATTTTAAAGATATTTATTACTATGTGTTTATTACTATGTTTTCTAACATATTATAACTATTTTGAAGTTACAATTCACTCTAACTTTCTTTTTATTTAATTACACTTTAACATTATTTTTGCACAGTACATCACTTGTAAATGTTAAATTTATATATGCGAAAGCCAACATTTATCATTCACTTATTTATCATAATCCCCTCTTTCCTTTTTGTTAATTACATTGGCTTGAGCTACAGTTTTTATTCAAAGTTCATTGTTTTGTTTTAAATTTTTACTGATTAATTTGACTTTTTTAAGAGGGTTTTTAATGTTGTTTTGTTTCTTTAGTACTGTTATCTTTTGTGCTGTTCTAGAACTAGTTTGTTTTGAGTTTATAGGTACTGTGATTACTTGCATACTTAGGATGGCACTTGTGATGAGTTGGATGAAACAGGGAATAAGGAAGAAATAATAACTTAGTGGTTGCACACAAGAGGAAAAAAAAATTTTTTTCTGTTTTTTTATTATGTTGTTTTTAATAATTTATTTTACTAATTACCTTTCAGTATTGTTTTCCAATATATTAGTATTGTTTTCCAATTTTTAATTGGTACATGAGCAATCTTTTGTATGTTTGTAGTAATATCATATATAGTTTGATTGTTATTAGTTATTTGCAGGCAATAATTGGAGAAATTAAATTTCTTATGTATTCTTTTTTCTTTTGCTAACAAATAGTCAAGGGCTAAATGATTTTGATAAGTCATTCCGCTGGTTTGGGATAATTGTTCAGTAACTAATTTTAAAGCTGAGGCTGTTTTGTTGCTAATAATTTCAACCACTGGCTGGTGTCTTATTATCTTATTTAGTTTATAAATGGGGGTTTTATATCTTTATGATTTATCTTGAGCCCAGGTGGCTGGACCATAATATTTTATCATCCTTTTAGGTCACTACTGATTGATTTCTTTACTTTTGAGTGCCTCTTTTATTATTAATTTTTATATTTTTTATTGAATTTTGCGTTTGTTTGTGTAAATCTTCATAAATTGGAATGTTCAAATTTTTTCTTATTGTCTTTGGCAATAGAAAACCCTGGTTGAATGGTTTTAATTGTACAAACTCTTTAGTTTTTGGGAAGTTTAGTATAAGTTTTTTTCTTACAAATCTGTAAGAGTCTATGGGGGCATTTTATGGTGTATTGACACTGTTACTACAGATTTAGTAATTATGTCATTTTATCATGTTTGCAAAAGGACTGATAAACTTATTATTGTTACTGTTGCACTAGAATAAGGTGATTTTTTGGAGGGAGCTACATTTTTTTATTTGGTTGATTACTTAGTTTTTAATAGCCATTAGAGGTTTCTGGTGACCACCAATGGTGGGACACATTTGTGAACAGGGTTCTTTTCTACACGATTACTTTTACTTAAGTTTTATACGTTGCTTGGCCCTCCCTCCTGATGCGTTTTCACTTATTACTCTTGAATTTCGTATCTATCTTTTAGGACAGTGTTCTTTAGATATTTTGATTTTATTCCACAAAAGAATTTTGGGCACACTTAGGCTAATTCTTTTTTGGGGTCACAGTTTTGTTGTCAATGTACTTTTGTATATCTAACAGTTGTTGACGTTTAGTGCTTGTCCTATTCGTTTCATTAAATTTATAAATAGATTTTTGCTTAATGGTGGGAGAGGTAGTGTCTCTTGGTTGCTTTTTAATTTTCTTATAGAAGGAGTTTGAGAAAGTTGAGGGTGACTGAGTTTGTTTCAGGATGTTTTTGAGAGTTTGCACTTGTTGCCTTATTGGTTTCTTTTCAGTTTTGTTTTGTGCACCTTCACTGTTAGAAATGCTTCACATTTTTGTTTTAGCAAAACAAACATGTTTCTATTCAGACATGGTAGTTTAAGCTGGTGTCTTTTTGAGGTTTTTAATTTGGCTACTGATAGTGAGCGTTCCTTAGAATTGCAAGTTTTTAGGCATGTTTCATAATAACATACATTATTTATTGTCGTGTGCTACATTAGGTAAGAAGTATAACTGCCTTATTGTATAAGAGAGTTGCACTTGGTGCAGGGATTTATTGGATTTGCGTTGCTTGGGGTTACTTATGCAAGGATACATGTGATAATTATGATTGCCATGGTTGTAATCAGAGGTCTGGTATGGCATGCACTTTTTTGTCTTATGCTTTCTGAGGTTGTTGCCTGTGGTTCTGTGGTTGGATTATACTTAAGGTAGGTGCAAAGGCTAACTTGGTCTTGTCTTCTTTACACTGTTTGTTGTATTTCTATGCTAGTTGTACTGCACATAAGCATAATTTTTGCTCCCATCTTTCTTCAGATAATTCTTAAATCTCCGGTATGAGCAAATTTTACTTACACAAAATTTGTTCTACCACAGCATTTTTTTGCTCTTTGTATTCTTTACACCTTGAGTAGTTCAGGCACTGGGGATGCCTCTTTGTTGAAGAGCAATATTACTTATTTGAGCATTTAACACACTTGCGCAATATTTATGTTTGATGATTTAAATGGGGCTATTGTAGACAAGAAGGCCACATATGTTGGGTCTTTCAGTTGGTAATTATATTTTTCGATCTTTAGAGAGTTTGCATTATTTTTGTGTTGTATAATTCTAATAGTATTAAGTATCTTGTCGACTGTCAGATTGATGTTCTTTTACTCAGGGTGTTGTGTTTTTTTACTCTTATTTAGTTATTTTTCACTTAGCAGGGACTGTTAGTTTTCACTCACAAATTAGGGTTATAATCTTTGTTAGGTGCCAGCGGTTCCAGAATGCATTCAGGTAGTTGTAACTAACTGCAGCACTGCGGACCTTGAGGTTGTTGCTTATGGGCAACAGTATCAATTATACAATACCAATTTTGCTTACAGATTATGTGCTTACACTCAACTTAGTTGCAGTGGTTACTATTAGGATGTATTAAGTAAGGTACGTGGACTGTTACTGGTGAGGGTTGTAATAATACTTTGAGGTCAGGATATAATGTGATTTTATTTTTATACAAATCACAAGCTAATGCAAACACATTAGGACTTTTTGTCTGATGCAATCTTGATCCTTCGATTTGGGGTGGAATTGTTCCTCCCCAAGGGGGATAACACAGGGGCTTTAGGACTTGCTTTGATGGTATTTGGAACTACTGATATAGGTTTGGTTTTATTTTTTTTATTACTGGCAACTCTTAAATTTTTTTGTGAATTATTTGAGATTTTTCTAGTTTATTATGCCCCACATTGGTGCTTAGGAGTTAATTTTGTATTACTTGGCATAGATATTATAGTTTATTCTTTAGGTTCTTTTGTGGGTTTTTTGGTTTTGTTGGTGTGGATCTACTGTCACTTCTTGGTTCAGATGGTTGCTTCAGTTGTTAGCAACATTTGGAAAGGATGTTTTTATTGTGGAGTTAGAGTTTGTTCTTCCTATGTTTTAACTATTACCTGTTCCCCTGGGTGAATATTATGGATTTTAAAGTCTAAGGATGTGGTTTGAGGAATCATTCTTTTTGCTCGTAAGTTTTCTAATGTTTGAGCAATTGTGGTGATATGTTTTTTTAATGCTTTCCTCCTCTTCCTCATAAGTAGCAGTTTTATGTTGGGTGGTCAAAAAGGGCAACCCAAACATAAATTTATAGGGAGACACTCCAAGTTTGATTTGGGTTGTGTCTTGACTTTTTTGGAGTGAGATGGATGTTTTGTAATTATTTCTATTGATTTCATGTCTATTTTTTTCTTATTATTTTTGGATGCCTACACTTTTGATTCAATTTTATTTTTGTCTTCATTAGTTAAAGTTAAAATCATTGCTTTCATTTGTCTTTTTTCTGGGAGTACACTTACACGTAATAACAATTGTCAATTTCAGTCCAATAAATTTCGTTCTGCATTTGGGACTAACAATAAGTCTCTAGTGGCAAATTGATTAGGGCTTTTCACTTGTACATTTTTAATTAAGGGTACTTTAAATTTTTTGCCTTTTCTCTTTATTATGCTAGTAACTTTTTTGCTTATATAACACTCTTTAGGAACTTTTAATATACATGTTTTATTGGCTCTAGTATTTACTAAAAATTACTTTTTTTGGGGGGGTGTTTCTATTTTTAATTTTATTAAGTGTTTAGTTTGTTGTTCTTGCTCTAGTATAAAAAGCTCCAGACGTTCTCATGCTATCTTGCTTTCCAACGCTTTCATGTCTTTGGCGTGTTTTGGGCAATTCTTTCTTAAGTGCTTAGGAGCACTACAGTAATGACAGTTAAATTTTTTTATGCACTTTGATGATTTCTTTGTTGTTGTTTCTTTAGCGGTCTTTGATTGCTTTGCTGAGTACTGTCCCAACCCCTTCTTTTGTCCATATTTTTATAGGGTAGTTTATTTTTTTAACTTTATATTTTTCTTTAGTAATATTAGATTCATCTTAATACTTATTATAACATTCTAGTGGGTTATTGGGTGGTATATTAGTTAAGACTTTTTTGTTTTTCTTGGGATTTGTCATAGGGTTCCTTTTGTCTCATGTTGGTTTAACTTCTTACTCATTACTTTATTTCTTACACACTTTTGTTAATCTTTTATTTACTTTCTTAAACTGGGTTTTTTTTCATTGGAAAAGAGGACTGAATTACAAATAAAGCTGTTTTACAAGTTTACCTAGCCTAAACAGAATTGAATGACTAATAATACTGAACTGCTAATAATAAAACTATTAATAAATCTATATTGTTAAGCCAAATGAACAGAACTAAATTTCAAAAATAAAACCTTCAATAAATCTGCACTACAAAGTTAAAATTTTTGTTTTAGGTAGTTTTAGTCTTTGTCAGATTTCCTAGTGGACTGTCTAAGAAATTGCTCTTTTACTAAGGAATTCTACTTCTATGGGATTTAACTCCTAGAATTCTTACTAAGGCATTTAACTCTTAAGAATTGTTGTTTGAGGATTTCTACTGAGGTGTTTAACTCTTGAGAATTCTTGCTTGAGGATTTCTAGCAAGGTGTTTAAAGAATTCTTGTTCGAGGATTTTTGCTAAGGTGTTTTAATTTCTAAGGAATTATTTCAGGGGACCATTTAGCTTGTTTCTTTTGCTTTGTTTGGTTACTGGCTGTTCTTTTTGCAAGGAGATGGAAATGCGCGTAAAAGGGTTCTACACTCGCTTTGTGGATTTGGTTGTCTGGTCTTCATCTCATGCACACGCTATTCAGTGTCCCCCTTTCATGTTTCTTTGCACAAGAACTTATTGGAGTCTTTGTTTTTGTTTGGGTCTTTGTATGTGCAAGAATTATGGGTGATTTACTGTGGTTTTTCTAAAGGGAGCTGAGCTCAAAAAAATTTTTTTTGGCCTTTGTCCTACAATTTAGGATGTGTTTCTAGTTATTCCTTGCTAGTGTTTGCTGTCCTTTTGGGCTACAGAAGGCTGTTACAGATGTTCTTCTTGTTCAGTAAGAAAGCAGGTCCTAGTAGAGATTATCATGTTGGGGTCACCAGTTGTAATAAATGAATTCACAAGCTGAAATTTTAGCAGCATAATATTGAACATTTATTAGTAGAGCAAAGGCAAAAACAGCGCTGGGAGATTAGCAATTTTGCCAAAGGCGTGATTCCATTCATTTTACTGTGAACTTAAGTACATTCTCCAACTGCTACATATTCATTAAGTCCAGAAGATAATTTACACTTCACTCAACTCCCCCCTCTCCGATTCCTGCCCCCTTCCGCCAGCATGATGCTGTCTCGGATCCTATGGATTGTCTCAGAATTGAAGGCAGAAATCTCTCTCTGATGTCTCCTCAGTTCCAACCTAATTTGTCGTTGACAGTTTATTTGGGAGGTGAGAGTTGAGATAACAGACTTGTTGGGATGCATGTGGTTTATCTTCTTTGTTTCTTTAAGATGTCTTGATCTCCGGCTCTGTGGTTTATTAATTTAAAAGACATTGATGGCCATATATTTATTACTATGTTTTCTAACATGTTACAACTATTTCGAAGTTAAAATTCACTCTAACTTTGTTTTTACTTAACTATATTTTGTCTTAACATTACTTTTACACAGTACATTATCACTTGTAGATGTTGAATTCATATATGTGAAAGCCAACATTTATCCTTCACTCATTTATGACAACCTTGATGTCCCAAAAGATAGGCTGGAAATAAAACTCCATGTATCGGTGTCTATAGAGCAGGTATTTGTTTATTGCACTGCCAGAGGTGAGGGGAATCCCTCTACCTAACTCATCCACCCTTATCAGGTGTTGTGATTTATTTATACAATAAATTTCATAAAGTGTTACTATGTCGCTATAACATCATCATATACGCCCCGGAACTAATTTACATAATGTGATCTCATTATTATAAATAGCTCATTATTATAATTAGCTCGTTTGCACTGTGCTTGTGCATCCCCAGTTCGGTGCTCGTGGGGGTCTGCTCTTGATGAAGGCCCAAGGTCTTCCTCACATCTCAACTTGTCACCTTAGTCTTTGGAGCATGGGAGCTCTCTGGTTCTAGCTGGTATTAATTACGTTGGTTAACTGGCTTTACATTTGCCAATTTCTCATGAGTACTTTATTTGTCTCTCTTTGAAGCTATCCACCTGGTGAGGTCTTTTGTCTATTCAGCATTAAGTAAATAATTAACCATGTAATAGCCATTACCTTGTATAGAAAATTATAATTGAAGTTATATGGCTATAAAAAATTAAAATTCAGGTTATATAGGTATAGGAAGCTGTAATTCAAATTATATTGATATAAAAAGTTATGATTCAGGTTATATAGGTATAAAAGCTATAATTCAGATTATATTGACATAGAAAAGTTATAACTCAGGTTATGTGGATATCTTTTAACTAAAGCTATAAAAGCATCTTGTAATTCTGACCCAACTTATGTAGGCATCAACCTGTTAGGGATATTTTGCAGGGAAAACTTGAGGTACTCCATAGGGGACAGAAGAAACATGTTTTTGGGTAAAATCTTAGGTGACCTATAGGATATAGCTAGGGGACATTTTGGAGGGAAAACCTGAGGTCATCTATGGGGGGGCGGTAAGAAATCATGTTTTTCGCAGAAAACCTGATGTAATTTAAATATAATAAAATTAGTTCTATTTTGATGGATGAATTTGGGGTAATTTAGAGAGGAAAAATGAGCATTTTTTACGGGAAAGTCTGTTGTGACACAGAAGACAGAGGCAGCATCTTTGACAGAAAATCTGGGATAAGTAAGACGGGACAAAAGTGACATTGCTAGCTAAAAAGCTGGAATAAGTTAGAAGGGTGCTGTCATGGGCGGAGTGGGGAGCTGCAGACACAATCTGTTAGAAAAGCCCTGCTGCAGAGCTGTGAGATAGAGAAAGAGCCCCCTTGCTTTGGAAACTCGGAGATGAAACTGGGTGTGGCTGAATGCAACGTAAGCCACAGACTTTCTCAACGATTTATGCCTAAAAGAGTTTATAGGTGTAAATGAACCTTATATACAAGTTTATCCTTCAAAACAAAGCATGGAAAACCAAATATATTCATATAAATTTATATGCTTATTATGATAATGGTTAAACAAAAATAACATAATCAGAATTATTTGCAACACAGGGTAGAAACTATAAAAATACGTGTCCTACAACGCACTGTCTTGAAGAAACATGAAAGCAATTACATAAAAGCTACCTAAAAAAGTTCTTAAATAAGAGTTAATGTCACTTAGCCATAGCAAGGAGAGAAGAAAATCGCATTTCCTTATGTTTGAGAAATAACTTAAGGGTTTTCTCACTAAGGGAGGGAACTTCACAGACACATTACAGGAACAAGTATATTAGAAGATGTACTCGTACAATTTGGGAAAGCGTGTGTTGAGGATCTCCCAATGGGGTGATGGGCAACTGGTTCCTTCAGGCGGGAGATGCGGAGCTTTTGAGGCCTGAGTGTGTTATCCTCCTCCATTTGCAGAAGACATGGCAGGACAAAGAAAGAGCGGCGGCTTGGAGCGGAAG
>VZRL01005065.1:2540-105062 GCA_013397895.1 Origma solitaria
GGGGTCCGGCTCGGGATCTGGGTCCGGGTCCTTCCCGTCGCTGTTCCCGCCGGGGCTGCACGGTATCTACGGCGAGTGCCGCCGCCTCTACCCCGACCAACCCAACCCGCTCCAGGTCACCGCCATCCTCAAGTACTGGTGAGGCGGCCTGGATGGGGCCGGGGTCTCGCGTGAAGCTGGGGCGAGCAGTGGGGCCGTCGCCTTGTGTGGGATAGGAGAGGTTTTGGGAGGAGTAGTGGGAGAGGGAGAGGTTTGGGAGAAGCAGTGGGGCTGGGGGCGTTGCGCGGTGTGAGGCGATACGACTGGTGGGGGTTGCAGCAAGGGGAGAGGGACTACGGGTTGCGTCCTGAGTTAGGGGTGAGATACAAGAGTTTTGGGGATGTGCAGCGGACCTGGGGATGGAGGAGGCATTGGGGATGCAGTTGCTTGCCCGGGGGTGTATTTGGTGGGGTTCCTGGGGGGGATGTGCTGGCAATAGGAGGAGGGGTCTAGGGAGGTGTGCGCTGAAGACAGGAGGGTGTATTGGGGTTTCTGGGGTGATTTGAAGGGTGGCTGATGAAGGCTCTGGCTGGGGCAGGTCATACGCGAAAAGGGAGTGCGTGTTACTCTGTGGAGGTGTTCCCACAGACGGTGAGGGGCTGGACTTTCCCCCCCCCCCCCAACCCCGGAACGAGCTCTGTCTTCTGGCCAGGAGCCTGGGGTTTGAGTGTGGCCGGCACTGACCGGAGCGAACCCGTTGTTCCAGCCTCCAGGCCGGACACATGCCGTGTGTACCCATAAAGCCCGCGGGGCAGTGCCAGCTTCTCTTGGCCTTACGTAGCCATGTGTTATCACAGACTGTGAATCTGCTGCTCAGTGCCTCTGCTGACACAGTGTCTGACACCAGGAACAGCAGTTGTTTATGTGGGAGAATGGCATGAAGGAAGTGCTTGCATGTTTAGCTCTCAAGAGAAGTGTCTAGTGTCTAATCCGGTGTGAAGAGGAGTTTCTTTTTCTTTTTGCTATTGCTTAGGTGCTCAGCCCCCTCTTTTGGGGCTAGGGAACATGATCAAGTCACCCCCCAGTGTTTGCTTTATCTGACATTGGCCTGCACTTGGCAAAATTTAGTAAATGCTCAACTTCTTTATTTTCATCTCATTTCAACCTGTATGTCTCTATCTGATTAGAGCTGCAAGCAATAGCAGAATAACATCCTCCCTGTGTGCTCCTCTGACAGACAAAGCTATTGTTGTTGCTGTCCACAGAAGTGTTGTTTTTTAAGTGATTCTAGCAAGAAGTTTGTCTGTTAGCCCTTACTGCTTAGGGGAGTATTGCATTAAAGTGACACAGTGGGCTAAGATGTTATGAATATGAGACCTCAAAATAGAAATAATTTCTTAGTCATCTGTGCACATTAGTACATTGGTGGTGGTCTGATCAGTCAGTTTTTACACCTATTTCAGGTCTTGCATACTCATGAAGAATTTCCAGTCACGTCAGCACTTCTTTTCTATCAACAGCTTTAAACAATACTGACTGTAGTGACGTAAGATTTGTGGGTGTTGAGGCAAATTTAGGTCTATAATGAAGAATGGCAAAGACCCTTTTTTGGGAAGAAACCTTGTTGCTTGTTTGCTTAAGGGATTGATTAGGGTTTCACTGCAGTTGGAGCTCAAACACTAAAAAAATTGCTGCTGGCAGTGATGGCAGGTTGCAAGTAAGAAGTAATGTGAAGGCCTGTTTATCCTGGCATTTTCCACTTAGTGGTTTCTCCAACTGTTAGCTCAGGCAGCAGTGGGAGCTGAGAGCTTCTCTTCTAGAGGTGAGTCTTCCTACTGCTATCCTGTGCAGGAAATGCTTGTGTGAGGTGAAGTCTATGTGGATGCTACAAGTACTTTCTCTCCCGTTGTTAGGTGAAACTTGGTGCTTCATTTTCTTAAGTCTGGGTGAACGACTCCTGCCTCGACTCTCTCTGCTAGTCTGTCCTACTCTGCCTGGGCTGCCAGCTATTAGCTGGTTTAGATTAGAAGAGGAAATTGCTGAAGTACATTTCCCGCCTTCGGAGAAATATTGTGCCACTAATCAGCGTTTAATTATATGTATCAGTTTCTCTATGGTTAACAGCGATTTGTTTTTTTTTGTTTAGGGAGTTGAAGTTGTAGTCTTTGGCTTGCACGTCAGAGCAGATCCTTACTGTGTAATGTTGGAGAATCTGCAGAACTCCATGCTTATTACATAAAGGGCTTTAGCCACCTGGATTATTTAATGGAACTAGTCTTTTTAAATGCTATTTACATATCTTGGGAGGGAGTTTGGGATTCTGTCAGAACTTCGTGGAAGAGTTTCTGGCTGTGTTTGTGAAGGCCATGCACCAAGATGGAGTTTCTCTGTTGATATCCAGTGTCCACTTTTATTATAAAATGTGTTAGAGTATCTCAAAGTGAAATATCTTGTTGCGTAGAATTGCTGGTGAAAAAAGCAAATTTGTTCTTTCCTTTGTGATAGGTTTTTAAATAGGCATAATTTGAGCTGGGCTATTTGGCTTTTATCACCTGTTTCAAATTTAGGCCATATACTTAAAAACCTGTGCAGTGACCTGTGGTCTGCAGCCATTTGGGAAACACAGACTACTTCTGAAGGGTTGTTGAAAGGTAACTGTGAAAAGCAGTCCTATTGTCAGCTGCTGAGAAGTGACTACAAACAATACACTAGGGACTTTTCAGGGTGACTGAATTAGGAATTTTCCAAATTTTTTCCATTGTGGGTCTCTTTCTTCTCTTCATTTTGCATTTCTCCTTCCACAGAAACTTCAGAATGCCCTTAACATCCATCAAAAGAAGTCTCTTGGTGCAGATGCAAATACAGGGTTTCCCCTAAGGCGGCCCTTCTTGTTCCTAAATGAGCTCCATGAATAGAGAATGTAACAAATTTGTACTGTACCTCTGGCTTTGAAGTTGGGCTCTTCCTAATAAAATCCTCCAACGCTTCCAGCTCTTTGTGTGAGTGCATGTACTGATATGTAGATTGTGATACAAGGTCGAACCCTGCCACAGCGGCCGTGGGCGGGAGAACGTACCGCAGCAGCACTGACGGTAGAGCAGTGAAACCTGCCACCGAAACTGGATGAATATCTGTGCGGACTAACCTTTGGTTGAGCGCTTTTGCCATGGCTATATTACTGTGTGCTGCAGGTAGCTGGCATAAAGCTCGTGCTTGACACTCCTGCAGTTGCAGCAGTTTTGGGATACATGTATGGCTTGGATATGTGTTTTTTAATATTTAATTAGTCACTGCTGCAGGCTTTTAGTCTATGTCTCTTCCAAGCCTACTACATTTGTCAGCGAGTAAAGATGGTGTGACTGAATCATTGAGCAACATGTGAACCAGTTGGTAGTGAACTCTGGGCAGGACAGAGCTCAGCTTCTCCAGGCCACCTGGTGCCGCATTGCTCCTGAGTAGCGCAGTGCTGCAGGTCCCCAGAGCAGTTTGGCCTTCAGAGACAAACACAGGATTGCTGGCAGGAGTGAGGGAGAGGTGTCTGGCTTGCCTGGTGCTGTCTAGGCAGAACTTGCCATCTGCATCAGACCTGACAAGTATGTTTGAGTAACCCTGGGGAAAAGCATGTACTCATGGAACAATCCGTGTCCTGAAAAGGTCAGTGTAGAGGTTTGTCTTGTACGTTGTCAGTATCGGAGTGCCTGTGTCAGCATTCCACCACTGATTGATTGACTTCTAAAGTGTTATTAAACCCAGTTTGGAAGCAGATTTTCTTTGTGTGGGAGATGCTGATTGCTTAGCAGTGGTCCCTTCATTGCAAAGCCCACACAACTGCTCTGACCACTGACTAATCTCTCACACTGGTCAGTGTATGAGCCTCCCTCACTCTGGGGTCTTCCTAGTCCAGTAATAATTATGTGTGGCTGATGCTCTTCTCTGCTGCTCATCAAGGGTGAGCGACCATCCCATCTGGAGTTGCTTCCATCTGTCTACTTCCATCATGGATCCCTGGGAGGCTGAGCACTATCCAGAACATAGGTGCCATGCTCTGAAAAGAGCCGCCTGAATGGGTTTTTCTTGTAGAGGTCTCAGCCTCCTGTGTGACCTGATTCTAGTGAAAGGGAGCAGGTGGGGAATGGATGTCAGAGAGGACTTGTTTTTTCCTGAGTGTTTCAAACTATTGCTAGACTTTGAGAACAGGTTTTCTCAGGTGGCTTCTGAGGATGAGACCCAGGTCCGTCCTAGGGTCTGACATGCCTTCACCGTGTTTTGCTCACCAATTTGCCTTCTATGCCAGGAAGATGCTGCTTGTCACTCAAGAAGGCCGCATAATTCTGATGTAGCCCTTGACAATGGACATCTGTGCTGCTGCTGTCCTGCCCAAATATCCTGGGCTACATCCCAGACTGACCTGCTGGAAAAACTGCAGCTGGTCTCAGCCACCATGATGGCATTATGTGACTTACAAGGGGGGAAGCTGTCCTAAGTAAAGTCAGTCATGTTAGATAACTGCTCTGTTTTTTTGCCAGCAGCACTAGGAGCAAGGCAGCACAGCACACCTGTGGAGAGAGCCCATGGGCCTTTTAGTACACCAAGCTGATACACTGTTTTGTACGGACTTGGTAAGGTTGGGCAACAGGAGGAAGGCAGAGGATTTCAAGTAGTGTCTCACTGTCATTAGGGCTGGATCCATCTGTCCAGCCATGGCGACGGCGTATGATGATACACAAACCTCCAGGACTAGTGAAGGAAGGACAGCTGTGCCCTGCAACCTGCATTTGATCATGTCAGAGTCTGAATAGACAATACAGATGAGAGGAATTGATGTGTAGAATCATTGGTTCCAATGAATGGGGTCATGCCAATTCAGATTTTGTGTTTGGAGCAGTTGATTTACTTCAAAACAGAGTGCTTTGTAGGCACAAAACAGTTAAACTACTGCTCAGCCGTGCCATAACTGCTTGTGGTAGGTGTTCTGTGATTGACAGGACAAAAGCAAAACAGTCCAGCATGTTCCTTCCTTCAGTGTGTTCTTTCCTTCAGCGGAGAATTGTCCTGTCTCTGTGCGGGGAGAGGTGACACAAGTGGCAGGAGGATGTGCTGTGCACTCTGCTGGCACACGGCCTCACCTCCCTGTGCCTTGTAGCAGGAAGGGTGGGTGCAGCCTTTGGTGGTTGCTGCTTAGCGTAATCTGCCTGTGCTGCGTTGGCTTTTAAATTATGCTCTTTTAAGGAGCCCATTCTAATGCTGATGCAGGGGGTGCCGTAGTGCTTTTTACTCATTCTTCATTAATGTAAGTTGTGTATTTTTAGAAGTTTTGGTGATAATTTTACTGAATCAATGTTTTCCTCCTCCACTGTTTTAATTACATTGTCTATATCCAGAAGTATGGATTACTCTTCTCAAAACTTAGCCATTTCAACTTCTGCTTTGAGGAATAGCATCACTTTTCTTGAGGTATGTGCCTCTGGACTGAATTAAGAGTTTGCAATGCAGATACAGCCATTGCTCTTTTACTAGTACAGTTTTTCAATTTTCTTTGTGTTTTTTGGAAGCTTTAATATGATTTTCCAGAGGTTTTTATGCTTTAACATTAAAAACATTGTAGTGTGTTGCACACATGTACTTTGCCTTCCTGTGCTTGAAGCTTTCTGGATTTAAGCTAACCTTTTCCTCAATTTTTTTTTTTAGAGGTGATTTGAATGTTCTAATTTTTGTTTTAAACCAGGTCTCTGTGCAACCTCTTGTAGCACCTGGGGAGACGTACCATTTGTCTTAAGTAAACTAACTTACCTAAGAATTTTTCTGTTTTTAATGCAGGTTGGGAGGACCTGACCCTCTGGACTATGTTAGCATGTACAGAAACCTGGGAAACCCAGCACTGAATGTTCCTGAGCACTGGCACTATGTCAGCTTTGGGTTAAGTGACTTGTATGGAGACAATAGAGTACATGAGTAAGTGTCATTTAAGTTCTATAGCTGTGCATTGTGTTTTGTGTTGCATTTTGGGGGTGTGTACGTAAAACCCTGTCCTGCTGCTCATATTATTTGAACAGCTGGTTTTCTGTTGAGAACACTCTAGCCCTGGTATCACAAAAGATGACGTATGCCTGTTCTTGTATGTAGAAAAAATTCTACATTTCCCTCTGCAGGCTTTGAATGCAGTGTATTTCCTTTCAGTGTTGAGTGGGGTTTTGTTTAAATTTCTTTAAACTGCTTGGGAAATTTTCTTTTAACTGTCTGTCTTGTTGTGTTTTTCACACTCAGTAGTCTGTTATGGTCATATGCTTAAATCTTGACCCCTCCCTGTGCATGTTAAATGCCTTCCTCTGGAAAACTGCTGTAAGGGCATTTTTGCTGTTGCTGGCACAGCAGTGTTACTGTCAGCAGACTGCCACCCCAGTGGTGCTGTATAAAGTGCCAATTTGTGTAACAGAAGCCTAAAACTCTTAATTGTTTGACTGTCTTTTCTCCAGTAATTAAATTATTGTCTTAGGTTGTTGGTATGGATGGTTTTTAGCAGGCACTTTGGATTAGACCAAGCAGGCAGCATGAGCTAACCTTATTCTTGTCTTGTCTTTAGCTTACTTCTTAACTCCAGTTACAGTGAGTAGCGGTAGTCAAGCAGTCATGATTTTGGGGCTGTGAACAAGGCCTTTTAACCAGTCAGAAATGGCACAAGGTTTCTGCTGTTGCTGTTTGCCAAAACTGTCTTTGCAGTGTGTCATAGTTGCAGGGTAAATGTCCTTGATGAATGGTGCAGCAAAAGCTCCAGTTTGTTCACACTAACTTTCCTCCTTTTGTTTGTCTTGGTTAAGATTCAGCCACCGGTTTTTTTCCACCAAAGTGCTTCTCTTGCAATAGCAGCAGTCAGGCAGTTTCTTTAGCCATTCCTCAAGGCCGTTTCTCTTGGTTTTTTTCTCCTTGTGTTTGTGATTACAGAACTGTTTTTAGGGAAACAAATCTGGAGTTTATACAGGACCCTAATGTCACAGAGATCTGCCTGGGACATTTAACGAACACATCTACTAACAACAAACCCCAGCCATTAGTTTCAGGGGCAGAGGAAAAGTTGGGCAAGTGAAAGAAATGCAGTTAAAGGCTTCCTTCCCTTGCTTCCACAACAGACTTTAGCATGGACATGTACGCCTTCACATGGTGCCTTTGTTGACTGATGATGCTATTTCATCTTTGACACTGAAAATCTGAGGCTGCCAAGATTTGATGACCTATGTTTGGCCATCTTGTTTTGATGGGACTAATTTTGGAGGGGTAAGTGCTGTGCTGACTTCTATTTGGTGACTTGTCAGCCTGCGTTTTTCCCATTAAGACACTGCTGTCTTTGCTCAGACTCTTTCCTGATGGTTTTGGGAGAGATCAGGCAGTGGACATGAGTGTCTTAGCTGAAGATATAAAGGGTGTAGTGTTTTTATGAATGAAGAAGCAAATTCTGTAAGGACACGGCCTCTTTGGTACTGCCACAGGCTCTGGCTTCTCGCTCCTGAAACCTGTATGCTACACCATACGGGTGTGTGGTGTAGCATACTGTGCTTCTCTACTGGCAAACTTGGGGATGGAGGATCAAAAGAATCACACAAGTGGAATGTCACAACTTTAAATAACTTCCTGGCGTGAGACCTCCTATTGGTTCATACTGTCTTATGGTTTGGTCTGGAAATTTGCACTGAGCTAATGGAACGTGCATTTTGCTGGTTGCAGGGCGCAGGAATTAAATTCCCGTCTCTAGACACAGGCTGCAGGTGATTTCCAAGGCCTGCTGAGTGAAGCAGGAGCAAAGTCTGTGCCGTGCTATGGGAGGTCTGAAGTCCCCAATGTCCTGCATGTATGTGATCCTGGAAGGAGGCTTAGGGAGCTGGTGTGCCTTGGCTGCCCCTGGCACCGCACTGCCAGAGGCTGCTGCAGCTGAGCACTGTAAGCAAATAGTGAGCCATCATTGCTGTGCTGCTTTGGGGATATTGGCTGCAGGCTCTTCAGCATAGACCTGCTCAGACCCATCGAAGTGATCTCTGTGCCCTGAGTACACTGCATGTACTGTGGCATGTTTCCCTTCTCTCCGTGTGACTGGAACAGTGTTCCCAGCTCTGCAGCGCTGTGTGCCTGTGTCACTTGCCCTGAGATGTTCAGCTGTCTGCAGTCTGTCACCTTTAATTTGGTCTCATTCTTGGATCTACAAAGCTCAATAGTGTTTGTGCTGTTGAGTAGGTTGCTTCTGCCTTTGTGTCCAAAAGTCTTAATCTACAGCTATGTTTGTGGTAGAGCTGTCAAGACCTACACATCTCCTAAACAGTGAACCTGAAGCTTTCACCTGGTACATGAGCACTATAGACTGTCTGAGAGAAGATTTTCAAAGGAGCTGAGCACTCACCAGCAATTCTCACTCCCAAGAGCAATTGTTGTTTGTTAAAACTCTCAAAATTTGATGGTTATGGGAACTGCATGTCACCACCCCAGCCCTAGGAGCACACTGCAGGAATGTGGTGGCTTTTCCTATGCTCTCAGGAGGTTCTTGTTCTCTGACAGGGAATTTAATAAAGCTTAAGTAAATGAGTATCAGTTTCTTTGTTGCTTGAAGGGCTTTGGGATTCTGCTGTCCCAGGCAAAGCATACTGTGGCAGGAGCATGGGGTGGCAGGGCAGTTGTTTAAATCTTTGGTATATTTCTCTTCAAACTGGTGTGGCACTGAATTCTGTTCAACTGCCCTGGCCTCTGGAGACAGGAGAGTGTTTGTGGGTTTTTTTTGTTTCCCAGCTGTCTACAAAGAGTGCAGAGCTGGATCTGCTTGTGACTGTCAGCAAAGTTCCTACAACAGGGATGTTCTTCCATAGCCTTGCTCTCCTTCATACTTCAAAAGGACAGTACACTGCCAAAGGTCTTGTTTGGGTAATGTGTGGCTTATTTCTTGTGGACCTCTCATGGTAATGCAGTGCAGTCTAGAAAAATTATAATGCAGTATTAAATGAAAAAGACTTTTTGATTTTTTTGAGTGAACTAACACTGAATTGGAGGCCCCTGTATTTTTATTTTTAATCAAATAGCAAACAGATGTAGCAAATAATGTGAAAATGTTGACTTTAATTTATATTTTTTAATAAGAACTTGAAAAGTCTGAAGTGGAGCTCTCCCTGTGCCTCCTTGTTGACAGATTTATTTCCAGTTAAAGCAGCACTGTTTCCTGCTCTGCTTACATATCAGCTATACTCTGCTTACAGAATCAGTCTGGTTTTAAAAATCCACAGAATAAGATGGAAGAAATCTAAGAATTTCAAACAAGGAAACCTTTTTCATTTAAAACCCCTCAGTGTTTCATGGTATAATGGCAACCATGACACCAGCTGTGCTGGGCTGATAGCTCTAAAAATCCTAAATCATGATGTCATGACAGCGTTAGGGAACCACAGGCCTTTCAATGGGATTTCAATGCCAAACTGCTTGCATGGAAATAAGTCTCTCCAGTCGAGCATGTTGCACAACTTGAGTGGCAGCAGAAGTCCTTCCAGGATGTTTTTTTAAGTTATACTCCGTTTTTAGCTTTTTGTGTCTTCTTTCAAATAAAATCAAATGTGTAACTTCTTGAATCTATTCAGCCGGGTTAAAGTAGGGCCTGGGGTTTTTTTGGACTGTTCTTGCATTTTGAAGAGATTCTGCGCTGCAGTGGTGAGTGTGTGCAGTGCGCTGGCAGGAAGCATCTGGCCAGTGCAGTTGTGGGAGAGGAGATGCCGAGTCCTTCGCTCTTCTCCACCCCTTGCTGGCAGCAGCTGCCCACAGCAATGCCAGCAGCAAGGAACGTGTGCCCGTGAGTCTGCACAAAGCCGGAGCCTCAGCTGGCAGTTGCAGGTTCGTGTTCTGGTGCCGGGCCATCAGCAGGGTCAAGGCACAAGTGCCTGATCATTCCTGCAGTTTCCAAACATGATGGTGCATTCTTCCTTGGTGGAGAACAGGTGCACGCGGAAGGCAGCATCAGCAGGCATAGCTGGACTCCGACTCCATCAGTGGCAAGGCCAGCTTCAGCTACTGCTCAGTGCTGCCTTTGCAGCAGCCCTCAGGAGTCTCTGACGCAGGAGGCAATGGGCAGAAACTGATGCACAGAAAGTTCCACCTGCAGATGAGGAAGAACTTAATTACTGTGTGGGTGACCATGCCCTGGAACACATTGTCCAGAGAGGCTGTGGAGATATTAAAGAACTGTCTGCATGCAATCCTGTGCCACGTGCTCTAGGATTACCTTGTATGAACAGGAAGGTTGGACTAGATGACACACTATGATCCCTTCCAGCTTTACCCATTCTGTGATAGTGCTGTGCCATAGTGTGTTCCAGCACTGGACTGTGCTGGCACAGGGGTTTGCAGGGCTGTCCAGGGAGCTAAGAAGGAAAATGTGTTTTCCCCAGGCTGGCTTCTGTCTTCAGTCTCCTCTAAGGCCAAGGTTGAATCTCCACTTAACTGTTCTGTAGTTCGACTGCTCATCCTTTTTCTTAACACTTTAAAGAAGTGCGTGGAAAGTGAAAACCACGATGCGATAGAATTCCTGAACACCTTGAATAGCCTTATTTGTATTGAAATTGCAGGGTTGAAATTCAGAACTGCAATAGAAAGCAAGGCTTAAATTATGGGTAGATTGAGATAAGATTTTTATTTGTGGCCTTCCCACATCCCGCAAAGAAACATGCCAACTGTGTTTTGATGTTTACTACATCAGCTTCATAGTGACAAAGGCAGTGGAGTTTGGGGTTTTTTGGTTTTGTTTTTTTCCTGGCCCCTAGCCAGGAGCTGAAGTGCAGCATCCTATTTGCATGAAACCAGAGAGATTACAGCTGCCTTCATCTCTATTACAGATGCAGGGTACCACCCGCTGAGACAACAGGTTCCAACTTGCTGTGGTCCTTTTGATTTGTGCTGCTTTCCATTTGGATCAGGAGGGAGCGGTGTATGCCGGGATAACGTGTTCTCTCTGTGGGTGGTGCCTCCCTATTAAAGGTGAGGGTAAGCATGAGCCTTTCAAGATCTTCAGTCCAGCTTGTGTTCTGCTTGCTTGTATAGATCCTCTGAATGACCTTAACTTGTAAAAGGGCAAGGATGCTTGTTAGAGCTGGGAAGAAGAAAAAGGAGCGCAAAACTGGATCAGGTAACCAATGCAAGGCTTGCAGAGGGGTGGATGTTTTCTGGAAGGCTTTTTTTGAGTATAAAAGGAGTTTGAAAAGAGTATTTAGAAAATAGCCTGAAAGTTGGAACGAGTGCTCTCTTTCTTTTGAGGGCGTGCTGGCTTCTCCTTTGAACCTGCATGAATGTAGGATGGAGTGGTGCTGACAGCTGTCACTTTAGTGGCCTCTTAGTTCTGTAGCCTTTCATAAATTTAAAAGCTCACTGCCCTTAGCTTGCCAGCCTTTAGCCTTAAATTTTGCTATTTAATGGGTCCCTAAGTGCTTTATAAACCACATGCCTAAAGCACTGCTGAAATATTACACCAAACGCCAAGGTAACAGTGAATGCTTTTAAAATGGTGGAGACTGACTCTGCCCCCTCTGCCCCTCTTTGTTTACATGAAAATGAAAAGGGCCTTTTGGAAGATGGTAAATTAGAGAGGATGGTGAATCCATATTTCGGGTAAGATTTGTAAAGTTCAGCTTGTCTACCTTGAGAGATGAAAGATTGCTGGAGGTGGAGCATCTGCCCCAGCTTAAAGGGATTGACATGGAAGAGGGTATCAGTGAGCATCAGTTTAGGAAAGAGGTAAAAGAGCTAAGACTTTGGAGGAGAGAGAGTTGAGGGTGGGCACCATACTCTGGACTTCCTTTTTCATCCTGGGTCTCTTTATGTATCAAAGGCTGACGCCAAATGTAATGCTTGTTTTTTCATTTGGTCTTTTGCCTGAGACGGGGGAGAGAGGAAGGTTCATGGCAGAGTGCAAAGGGAGAGACCATGGAATTAGAGAGTTCTGTGACAAAAAAAGGTATATTCTTTCAAGGATAGCTTATTTGAGAATCTGTCAGAGTTGGAAAGAGTAGTTTAGCTGCACAGCACAATAAGATCTGTCTTTTAGTGGATTTGTCTTGTGATTAGATTTTTTTATACATATAAAGATAAGAGTTAGAATGAGCTTTTCTTAAAATCAAGGTGCTTTTAACAAGTCTCACTTGTGTGGATTCTCTGGTGTCTAGAAATACAGATGTGCTTCTACTGAAACTTCCTTACTGGGAGCACCTGTAGATCCTTCTCTTCTGTCTCGCTGTTTGGTTTTGCATGCTTTGCAGAAATGTGATATTTTGGGGACAACTCTTCCTCTGAAGGACTTGACTGAGTTTGACCAGTGAGTTCAGAAATTGTGGGGACATTTTAAAGAAGCATATGTGCAAGTGTGATCATGTAGGGTTCAATTCCCTATTTCCCAGACAAAAAATCCCAGTAAAACCAATCATCATGCTTATTTAAATGCCCCACTGAGGGTGTCCCTCCAGTGACTGCAGTCCACCAGAACCCTCTAAGGCTTGTGTTTCACTGCTGGAGGCAGACCTCCCCTGAAGCTTTGGTCACCAAGGGGAAATCTGTTTTTCTCTCCTCCAAGGCAGAGTGCACTTGGCTTCCAAGTGTCGTTTGCTGGAGGTAGTTAGTACCCTTACTGAAATGAAAGATGTAGGCCACCTACGGAGAGCAGCGTGCTTTGTGCTGCGGTCTATCTGTGTTTACATACAGGGGTTGTGGGACGGGACCACTCTTGAACTGTGCTAGATTTGGAATGTTTTTTGAAGCATTGAAGGAAATTCATTTAACGTTTACAGCACAGTAGTTGAATTTACAAGAAGGACTGTTTTCAATAAAAAAAATTTTAAAAAGGAAAAAGATTGGAAGAAGGTTTAGTGCTGAGCTTTACTGAAGGCAAGCTCTGCTTCCTGTTCGGTAATGTGTCTGCACTCCAGTGCTGCATCCTGGTAGGATGAGCCTCTTGCTGCCATGCAGGGGAAGGGGCATAGTGCTGAAACTGGATGATTTTATGGGGGTTTTTTTGCCAACAGAGCTTCTACATTTATGATCTTAGCACACTGGAGGAGAGTTGATCCGAGACAGGGCTTCTTTACTCTGATCTCTGAGCTGTGTTAGGGCTGAATGATGTGGGTGAGCTTACAGGCTCTGCTCTCCCAGCGAGTCCAGCCTGCCAGGAAGAGAATACTGGGGATCAAAACTGGCCCTTCTAGAGAAAGATTGCTTTATGTGATAAAGATCTGTTTAGGATGTTTTAAAAATAAGGACAAAAAAGATAGTAGGCTTTTTTTTTCAGTGGGACATGATGGTAAAAATATTTTTGAGCAGTGCAGCCATTCCAGCTGTGAGATCAAAGGATAGTTGACATTTTTTTATCTATTTGCTGCCTGGAATAGTGATAGTAACAAAATGAGTGTTTGAAGAAATAGATCCAAATGCTGTTACTCATACCTAACTCCCTTTTTTTCCTTCAATGCAGTTTTAGTGTTGGGAATATGTCTTCTTGACCAGTACTAGAATAGTATGTGTTTCTTGATGAGGCAGTGGCTACAATAGGTAACAACAAATTACCATTGATAATCAAGTTTCCAATTTTATTTGAAATTTGAACTATTGGTGTTTCTCTCTCCTAAGCTGGAAACTCCGTGGTGATGACCTAACTCAGCTGCCTCTCTACTGTCATCTCAATTTTGAATCAAGGCCCAGTAGGCAGTGACACCAGGCTAACAAAAGAGGGCTGCAAATCTTGGTGGTCTCCCATTCAGATGGTATTCCCTTCCTTGGACAAAGGGGTGAGTAGGGCTCC
Source organism: Origma solitaria (assembly GCA_013397895.1). Taxonomy (NCBI): domain Eukaryota; kingdom Metazoa; phylum Chordata; class Aves; order Passeriformes; family Acanthizidae; genus Origma; species Origma solitaria. Next base: position 16,318 of record VZRL01005065.1, read on the forward strand.
TGAGTGCCACTCTGCCTCCAGGGATGGTAAACAAGGAACGGATCGCTGGTGGGAGGCATTTTTTGATCACTTGACAAAGCTGGGTAGATGGGATACCACCTGACAAAGGGCTGAGATTTAAAGGAAGATTTTGCAAGGGCTCTTAAGAGCAAGAAGAAAAAAATAGGCCAGAAAACTGTTTTTTTTCCAGGAGGTAAACAGGGTGGGCGGAGGTGAAGGGGGACTCAGCCATTCTTGGGGAGCTCTTGATTTAAGCCCAAAGGAGAGAGACAAGGAAAGGAGGGAAGAGTGCACAGATGGCTCATTGTTTTGTCTAGCTCAGCATTCTTGCACTGCCGAAGTGAAGGGCAATTGTTTAAAAATCCTTTTTGCAAAGAGTGCTCTTTGCTTTCCAGCTATCACTGGTCCCTGAGATGCGAACTGTAAACCACAGGGACTGGTTTTAACACCCATTTGTTTTGTAGGGTCAGTCCAAGGGGCCCTGGGCAGTTGCTGGGCTGCAGGGCATTGCTCCTATAAGGAAATGGGGGGAAAAGAGTACTCCTGGGAAAATTGCACTGCAGCATCTGGGGAGGAGGCGAGAACAAAAGGATTCACACGGAGGGGCTGATGCAGAGCAGTGTCTGGCCTGGGGGCCTTTACCAAAGCTATGAAATGTGGCATGAAACTCGCGTATACCTTACCTGCAATGATATTTGATGTACAGTATTGTTTTCTTACAGTATTTCACCTTTTTTGTAGCAAATAATTCATTAGTGTAAAGAAATACTGCCATTTCTATACTGTTATTCTTTCTACTTCTCCAGTTGCACTGGCACAGCTCCTTCCCCTCCTCCCCTGTAAATTGTTGTGGCCTTTCTGGAGCAGGGGCCTTTTTTGTCATAGTCGACAAAAATAAACCATAAAGGCAGCTGTTGTTATGAATAAGGCTCAACAGGGGAATTTTACCAGTAGAACTACAGCAATATAATTATACTGGTAGACTAGCTACAGTATATTTCCTCATGAAGACAAGCCTTAAGCTGACATTTCCTATCTGAGTTGAATCCATATGTATAACCTTATTACGCAAAAATAATATGTCTCTGGGCCTTTTTTTCTTTTTTATCCAGAAGAGTAACATAAAGCAGAAAAGCAAATAATGTAGTGTTCAGAGATAGAGGGGGGATTTTCTCTGACAGAGCAGCTGTGATGAGCTGTATGCTGAACTCTGTGTTTTACTGGGCAGGTTATTCCTCCAAAAGGTATCAGGAACACAATGAGCATGTTCCTGCTTACTACACTAAAATGTAAGCAGTACTGAAATATGCTGTAAGTCGACATCTCTCCCAGCTTTCCTCCTGTTTGAAAGATAAGCTGAGCCATTTTACAGTTTCCATAACTGAAGTGGTTTGGCTGAGAGGCAAAACTGTTTTGCCACTATTAAATTTTTAGGGGTAAGCCTGGAGCCACTGAAAGGAAGGTGAGGAATGATGCTTTCTTCCCTCCTTTGTTTGATTTTTAGGAGGCAAAGATTTATTTTATCCTTTTGGACACTGTGTTACAATGAATAGAGTTTGTGTAGCATTCACAAGCTAGGTATTTATTTCTATAGAACAGAAATACTAGCCTGTGATTCCTTCCTCTGGAAGTCTCAATTGCTTCAGAGGAAAGATGGTCTTGGAAGAGAAACCTAACATTTAAAACAGATTTTAATAAAAATCTATAGTTGACTTTTCATTGCAGATGTCTCATGTTTCCGTTTTGGGAGTCTTTCATCAGCAGTCCAGTGCTTTCTTTTCCTTGGAATTACAGCTCAAGCTCCAAGGACCTTTCACTGCCTGTTTAATTGATTAAGATCTCTCTTGGTGCTTGCTCATTAGTATATTTTTGAGTGCACCCTTTGCAATAAAATGAAATTATGTAACAGCTCATCAGAGAAGGCAGAATTGTCTTGATTTGTATAGCTCATGAAGTCAAAGATCAAGGATGGAATTCCAGATCCATCAGGATCATAGAGACATAGAGGGGTTTGGGTTGGGAGAGACCCTAAAGATCATCTAGCTCCAATCCCTGCTAGATCAGCTTGCTCAAAGCCTCATCCAACCTGGTCTGGAACACTTCCAGGAGTGGGGTATCCACAAATCCTGTGGACAGCCTGTGCCAGTGCCTCATGAGCAACCTTACACTAAAGAATGTCTTCCTAATATGTAATCTAAATGTACTCTATGTCAGTTTAAAGCCATTCTCCCTTGTCCTGCCACTACATGCCCATATCAAAAGTCCTTCTCCAGCTCTCTTGTAGGCCTTTTGGGTACTGGAAGATGCTCTAAGGTCTCCCTGGAGCCTTCTCTTCTCCAGCTAAACAGGCCCAACTCTCAGCCTGTCTCCAGTCCTCTGAGCATCTTCATGGTCATCCTCAGGACACACTGCAACAGATCCATGTTATTCTTAGTGTGGGAGTCCCAAAGCTCCCTGCACTCCAGGTGGGATCTCACAAGAGCAGAGTAGAGGAGCTCAACCTGCTGGCCACACTCCTGGTGGTGCAGCCCAGGATACAGATGACCTCTTGGGCTGCAGGTGCACCTTGCTGGTTTACATTGAGCATTTTGCCAGCCAACAATAAGTGGGTGCCTACAGCCTGCCTGAAATCTGTTGGAGTTCAGGCTCCTGAATACCTTTTATGCCTCAAGTTTATTTATAGCACAGCTGAGAACTTAATTTTATGAGAGTCCTAAAAATGTGCTCAAGAATATTCTAAAGTTGCTTCTTGCATGATTTTTCTTAATGTATGTTCTTTAGCCAGCAGGAAAGTAATGGGAGACACCAGTGTTTATATTCTACGTAGCATATTGGAGTCCTGATCTTCGCCTGAGACCTTTAGGCAATGCTGAAAAATGCTAACTGTAGCTGTCCGTGGCTTTGGGTTTGTTTCTTATTCTTTCCACCCTCCCATACTGCTTTTGAAAGGCACTTTTGTTATGCGAATAGGTTCCTCCCAGCAGCTGCAGAACTTTCCACAGCAGGAGCTAGGAAGGAGCCAGCAGACACTGCAAGGAAAGTTGGTGCCCTTTTCCCAGCTGCTCACCAAGCCCAGCAGTACTGCCCTTCCCATCCACACTGGCTCAAACTGGCCCTTTGCTAATGCTGTCTTGCCTGGTGAGGTTGTAGGTGAGCCCTTAGGTGAAGTTGTGGAGATACATTTCCATTTCCTGTGTATCAGAGCTAAGGATTCAGTTCCAACAGGAAGCGGGATCCATGTGCAGATGAAAGCTTGTCTTCTCTGGTGGATTGTGTTGTGCAGTGACTGTGCTTTGTTTGCAGAATCACCTCCAGCTCAAGCCAAATGAGAGCGCTGGTCTGCTGGGCCTTTTAGAAATGAAGGATGAGTAATTCTGAAGTGCAGCATAAACAGGCAGCTTAAGTAAAGTGTTACAGATCTTGATAAGTTTTCTTTTTCACTAATGCCCTCACCCTTGTTCTGTGAATGCAATAGTAAGTCCTTATTGTACTCCTAGCTTTTCTTTCCAGATCCTTTCAGTGTTCATTACAATGATGCAACTCTGCTGCAGCTTCCCAGGCCATTGCAGTGAAACCGTTTGCACTTTCTTTGCCAAAACGCAGCCTCACTTGTGGTGCTTTTTGTGGTGGTTCAGAACCTGTTCTCAGCTGGGCTGGGGCCGATTCTGATGGCCATGAGGTGGGATGCCAGAGTACCTCTGTGGAGAAATGTGCGAGCCCTTGAGCTGAAACACATGGTCAGTAGTCTAGTTACTTGATTTCACAGAGATTTGTTTATATTTAATAAGTTGTTTTGGAAATCATAAAGATGAAATGGTTTGGTCTTGTCACTTCAGTTATAACTGTAATGGGAGAGTAAACCATCACGTGTAGTGACATCCATGCACTGTAAAATAAAGAAAATAAAATGTAAACTGCCCTCATGTGAACATCTTTTGCTGGAGTAGGGAGTGACATATCCCATGCAACCTCCTGTTTCATATTTTGTTGTTTTAGTCATTTCCCATGTTCAGTATTTGTCCATGCTGTGCAGAATGTGGAGTTAATTTCCCAGCTTTTGTGACCTTTACAGATGGAGTATAGAAGCATTTCCTATATGGTGAGTGTGTCACATTACTCTTTGAAGTAGGGAAATATCATTATTTACATCTGAGAATCCAATTCTTAATTAACTTGTTGAGGAGGATGAGAAGTTTGTAGCAGACAGGAGGTTCAAACTTCAGTTACCTGGATGCTGTTCTAGCACTTTAAGAGTATTCTGAAGTTTCCTGAATTGGTGTTAAGAATGAGGCAGATTGATCCCTTTGGCACTGATAGCGCCTTTACAGCCTTTTGCCCTTAATTTACAAGCACTGTTCCTACAGGTGTGACTGTATGTTGGCACTCTCCAAAATGAGACAATAATGCTTCCAAGCCTCTAGAGCTCAAAGGGATTAACCTCCAGCAGCTAAGCATGATCTTGTCCTTCTTGCAGATACCACTGCTCTCATGGCATGGACAGCAGAGCCTCAGAGAAGCAGCCCCTAAATTGCCTTAACTTGCAGCCCAGCACATTAAAGTGACCAGAAAACGGATGGTGGTTTACTTTAACATACTGGGCTGGAGATACCACAGTTCAGGAGCTGTTTCCCAGATGGCTGGGCAGGAGCTGAGTATAGGAACCACTTCTGTCAAAACAAGTTAAACTCAAGTGCTTGTGAATTATCAGCTGCGGGTCCTGCAAGCACAGTTCTCAGTATCAGTAGTAGAAGTCCATTCCTGTGCTCTTGGCCATGATGCTTTTGTAGGATCACTTGTGTTGGAAGGGACCTCCAAAAGTTTCCAGTTGATGCTTTCTCAGAGGACCGACTTCCCTGGATCACATCCCTAGATCCTACTCGGGGTTTGATCACTATCTAGTGATGCTGTATAAAGCAGTTATGTCTGCAGAATTAGGAATAAGGTTGGCTCAACTCTGTAGGTTTAGAGGAAAAAGCAATTTATCTGTTGTATCAACATTTGTTGCTTACAGAGACAATTTTGTGAAAACAAAATCTAGACTGTGAGTCTCCAGGTTTCAGGGACAAGATAGTCACTGGCTGAGTTTTGACAAAGATGAATAATAAAATCTGTGAAATCAGTGTTGTGTATGTGTGAGTGAAACCTTACCTTGTCTCTTCCCTCTCTGCCCTGTAACAGCTCTTCGCTTGCTGAATGGTAGCTCAGTGTAGCACAGTTCTGTTGTCATACTTGCCAGAACAAATCAATTCACAAATTTTACTCAGATCTATCTCAGTGTAAGCTTTCTAAGGAGCTCCTGCATGAGTGGTTCAGAAAGTTGAGAAACCCGCCTCCAAATAACTGCAGAGTGAGTGCCTCTGCATCTGTTTGGATTTAGATGTTGGAATAAATCTCCAAAAACAATTTAACTTTCTAGAAGAGTTTTCCATTTGGTTGATGGCTTACACATTTGATATGATGTACTGCAAGAGCAAGCTCTAAGCGGCAGTTGCCACAGACATCTCTGAGCACTGTCACTCACTTTCTAACCTTGATTTTACATGAACAGAAATTTTTGAGCATGTGTTCATTTTATGTTTATATTTGCCCTGCTTATTCATGAAGTTTTTTCTTGAATCAAGCTACAAAGGAGTCCAGTAAGATTGTGTGTGCAAGTTTGGGGTGGCAGGAGCTCATGGAATTTCCTGCTGAGCGCTCTGAAGAGATAACCATCTGACATCCAGATAACCACCCCCTGCTTCTCTCAAATGTTTTTATGCGAATGAATGCTTTTTTAAATGTCAGGAAACAATCCAGGAGAATATGTGAGTAAGCAGGTAGGTTTTGGCTGAAATAACTCTCCTGGATACTTTTTAAGCCTTTTAATGTAAAGTGGTTGCTGTGCCTGTTTTCTTATGAAATTGCTTCACAGGAGCCTCCCAGCATGCCATCAGGGTTCTCAGATGAGAGTTGTATACTGTTTGACAGCGGCACTAAAAACAACTGCTTCCTGTTAGGCAAGATGCTGGAAGCACTAGGTAGGGGCCCTTTTTTTCTTTTTATTTTCTTTTTTTTGGTTTTTTCCCTTGAAGCTCTGGAATCTGAGAGTCATTTGCTTACAGTGGGTAGAAATTGTGCAATGCACCTGGAGTTTGAATTCAGAAGACTGACTGTGCATAATCTTGTTTGAGGCACATCAGCTCTTGCCTGATATCCGTCCCAGGACATGGAGACACTGAAGTGTTCAGCTCAGTGGCTGCTGAAGGCTTCTCCTTTGGTTTTGGACAGGAGACCACCCTTTGTGTTGCTTGTTTATGGGCACTGAAAGGGAAGGGATTCACATCTCAGGTGATTCAAGGGATTGTCAGGGAGGACCTGTGAGGTCAGTCACTGGGTACCCTGCTGCTTTTTGTGACACCAGTTCCCTGTGTTCCTAATAGTTGTCTCTTTGCTACCTAATAGGAAAATCTTCTGGGATGGGTATTGGCTCGGCAGCCTTAAAACACTATTGAGGGTTGGACTGAAGTGCTTTGGTCTCATCAGATAGAGTGGTGGATACTGCCTGTCAGCTTGGTTTGACAAACTTCTCAAACTTCTAAGAGGTTCTGGGAGGCTGACGTGGAGTACTGGAAGCTATGGATTGGCAATTACTGTGTTGGGGGGTTTTTTGGTGGGTGGGATGGGGAATGTGGGTGCAATTAAAATTGCTACTGATGCAAATATCAGCAGCTCTTCCTGATGTCAGGTTTAGAAATGTAGGGATACTGTATTTCTGCAGCCTTCAAAATGGTATCAGAGTAGCTCACCAGCAGCAGAACAGGCAATTGTCTTTGCAGAACATGTGGAAAGATACAATTAGGCCGTTGAAGAAAAAGGCATCTTAAGTGGCTTCACAAAAGTGGTGGTGAAGGAGCTGAAAACTGAATCTGAGACAAGGTCATTCCAGAGTACTGTAACCTTGCTCCCCAGAAGAGATGTGGTTTATCTTCCTGGAGCTATTGGGAGTGCAGCTATCACTTCTGAAAGTGCAGTCCTCACTATCCCTAAACAGCCTGAAAAGGCTTTCTTGTTGTTCCCAGGCTGAAATAATCATAGTGTAAACTCCCTATGTAAACTCCCTTTTTCAGGGATTGGTTCACCTAGTATATTTATATGCACATACTCTTAAACTCTCAAAAAATAAACACCTAGTACACTCTGCTTCTTGTACAGAGCTGTGTAGCTTTCAAAAGAATTGGAGAAATACTGCCATTTGCACTGCAGTGAAGCAAACCTCTCCTTTCTTGCAAAAGTGAGAATGAAAATCCTTTGGCAAATAGCTTTGATTTAAACTGAAAAGCCTCTGGTTTTCAGAGCTGCTTTTAAAGCAAAGGGCTACTTTGGCTTTTGATCCTCTTAAGCTGGGTTATTTGATGTGAAAAACGCCTTGGGTACTCTGCTGCAGAGGGGAGCAGCTTTTCAGTTCTCTGTGTGTGGCTTCAGGAGAGGGCCTGGCAGAGCGTGGGGTGGTGGGGGGCTCCGGGGGGGCTGGTTGCACAGCCCTGTAAATAAAGGGGCCTCTATTTCTTTGGATTCTTTTGCTGGAACTAAATATCATGATCAGTGAAACTCTTACCTCATTAAAGGAACAAGCCAGGCTCCTCCAGCATATGCACAGTGCTGCAGTGTGGTTTGTTCTGCTGAACAGATAAAGGGAGTTTTAACCCAGAGAATGGCATGTAATGTATGACCTTGGCTTTTGAAAGGTTTATTTTTATTCTTTCGGAAAAATAAGGTTTTAATATTAAATATGGGTTTAGATTTGACTTGGCAGATACTAGAGCCTCCTATTACTGCTGTAGTCATAATATAAAACTATCTGATGTGTGCCAGTGAACATGCAGCAAGCCAAGAATTTCTCCATCTACGTTTATTTTTGTGGAAGCTTAGCCAGTTGCTTTGCAGTTGGGTTGGCTAAAAAGGTGATGTGTTGGAGGGGGCAAAGCAGTGGTGGGCACAATATGGTCCATGCTGACTCTTTATACTTAGCATCTTTAGTTTTGGGACAAAACACAGTTGTTTTTTTTCCTCTTATTATTTTAGAAATGTTTACAAGAAGCTTTCACTCAAAACTCCAGGGTTCACCAGAACCAAGGCGTAAAACAAACTGTGTGAAATATTAAGATCTGTTAATACAGAAACTTAATGTTGTCTTGCAGCTTTCAGTTTGTGTAGCCTGGGCCAGGCACAGATACAAAATACTAATTTTGAGGTTTTCTTCCTATACATGTTCCATCTCAGATCATCATTTTACTGTAAAGCTGAGGTGCTTTTGAGCTGCTGCATTTTAAGGGTTTGGCTGAAGGAATGACCTGTAAAGCACTTCAGTGCTGAGATGCTTAACTAAGCTCCAAAGTCTTTGTTCTAAACTGGCTGTAGTTTGAATTAGTTACCTTCACATTTAAAGGAAAATAATAAACAATGACCAAAACCAACAAAAAACCCCAACCAACCTAATCATGCCCAAAAACCCCACATCAAACCTACCATCTCAGTCCTCATCTCCCTAGCCCTCAGAGAAAGCAGCCCCAAATAGTGCCAGAATCTTGTTTCTGTAGATCAAAGTGAGTTGCCTCTGCAGCTGGCACAGAAGTTGTGTCAGGCTGACCTGCCGGGGATGCTTTGCTGCCCACAGGAAAGGGAGCAGGTTGGTGCAGGTACTGGTAGTGGAAAATGTCGGAGCTCCATGGAAGAGGTCATGGCTTCCATGTGCTTGAGCAAGATTTCTTCCATCTGTGGGTTATTGTTACCCTTCCACCCAGGTTTTTTTTGTGGAAATGAGGCTTTTTCAGTCTTTCTCTTCTGGAAGTATTGTTTGGGTTTTTTAGCTTGTTCATTGACTGTGGCTAGATGAAGGTGGTTGATTTTCTAGAAGTTTTCAAGATGTTTGGGGGAAATTTGGAACTTATGGGAAGAAGCACAAGCTTGAACATCTGCAAGCCTGCAAGGTGTGGTGAGTTTTTTGTCCAGCTTCTTGTCATCCTCCTAAGATAATCCTTAAGTAGTGAAGACATACTTTACAATGAGGAGACTGCTGTGAGAACCCAGTGTTTCCACATGGAATACAAGAGAGGAGTCTCTTTATCCTTGTGAGAGATGATAAGTCATTTGCTCTGTCTTCCATTGGCACATGTATCTAGAGATCTTGGGTTTCTAACTGGGAAAAATAATTTCCCATGCTACTTGCCTCTCCACAGCAGACTGATGCATCCTTATCCTCACAAATCTTGAAGCTGGGGTTAGAGTAAGCACTTGTCGTAAGAAAGGACATCCATAAGAGAAGCCAAGCTGCATAACTTGGCTACTGGATACTTCTCTGTGATTTTCCTTAGACTGAGGGTCAGAAACATGCAGGAAGGTTATAGGTCGGTGTACCTCCTGAAGCTCATGTCTGCCTCCATTCTCAGGTACATCCCCCAGAACTCATCCAGGAGCTCTGATCCTGGATTATGGTCTATTGTTCAATGAGAGAAATTTCATGGCAGCTGTTGAAACTACATTGAACTTCCTTACTTCAAATCCAAGACTTTCTTTAAGAATAAAAGCAAAACCTTTGGCAAAAATATTAATTAAAACTTACTATGCTAATTACATTCTGAATATTAATATTTCTTTCTATTAAAGACCTGTCTAAATTAAGCATAAAGCATTTCCAAAGTAATCACAAGTTTTTTAAGCCACGTGTATCACAATTTCCTCAAAACCAGATTACCAACCTGAAATTAAACAGATCAAAGACTTTTACTTTATAGACTGTTACCTCAGAACAGCTGTGCAGTGCAGGTGAATTGCATGTTTTTAAATTTTCCCTGTAACAAAGCTGTGTATTTTCAGCAACTTGTGACCCTTAACTGTTCAAAATAATTTTAAGTCTAATCTTTAAACACAAATCTCTTACATGCAAATAATTTTTTTCTAAGTTTTAACTGTTAATTTGAGAATATAAGCATTGTATGCTGTTGCATTTTCTGAGTGTTGTTTGGAAGATACATCTTGAATCTTTGGGGATTTTTTTAAAATCTTGGAAGGGAAGGAACTTAATGCTTGTTTCCTTATCTTTTATTCTATTTAGTAGGTCTTTGTTTTAGAGTCTCACTACCCTACAAACGAATTCATGTAAGTAATGTTGCCTCTCAAGTTTAGCAATGTTCTCCTAACTACAAATGTTGCTTTAAATTTGATGGATACTCACCTAAACACTTCTGTTACTCGGTAACTTTCATACCGATCAATGTAAAGCATGTGTGGTCTTCTTGAAACACTTATTTTTCGGAAACAGAGATCCACAATGTTTTAAAAAAAAAAGACAAAGCCCACTGAACTCTAGCTCATTGCATATTAGAAGTAAAGCTGTGTTGTTTCAGAACGTGCTTTGAAAGGAGGAAATTTAATAGGGAGCCATCTTACTTTCCAAAAAATTTAACTGTGAAAGATCCGCTTGAAGGCTTTTTGTTAACTGGTCTTTCTTAAAACTGACTCATTCATGCATTTCAGTTTCTGGCTTATGCTTTTTCCTGGAATCAGTCCTTGAAAACTATCCACTTTGAAGCGTTTTTGTTTCTCCCTTTAAGAAATATTTCTGTTTCTTCCTTTACTAACTGATATATGAAGCTAGTAAAACACTATAGGGGTGCTGGATGTCCAAGGTACAATTTTGCACTTGGGAGGCTGTCACTGTATCAGTCAGTGAGGTAGATCTGCATGTGTGGTTACAGAACACAGGATTCACTGCACATTCAGACTACACTCCCTGGCTGACTGGTTATTCACCCAGCTCTTGCTTTGTTTGAGAACCAGATGTAATGTTTTGACTTGTTGCTTAAAGGTGTATACCTCTTTCCCAAAAGAGGTTTTATATGTACCAGTTGAGCATTCGAAATGTTTTCTGCCCTGTTCACCGGGAGATTGTTTTCATAGTATTTAATTCTCAAATTCTTTGTTGAGGATAATGTGCAGAAAAATAAAAATGGATGTGCTTGTATGTTATATTATTATTTGCTATATTGTTTATTCCTCTATTGCAGGTGTCAGAATGACTTCTAATACTTTATTGTTTTCAGTCACAGATACTTTTTCAATTTTCTTTCACATTCTAAAAAAGAAACTTTCACTCAAAACTACAAGGTTCAGCATAAAACAAACTATGTGGGATATTCAGATCTGTTAGTACTGAAACTTAATGCTGTCTTGCAGCTTTCAGTTTTTGTACCTGGGGCCACATGCAGATAAAAAGTACTGATTTTGAGATTCCTTCCTGCAAACGCTCCATCCCAGATGATTGTCCTATTGTAAAGCTGGGGTGCTTGTGAACTACTGCATTGTAATTACTGTTGTTACTTCTTTGGGTTTTTCAAATAGAAAGTGCTCTAGTTACTTTCCAGACTGCTCTGTTTGACTGTTTTTAGGAGTAATACAGTGTTATTAAACCTTTATGCATTGTATCTTTCATATGTGCCAGCAAGGTACCAGCATCCAAGACATTCATAAAGTTTCCCCAGAGAATTTGCCAATGGCAGCAGGTGTCAGAGATTTGAACTTGGAGAATGATACGGGTTTGTGAAAGCTTCTGTAAGGTTTTTTTATGCTCAGTTTGAATCCTTCCTTTTTTCCTCTGCTTTTGTGGAGCAGTCATGAGCAAGGGATGCAGTGGCAGTGGTAGAAATCACATGGATGACCCTAACTTGCTTTCAATTTTGCAAGCTACTCAGTTCTTCGGTTGTATCTCACTTCTCAATGCACAGAAATTTGAGTTCATAGAGGTGATATAACATTATTTTCTGTTATGCCCTATCTTTGGCATTCCCATTTAGCTATCAGTGCAAGACTTACAATGACGTTTTAAAAACAAATTCAGGTTGTTGAAAATCCCACCAGTCCCAGGAAAGAAGTCTTGGTTCCAAGGCTGAATTATGCTGACTGGATACACTACTGTGATAATGATCTTTGAAATTGTATTACATCAGCTAATCTCACCACATTATGCCATTACAGCCAGAGTAGACTGAAAGGCAATTTCTAAAACTTTAGAAATTTATAAACTTCCTCATTTCTCTATGAGGAGAACACTCATCCTTCTTCCATGGTCCTAATCTTAAATCCTGCTCAGGTTACAAGAAGTATGTAGTGACTTTTTATTTTTCATTCCCTCCAGGTTTACAGGAACAGATGGACCAAGTGGTTTCGGGTTTGAGCTGACATTCCGACTGAAGAGAGAGACGGGGGAGTCGGCACCGCCCACCTGGCCAGCAGAGCTGATGCAAGGCTTGGCCAGATATGTTTTCCAGTCAGGTACTGCAGCATTGAATACAAGGCCTAGCTTTTTCCTGCTGTAGTTCTGAAGGGCCACAGCTGGTACAGGGTTTGATACTTGTCTCATTGGCACCCAATCAAGTCTTGGGAATTGTCTTTGTGTGGGAACCCAAAAGAGTGAGTGCCTTCCTCCAGCCCAGCTTGCTGGGACAAAACCAATTGCTCTTCAGGTAACTGCAAATCCTGAGTATTGAAAAGCTGAACGTACAGAACAGTACTATAATCAGTAACTATAGAAAGTCTGCCCAGTGACTCTATCCTGCATGGTTAGGTTCGTCTTCTCTCAGCAAGAAAAACACGTTTGCTTATCCTGATTGGCTGAAGATCAGCCATCTGATAAGGTTTCACTGCTCAGCAGAAGGGCTGTAACTTCCAAAAGGATTGCGCCTCGATCAGAGACAAATCTTTTTCAGTGGTCTCTGCAGCTGAGCAGTAGCAATGAATGTGAACATGGAGTTGTTGAGATGTGAAAATGTAGAAGTCACAAAGAATGCTAAGGCTGGGAGGGCCAAGGAATGAACAATTGTGAATCATTACTGCGGATGGAGAATTGCCAGAAAACTGGGAACCAGGATGCCTACAAACTATCCTCTTGCACTGTTCTTTCAAAGTTTCATTTATATCCATAGGTTGAATGTTATTTTTAGTGTGTGCACAGGAAAACCTGTGGAATGGCTGAGTGCCTTATGTACTTGAAAGGCACTTGCCAGCATCACAAGATCTGAATGAAAATATTTTAAAAACATTTTTTACTCTAATTTGAGGCCCTTTACAGGTAAAGGACCTTCTAAATCAGTGATTTTTGAACTCACAGCATTTGGTACCTGCTATACTAGTTCATAAATTGCTCAGTAACTTCTGATTCTGCTGATGGTTTTCAGTCAGCTGGCTGACTCTCAAAGGGAAAAGGGCTGGGTAAGAACAGGATTGCTGTTAACCTCTGTGACAAATCTGAGGAAGTGGCAACCTTGGGGGTATTTTTCTAAATATTGACGGATGTTGCCAGCCCAGCTTATTGCTTGTCTTTTTGTAACCTTTGCTGTGTAGCTGTCTTCCCCAGTTGCCATCCAAAATTTGGCTCACCTTTCTATCTTGATTTTTGCAACTGTTAAGCATCTAAATTCATGTGACTGTCATTATTTTTTACATTGTTTGAGATTCCCGTCCTGCCTAAATTGTATTGCACGGTAGCTTTTTGATACATGCAGTGATGAATTCAAACCCACATTTTCTATGCAATGATTGTGGGGCCTGAAGAAATCATCTGAGTCTGAAGTCTCCCTCTTAGATATAAAGTGGTATACAAGTTACGTGTTTACTTATACTACATATCCTACATCCCATGTGGAACCTTTTAAATTTCCTAGTCCAGGCTAGTTCTCATTGCAGTTACTTGTTGGTCACTGTCTTTTCATGGCTGAGAGGACATCTGCAGAGTGAAATGGGATTTGGTAGGGTACTTTAGGGCAAACTTCTTGGTGACTTAAGCTGGCTGTCAGGGCAGAGACTTCCCTTGTTTGGTTCCTGCAATGATGCAGTCCCATCCTTTTGACCTCAAAGCCAATGAACTGTTTTTAGAATGAAAAGAGTGGTTGTGCCCATGCGTATCATTCTGGCATGAACCACCCTCCAGTATTACCTTCTTCTTATCCGTGCTGGTTTTTGCTTTATGTCCACCATAACTCTTTAAAAGCACTGCTCAAACTCATGCTAATGGGGTCTAGCCTCTGGGTGTTTAGTTTTCAATTTACCTTATGAAAAACAACAGTGTATGAATCATAAATTGACTTCTTTCTTTGGCTATGAAATTGGGTGTGAGCCAACACATTCATCATACAAAGGACAAACCTCCACATGCTGGGTTACCTTAGGAAAAGCATGAGCAGCAGATAGAGGGAAGTTATTACTTCTTTGGCATGGCACTGGGAAAGCCTTGCTTTAAGCATATTGTGTCATGTTTTAGGCCTTTAAGAGATGCTGAAAAACTGGAGAGTGTTCAAGGTGGTCAGGGTCCTAGGGTATATGAGCCATGAGGAGAGCTGGAGGGAGCAGGGCTAGTTTGGCCTGGGAAGAGAATGTACAGGGTGATCTAATTGGAGCCTACAACTGTAGGGAGGGTAGTTATAAGATTGTGGGGTCGAGCCCTAGATAGTACATCAAAGGGCTACAGCTCTGAATTGCAGTATGGGAGGCTCTGGAAAAGCTTCAAGGAAAACTCACAAGGAGAGTGGCAAAGGACAGGGAATGGTTTGTAAGAGGAGTGCTGGAACTCCATTGCTGGAAACATTCAGGACTTAGTTCAACAAAGCTAGGTTGGCCCTGATCTAGCATTGGTGATGGCTCCGCTTCAAATGGGGAGGCTGGACAAGAGACCTGCAAAGGCCCCTTAAAATATTACAGAATTGTTGGATTTTGGGTAGTTTTTTCCATACTGCTTCATGCCCTTCAGCAAGCAGCTGTGTGCTGTCACCAAGTGTTACCAACCATTCCTTGCCTTGTATAAAAGCAATCTGTATGGTGTTGCAAGTGAACAGGTTGCAAGTGAACAAGCCCTAGTTTTATTTTAGTACAAATTTGATTATCGCATGTCTCTTTTAGAAAAGAACTTTCTCAGGCTAAAATTGTCTGGTTAATAATAGACATCATGTTAATCCTGACAAGATGATGCATTTAAAAGTAAGACATGTAATGGGACCTACTTTATCATGTTTATTCTTGGTCTTTCATGGCAGTGCCAGTTGACCGCAGCTAGATGCAGTAATTTTCTAATCTAGTCAAAGATCTCTCACTCCATTGCTCTGCAGAGTCCCCAGTCCTTCTGCTACATCTGACATGTCCAGCTTTGTTTTGTTTTACTCCCTTGAGCTGTCCTCTCTCAGGCTGGCAGTGTCCGGAGCAGTTCCCTTATGTCACTCCTGGGTAATCAGGCACTTGGTCCTTGGCAGTGTTACTTTCTACCTAGTAGATTTTCCCCCAGTTTGACAGTCTCACTCTGCAGAGCCAAGCAAGCTTCTGCCATTGTCTTTTATTCTTGTTTTTTTACAGGATTTCTCTGTTCAGATGTTGAAACTTTAAAACTATGAAGTATTTGAAGAGTTGGTTTTTCTGAAGCCCATTGGGCATGAGGCAGGCTGTGGCATGATAGCATTGTTTTACATGATGAAAGGTTTCTTTTTGCTGAAGTTCTTTCTGACTGTAGTGCTTAGAGCATTTGTCAAATGAAACACTGGTAAGTGTTGTTTACCTCCTGGTGTATGTACCTTAATGTTGTCCTCTTCAGTTGTTTTAAAAGAAACATCTGTGGTGTCTCTTTAATACTTCAAAATAGCCTTAAAAACATTTGATGAACTGAAACAACTTAAATGAAGCTTATGAATCCAACCTGAACAAGAAGGAAGAAAAAGAATAAAACGATCAGAAACTTTTTGGATAGGCTCCAAGCACTTTCTCATGTCGGAAGATTGTTTACTGTGAAAGCTGTGCTAAGAGCTAAATTGTTATCTCTTGATAAAAGCCAGCTTTTTAGTTATCACAGAGGTGCTCTGCTGAGTCCAGTTGAAGCTGGGGGAGAGTAAGGTGTAGTTATATTCCTGCTGAGCCTGAGCATTTTCAGGTGGTGATGACTGAGTTGAATATTCACCTGGCAGCTACTGCTGTCCTAAATATTATTCCTGTGTATTGCAGTTGCAAAGCATGTCTCATGGCAAGTGATGTATTTTTCTAACAAACGCTTCTAGGCAAATGAATGTTGCATGCCTTTGTTTCTCTCTCTCTCCTGCACTGTGGCTGTGCTTTAGAAAAGCAATCTTCTGCATTGAATTTCAGACCTCTTTCAGCCTTGGCTTCTCTGTTCACTGTAACAAGCGCTTGGTGCTTTTGATTAAAGGGCAGTACTTACCCTCCTTTAACAAAACCAAGCTTTCAAGTCTCAAAAAGTTTTATTTGTGGCTTTATCTGTTCTTAATTTTATCACTGTTTGACCATGACCACAAATTCCAGCTCTGTTAGCTTTTAAAAACCCCCAAACCTTGAAACCTTGAAAATGAAAGTGCACAATTCCATGACCTTAGCTTGTCATGGTTCGTGGGTCTACTGCAAATATCTCATGGTAGAACAAATTTATACTTGAATTCAAACGAAAAGGGAGAAACGCTCTTCCTACAGAAAGCTTATCCAGAGCTTACTGCAGTTGTTAACTCTTTATGTACTGCAGTATTACAAGGCTTGATCACTACAGAGAGACTATGTTTTGTGTTTTCCTGGAATTTAAATCTGCATTTTTTTTTCTCTCTAAGGTAAATTTAGGTTGTTTTCAAAGGTCTGCCTGATATGTGTCATGAAGGCAATATATTGATGTGGCATGGAAATAAGTATGTGTGTGTATGAGCTCTTGCTGCTTCTGTGTTTTTAGCCTGAAATGAAACAGCTGCAGCTGTCGGGTGCAGGTTTTGAGAAATTGTCATGAAAACTCGTCATGCATAGAGCCTAAAGATAATGATGTGGCAGATGTCATGGTTATATTCTCCACAATGCACAAGTTGTAGTGGGGAGTGAGCCAGTGACACTGGCTTCAGCAGTACTGAGAGGATGTCCATGAATTAGAGGTTTGCAGGTTGGCTGAGCTTGATCACACTTACCCCAGAACATATCAGTGTGAACAGACTGCATTGCTGCTGTAGCATCACAGGGGACTGGAAAACCGGCAAATGCTGTTCTTCACGTCCCATAAAAAACCCTGTATCAAAACCAAAACAAACTCCCAAAAAGAAGGAGCAGGGGGGAAGGTTTCTAATTGATCAATCAGATTTCAGGTCTTAAGAAACTGCTAAGTGAAACAAACCATCCAGAAGGCATTCACTGAATAATGGATGTTCTATCATCGATTTTTCAACAATAAATCAGAAGAAACTAAGTAACAGGCACCATAGGAAGCAGTGGATGTTGGTTATCTTGATACTACTGAAACTTTTTACATTGTTCCTTCCAACAGTATGTGAATGAGCTGAGGAAATGAGGTCTTGGTAAAAGGTAAAGAAGAGGGCTGCAATACTGGTTGGATATTTAGACTCTGAGTGATTGTCAGTATGTAGTCATCAGCCGCAAAAGATAGGCAGAGCTGGGAAGTACTGATATGCAGTAAGGGCAGGGAGGCACAACAGGTGCAAGGTCCTGTCCTGACACAGGAATAATCCAGTGCAATCAGGTGGGGGAAAGCAGTAGTTCTGAAAGGCAAAGAAAACTGTTTGGAATTACTATCACCAATGAGCTCTACCTAAACCAACACGCTCTTCACACTGAGAGACAGAAGTTAAATTATTCTGATGTATAAATGTATGTTCTGTGCATTGCGTATGATTGGGTCCTACACTGCCAGGGGGAGGGAGAGCATTGTATTTCATTTTGGGCAAAAAGCTTCAAGTCAGATGCATCCCATTTGGAGGGAGACTGGAGGAGAGAAGTAAGAATGATCCAAAGGTCCAGAAAATATGATCTGTGAAGGAATGATCAAAAGAGTTACATTTATTTAGTCTAGGGAAGAGAAGATGGAAGGTGTGAGAACAGTCTTCAAATATGCAAAAGGTTGCTATATTGAATAAAGTAATTTTTCATGTGCATACTTGGGAGAGATTAAAAATGCTGTAATTTGCTACTAAAATTTCTGTAAAATAGGCTTAGGGTTTGTCATTAGGAAAGCTTTTGAATGGCAAGTGCAGTGAAGCATTTGGATAGTGGCAGATTCCCTATTGCTGCATATCTTTGAGACCAAGTCAAACTGTTCTTCATGGATATTTGTCAGGGGAGAGTTGATCCTTCCTTTAGGCAAGGGCAGAGTAGAAGCCTTCTTAGTCTCCTTTGTATTACAAATATGTCTTGAATGACTAAGTGTTCTTTTCAGGTCTTCTAAATGTAATTTTGTTTGATTCCATAAATACATAATTTATCTTTTATCATAGTCTCCTGATGACTAGTGCCCTGAAAGATATTTAAATGTGAGTTTGATGTCTCAACTAATTGAACAGTTGAATTTTAATATTTGACCTTTGACTAGTCAGTAGTAGGAGGCTGTTTGCATCTTGGGTACTCCAAAACAGTAATAACAAATTGTGCAGGCAAAGAAAGTAACGATGCAAGGTGGCAATTTAATGTAGATTTCAGCTGAATACTTCAGAAACAACATATATTAATTATTCCATAGAAAACTTATTACTTCTGAAAAGTGGATTGGGTAGAGCCAATTTCAGTAGATACATGAAAAATTATACACGATGATAACAACATATCAAAACAATGACCAAACTAACTATAGCTGGTTTGGTTTGTGGGTTTTTTCCCCCACAAACAGCTCTGCACTGTCATGGTGAGAGATTCCTTTTTCAGAAGATATGAAATATATCTTATTTCTGTGAAACATATAGGAACTTAGTATCCATGAGTTCTGTCCTCTGTCGTGATTCAAGTCCGTTGGCCAGTTTCCCGAAGTCTCCTCTGGAAAGGAGGATGGTTCTGCTGCATGGAATTGCCCAAGGCAGTGCAGCTACACAAGCCTTTGCAGCCAGGCTGAAAAACAAGCCCAAAATGAGGTACATGTAGCCTTCCTTTACGTTAGGCTTAATTCCTTACGTTAGTAATTTCTGAGGTGTCATACTTTCTTCAGGTAGAAATTATTTTATGACAGCTTGTCTCTAGTTTGAGGATCACATGATTCCCACCACATGCATGATGTCCCACTGCATCAGATTGGGGCCATTACGCCATCTCTCTATGCTGCAGTTTCACCCTGTTTTTAAACAAGGGTGGTTATGGAAGTTGTAAAGGCTCCAGGTATAGATGCACTCTTCTTACTCAGCAGTTTTCACCTGAATCAAGTTTGTTTAATCTGTGTCATGGAGGCTCTTTGTGTTTGACAGGCACTATAACTTTTACACTGAAAGTGGGGCTCAGTGGGATTAGGGGATCTGATGGGGGTCACCTGCAGCCATTAGCCATCAGACGCCTTGGCACCTGCTGTCCTGCCTTAACCACCAGGCCTCATCTTCACATCTCCTGGGGTTCAGAAAGCTTCAGTGTAGTAGCCTCAGTGACTCTTTGCTTACCAACATGTTTTCAAACATTCTTGACACAGGCTAATTTCTGTGTATAAAAAGGAAAAAACAAAAACAAGCAACTAAACCCTAAACCTAAAACAAGCTCCTTGCCTCCTTGAATACAAATGAAGCTTCTCTGGCTTCTTTGTAAGGCTGTTTATTTCTTCCCAGGAGGATGACTAAAGCCAAAGAAAATCTGCCAGTAATTCAGATATATTTTTCCCTGACTGTACCCTTATCTTTTTTTTTCCAACACCAGGCCAATTTATTATTCTCTTCTGGTTGCTATGGCTCTGTAAAACATATATATTTTTTCTATCATCTGTTTGTAATATTGACCTGTTTCCAATGTACAGCTGGCCCTGGCTCCTCTCTAGTATTCCAGGATTTTAGATTAAAATTGTGTGGAGATTAACTGCATTTTTTAGCTCTAAAAAGAAGTATAAATCAACATCAATTTCAATTCAACAGAACCTGTTATGCAGTGAACTCCGCTGCGTGAACACTGAAACTGTAGCACAGTAAATTGCTGTAGGTGAACAGGACTCAACCAAGTGTGCAGGGGCTGCGTGCCTTTATTCTGCAAAGGGGTATGGAAACATTAAGTCACTGGTTCCAATTTAACCCAAGTTTGTCATGGCCAAAAGCTCTCATCATCTGATAGTTATTCAGTGGTCCATGAGAAATTGGTTGGGTTTTAGCCTAATTCCTCTTAGATGTTTCCCATAAAACAAGCTGTTCTGTGAGCAGCAGCTCAGATCGAGCCTGGTCCTTTGCGTTTTTGTGCACCGTGTCCTGCACTGCTGCAATAAATCCCCTTCTCCCCATACTGCTGCCTGTGAGCTCACCTCCTCAGTACTTCCCATCCCTTCCCCCCCATCTCCTAAGCCAGCTTTGTCACATCCCCTAGCTTCCAGCTGAGATGTACGTGCTGTGAGTGGTACCAAATGGTGTGCTGGCTGATAAAACAAACCGGTTGCTGGTGTGCAGTGGTTGGCTGATGAGCTGGGCACGACAGGCAGCTGTCAAGCTCGTGCTTTGGTCTCCAACCTGTAGCTGGCTTCCTCTGGAGCTGGACGGCAGCGCTGAAGTTGTTGGCGAGGGAATTGCCAGATGTAACTCTTGTAAATTGTCTTGAAAGACATTGCAGCGAAGTGCTGGTTGCAGATAGACCTGGCCCTTTTTACACCCCATTGTAGATCTGGGTTCCTGTGGTTAAATTAATGCAGGTCCCCTCTGCAGGCTTGCAAGGCTTAATATTATGTTTCAGTTTGTATGACTGTAATTTTTGGGATCTCCAGAGTCCAATGCTTTTATCCTCACTTGTGAGGCAGGGGTACACCCAGCTCTGTTGTGGGGGTGGGTGCTGAAGCACAGGCTTGCCAGTTCATAGACAACAGCTTTGCAGTGCCCTTGGCCATGGCTGAGGCTTCCCAGGCTGAGTTAGCATGCAGCTGGTGGCCTGTCCTTCCTCTCTGAGTCCTCGCTTGGTCAGAGTGGTTTCAGGTGTGGGTGGTAAACTGAGAGAGGGCATAGAGCAGGGACACAGCTGTGAATGCCACCACGTGGGTGGTGTGCATGTTCCTCCCGGCAGCATAAATGAAGTTTCATGACCTTGGATTTTGGCTCATTATCTTGATTTCACTTCTCTTCCTGTTCACAATAGGAAGGGTGTTGCCCCTTCACAATACTGGAGGCACCCCAGTGCCAGGGTCTGTCCTGCCCTTTGCCTTAGAGCACTGTCACTTCATCAGCCACTCATGGGGTAAGCTGGCCATTATTTTTGCTGGTTTTAGTGAGTAGTATCTTTCTTGGCTTTGTTTGTGCCTTTCTGGGACCTTGGGCAGCACTAGAGAATCTCTTCCCCGTACATTCCGTCTGCTGCGATATAGAAAAGGCCTTGCAGCCCTCTGGCCAGGTTTGAAAAGTGCAGGATGATTTCTCAGGAGCATGAGAGGAAGGGACCAGCACCACTGCTGAGTGGCATTGCCTTTTGCTTCATTAGCACAAGTGCTGTGAAGCAGGGCTGGGCAATGAGGCTCCTCCAAGCTTCCTCCCAGTCAGAAGTGCAGCGGTAGGAAACCATGACTGGAAACCCAGGTGTTTCCAAGGACACCTGTACTCTCATTTGACTTGAAGGATGAAAAGTCTATGGCTTATGTTGTCATTGATCTTGTTATATAATATAAATTAAAGCCTTTTCTTCTCTAGCTACCTAATCGCCTGCAGTTTGGGTTTTTTTCTTCTCCTGCAGTTTGTGTGGACTCATGGATCAGGCTGGTTACTTCCTGTGCCTTGCTGTGGAAGCCACTGTTGTCTTTCCAACTTCTAGTTCTTGGCTGGGAACAGGTCTCTGACCTTCTCCAGCCCCAAAGGATAGGTTCACACTAAGGCATGGAGAGACTTTGTGCCAGGAGCAGAGGCACAGAAAGTCTTTGTTGCTTATAAAAGACTTTGTTGAAATAGAAGGAAAGCTGTCTTCCCCTAGACTGTTTTACTGATTACATAGTATTTCCAGGCACTAAGTGAGGGATCTCAGTGCTGCCTGAAAGAGAAGGCTTGTTTGTAGCTGCTACTGCAATTTAGATAAAGTAGGTTTAGGCCCAGTTTGAGTTGGCTAGATTTCAACTGATGCTGTCCCTTTTAATTCTGTCAACTCATGTCCTGTTCCTGCCTGGGAACTGAACTTGGCTTGTTGTTTTTCAGCTGTTCAGTACAGTTCATTCAGTTGGTTTATTTAAAAAAAGAAAAAGGAGAAAAAAAAACGGGGGTGGGAAAATTGTCTTCTCTCTGTGTTTTACATCAGTCCATGTGCCCTGATGCTGCTCCCAAAGGGTCAGGGATGAGCAGAGCACCAAGACTTGTAACTTTGATACATGGTTATATTTAGAAATGCACAAAATGTTTTAGCCTTCATGTTGCACGTGGGCTGCTACTGGGAGAGGGAGGGAAGAAGCTGGCACAGAGACCTGGAGGAAGCTGTGTGACGCATCTCTGTGCAGGGCTGCTGCAGCAGCCCAAGTGGCAGAGGGACAGCCAGCAGGCCCCACGCCCAGGGACGCCTGGATGCCGGCCCCTAGCAGGTGTTCATCCGGAGTGGCTGCCGTTCAAGATCAGGTCTGATCTGGCTGATATTTTCTGCCCAAAGTTGGAGGGGAGCCGAGCTCTCTGCAGGAAGCCTTTTCTCCATCCTATCCAGAGCCTCCCCACTGCAGGAGAGTGAGGAGGGACCCACATGTTGGAGACCAGCAAGCTCCGTGAGGAAGAATATCTCTTAACCCTGGGATAAGGAAGCAAGGGAGAAGCTGCACGTGGCCTGCCCGGCCTTGGACAAAGGCTCTGTCCCCTGAACTGAAGGAGGAATGCAGGACAAAGGAAACAGCACAGGGAAGGCAGAAAATTCCCCCTCCTGCTGGTGTGAGGTCCTTTGGCCTCTCATATATGAGGTCTTTGTCCCACCCAGCCTTTCCTGGGAAATGGAAGTGGCTGTTTTAGTAGTTAAAAGCTTCTGCGGAGAACAGTATTGCCTCCTCCTATGGAGGAGCTGAAAGCAGCAACACAGAGGGATTGTTCTGCAGTTGCAAGAGCATCCTCTTTTACTGCCTGTGTGCAATTGTTTGGGATGCACAGAAGAAAGTTTGAAAGTTACACATACTGAATAGTCTTTTGAAAAGGACCGTGTTTTCCCTTGACAGCTGCCAAGCCCATGTTAGATGAAACTGCAAAGAAGAGTAGACTGAGCTGGAAGTTGGGTTCACTGTTACATATCCACCTTCTTACACATTCTATTGAAGATGTGTGCAGCAAGTGGTGCTCAAACTGTGCTTTCTGACTAACCCACTCTGCCTGTGAGAGTGGCAGTGTGCAGAGCTCATTACAGACCATCTTGCAACAGCCTCAGAGGGAAAGATCCTTTGCAGCAGCCTGCTCAGCCAGGAGGCAGCAAATGGGCACAGCAGGGGAAGCGTTTTGTTCTTGGTGGGAAAGAGAAACTGGGAGAGTACATTCAGAGGCTGCAGGGAGCCCAGAACCTAAGGAAAGTGGACTCTTGTGCTTTGTGGTTTAAAATTAGGGGCTTAAAGGAGTCTTCTCAGAGCACTTGGGATGGTGTTCCATAAACAGGCTGGCCATTTTGCATTTGAACGGTAAATACAACTCTTGGAGTAAATGTGTTTCTCTTGCAGTACTGTAATGGATTGGTAGAGCTCAATGCGTAACTATTTTACACAAGTATGTGTGGATGCAGAATTCTTCTGTTTCCTGCCCTTTGGCCTCCAGCTTTGCCAAAGTAAAACAGAAGTTTGGCCTGTGCAAGCTTTAAATTCCTGAAAATTTAAGGGAAAATAATCAACCACTGAGAAAAATGGCACTGTGCTCTCTTGAAGACCTCTGCCCTCTTGTCCATTACAAGCCCCAGAACTAATGCATGGGTAATTAGAACTCTTTTCTGAAGGGGTTATGCTGTGATAACTTTGTGGATGTTTTCTCACAGACCATCTCTCCTTTCTTGCTGTTTCTTGAGTAATTTTTGCTAAAAGAGATACCCTAGTGCAGTCTAACAGTCCGTCAGATGTCTGTGCTGTGAAGGCTATTAAAAGAAGCTGCATGTATGGTCTTTTGGTTCTTTAGAGGCACATACTGCCTTTGCTTCCCCTTCATGCTCCTTGAAAGCTCTTCAACAGAAATGTCGTATAGATGCCTATCTAGGGGAAGATCACAAGTGACTGTACAGGCTTATGGTGTTCAGGGATCCATCTAAGGAGCCACCCTTCTCAGCAGCCTGCACATGTGCAAGTATATAGGAGGTCCAAAAACAAGGAAGAAAGTTTTTCTCACCTGCTGCAGTTCTCTTCCCTTGCTGAGAACACTTAAAGGTTGCCAGATGCTGTGGGTACCAGTCTTTGTTCTAGTCGCACCTGGCTGGGCAGTGTTCAGGCAACTGTAAAACATTCCAGCTTTCCTGTGCCAGAGCACAGAAAAAGGCTTTTAAATGACAGGCAAGTATCTCTTCAGATTGGTCACGTGGGACCACATGATCTGTAAATAAACTGTCATTAAATATCTGTTTTGAGCTGAGTCATTATCTGACAGGAGATCCTGCTGTATCATTTCCTTTCTGGCTCCTGGGCCTCCACCCCATCCTGAGGCTATTCACTTTTTGAAACCTTTGAAGATGTAACTACCACCCTTTAAAGGGTTGCTGCAAAATGCATCTCCTTTAGGTGAAGGATGCAGAAAACTGGTGGCAGTGCAGCTGGGCAGAGGTGGGAGGGTCTCTTGCCTAGCCTGGAGTGCAGAATTCGGCAAGTGCATCACTCCTGCTCCCTTATGGTTGCTGGAACGGGAGGATGGAGAAAGTAAAAGGAAGATTGGAGGAGGTGAAAGCAGTCTGATGCTGCAGCACCCAAGGGCAATGGGTCTGAGTGATGGGGAGTAGAGGAGCAAGAGCTTGGAGCAGCAAACTTCTGTGGGACTGAGAAGGAGCAACTCACATCTGTGTTCATTTTCTGCATACTCAGCAATGCCAGCTAAGTCCTTTCATGGTGCCATGCCTTCCTCCAGCCTCCCCATGGAGCCGTGCAGATAAATCTGTAGATGGGTGAGAACTGTGTTGTTGCAAAGGCAGGGTGGGAGATGCAACCTGCACTGGGCAGTGCTTTTACAAAGGGGTTCCAGACACGATGGATGTGCCAGCTCCTGCTTCTGCTGATTGCAAGGGCTGCAGAAGGCTGAGGGGAACAGCGGAGGAACTGAATGAAGTTGTGGGGAGGAGAGGAAGTGTGGGAGGAGGTGGCTAGTGGAGCAGGCTGTACAGAGTCAGGGAGAGGACAGGGGGCCCACCACTCGCAGAGGGTGGGAGTGTGCCCTGGGCACTGGAGTCACTTGCTGGGAGCCTGCGTGAGAAATTCCCAGAGTTTGCAGTCATGGAAATTGTATACACACATAGCATTGGGTGGGGAGAAGGAGCAAGCCAGATATACAGATCTGTAATGGATGGAAAGAAATGTCTTGGAAGGGGTAGAGGAGGCTCAGAACCAAATCTGTTATTGTACGGTAGGTTTGTTGTTGTTGTTGTTGGGTTTTTTTGTTGTTGTCTTTTTTCTAAAATACTGCACTCTGCAATGTCACAGAAAGCATCTGGGTGCCTGGGATCTACTTTGTCATAAGAAAAGCAGTATTTGCAACTCCATTAGTAGAAGCTGCAGTACAGTGAGATGCATTTTCCATCATCCCACTGCCAATAGTAGTGACAATTCTAAGCACACCACAGAGAAGTGAGGAATCACCTTGCCCCACTGGTGATGTGTCCTGGGAAGGTGTGGGAGGCTATTCACTGGCCTTTCAGTCCAAAGAATTAAATTATATGTGTTTGCATAAATTGATTGGGCTGTTTTGAGAGGCTTGTTAATTTTCCAGACTTAACCCAGGAGCTGTGCAGTAATCAATTTTGTATTTTCAACCTGCAGAGCAGTTTTTTGAAAACAATCTGCATCATGCTTCTCTGCTTTATGAAACTGTCTTCAACCTCAGAGGTCAAGCAGTCCTTACAGTACTGATAATCTGTTTTTTTCTCTATTTTTTTTAAAGAACCTTTTGCCTAGGCCCCTTGTTTCTAAAAGCCCAATTTGAATCCCTGCAGTGCAGCTATTGTTTAATTGTATTCCTGGGATTTAATTCTTCCTAAGACATCTTCTCTATGCCGCATGTCTGCAGCCAGCAGCAGCACTGTGTGAATTTGCACCTCTTTGGAGTGCCAGGGCTGGGGCAGTTCCTGTTTCCAAGGCAAGAGATAAGGGGCAGCAAAACTGAACTAAAAAACAGGGAGGAAAAGCATTTTTTAAACATAGTGCAAATATATCACAGCTTGGATTCTGCCAATTCCTTGTATATTCTTAAAACACATTCATCTTGACATGAAAACAAAATTATAAACTAACTGCCAGTGGGGCACACAGATTACATCCCAATTGTTTTTCCCTTTACTAATCCATGTGTGCAGTTCTTTGTAGGTTAGGAAACTAAGCTTGAGACTGAATTTACCATTAATTATCTTAATTTAATGTGGCTGGCAAATGAGTCTGAATAAAATCCTTGTCTTTATACTCTGTTTTTTAAAAATTTGCATCTATATAATGAGTTGCAATAACAGTATTACTTTGAGATATTTAGACACAACTTTCATCTTTAGCTTTTGTATTGATTTATTACAGCCAACATCTTTGCATGCATGTTTATATTCATTATTGAGCTAGTTAGAAATATAATAAGTAGGTCTGGTGAAAAACATAGCTCTTACATTTCAGCATTGGACTCTGTGTTTGCCCTTATTTTCTCTCAATTAGTTCTAGCTGTTCGGTCTGCAAAATGGTACTGAAAAACAGCATCAAATCTTACTTGTGACAGATTGCCAGATTACTTTTTTTTTTAACAAAGCCAGACTGAATATTAAAAATGTGTTGGAGAAAATGCATTTATATAATAAATTATACGGACCATGCATGGGGTAATGGCAATGCAATAAATTACGTTGTTTCTGTAAGTATTGGATAAGCTGCATTCAATTTAAATGTCTGGCTGCATCACTGTCATGCTGGTCAGGAACTCACTGGGGGCCTTTTTAACATTCCTGCACCCATAAGTCATGGAGTTAAAATCCTTCTTTGCCCTCAAATACACAGTTTTTGTGAGTTAGGCAGGCTGACATCTGTGACTTGCTGCCTGCAGTTTAGCTGGGAGCTCTGAGTCAAGTACAAAATGCAGGTTTGTACCCCTTAGAGCAGCCAGTTTTCACACTGCTGAGTGATCAGATAATGTAGGTCCGGCTCATGTGAGGGATGTGGTCATCTTGTTTGTGTGCCAGCATCCCCCATGCCACACGCTGATGCAAACCTAGTGGCGTTCCTTTGTTGTTGGATTTTTCTTTTTTTTTCCAGACCAAGGTAGCAGAGAATTGCCAAGCATTGTGCTATCATAGGTAAGCAACATCACTACTCCAAGGGGCAGATCCAGGTAGCCCTGCTTTCTCAGGGAACAAGCAGGACTGTTTCTTTCAGGATCATCTTACATGTGTCCTCAAATAAAGTGACCATGTAATGATGGCCTGGCTTTTCCCTGAAACAGGAGGAACAGAAACATGCTCTTGACGGATTTGAGTCCAGAGTGGCTGTTTTCTCAAAACCAAGCATAGGTAGTCGTTAGTGTACTTAAGGCTTCCCCCACTCTGTCTATTAGAAGCAGTATCACATTCTAACCTGTAGCATACTGTCCAAGTGGATTTATCTGGCTGATTAGTCAGCACAGTTTAAGCCCTCTGTTGCTGATTTTAGCTGGCATTTGGAAGGAGAAGGCCTCTTAGAAGAGGTACAGAGGAATGATCAGGCTGAAAATCTGTTCTTCTAATTTTAAAATTTATCTCCAGAATTACATGGCATGACCATGTCAGAAGGGGCAAGTTCTTGGCCTATGGATGAACCAGGGTGGTGCAGTTTGAAGTGCCCTGCAGCCAGACAGGCTGGGGAGTGTGTGCCAGGCCATGCATAGACAGGAGGAAGGCTTCAAGCTGCCTTGCTGTCTCCTTGCTGGTGGAACAGCATCAGCTCTTTGTTTTTCTCCTTAAGTTGCCAGTGCACATGCGAGGGAAGATATTCAACTCCCAGATGCCCAAAGAGTGTTTGCCATCTCTCTCGGTGCAGGGTAGCCAGCTCACTGGAGATGTTCCCTGACTCACTCTCATCCTGGGGCTGCTTTTAGGATGGAGTTCTCTCTTATCTCCTTGTGCTCCTCCAGGTTTGCTGTCCTTTTCTGTTTACTCCCTGTGGCAATTAAGGGAGTAAGGACTCCTAGCAGGATCCCATATATGGGAAGCTGGCAGGTTGAACAAAGAAATTGAAAATACAGTGGGAAGAAATCTCTGTTTCTCTCTAGAGCTAGGTAACACCACTTGAGCGTAGATTATATGCATTATACTGTTTATAAAACATCCTGAGGCCAAGAATATGACTTGATTTTATTTCTTTACGCATCAGCTATATTTAGTCAAATTAAAGGAGGGAGGGGGAATGCACTCCAAGAAAATACATGAGCAAAGTTAGACAAAGAAAATTTACTAGTCTATAGTGGAATGGTTCCCTCTGAGTTATTTCCCCAGTTCTCATTACAGAGCAGTTGGATAGTAAAGTTAGGAGAGATTGTGCAGCTGAATTATGACTGTTGCTGCATGAAGGAACCTCACCTGCTTTATGTGAGCTGTAAAAGAAAATTGATAATGACATTTTAAAGACTTCAAAATATGGGTGGCTTAACAGAGTGGTCTGGTATAACTGCTGCTTTTGCATAATCGAATAGTACAAGAGCTGGTCTATGGCAGATTCAGAGACTTTTCATTTTTGTAGAGCTAGAGAGAAGCTTCAGATTTGCTATTATAAATTATGAACTCTAATAATAAGTTTGAATTGAAATATTTTAATGATTTCCTTGTTGAGTTCTTATGAAATCAATACCTCTCTATGAAGCAGTTGGATTTCATGGAATCAGCATTCCCCAACAGAAATAAAGAAAAGTCAGTGTTTTTTGTTAAAACACAAACTTGAAGGAAAAGAACCAGTTTCAAAATTGTGAGGATGAATCACCTTGCTGTGTTAGGTTTCAGGCTTGTTAGTTAGTGCCCCTTCCAAGCAGGAAGGGTGCAAGAGTCCCAGAGAGTACTGTGAGCAAGCCTGTGTATTGACAACACATCCCATGCTCCCATGGTAACTGCCGAAGGATATGAATTTATCCTGGGGCAGATTGGGTACCTTAGCTCATCCTTTCATGGAGGGAACACGTAACCACCTCAGCTTTAGCACGAGGCAGAAGTATTCAGCAGCAGTCAGCTTGTGTGCAGTAAATCAGAGCCTTAGTTTGCTCCTGAGGATTTGCTGATTTATCCATAGGCTAAAATAATTTGGATTTAACTTTTTAACATATTTTCTTTTAGTTCCTTTGCTTTTAACTTCTCCTGTTGAAGGCTAGGTAATTTCTGTGCTTTGCCTGGATTTGACAATTCCCTGGTCATGTCCTGGAACTTTTTCTGATGGCTGTTGGTTTTGATGTGGTCACCTAAGGAAGTGAGGCTTATCCAATTGTGTTCTCATCCCAGTCCTATTTTGAAAACCTGAGTGTGAAAGGTGGGGAGGGAGAATATTCTCCCTGTTTCCAGCATGAGGCAATAGAAAGTGATTATCTAGTCCTTTTTTTCTGTAATTTCTTCGTTTCTGTGGCTACAAATCATGTAATTCAGGCCATTCTCAGTGCTGCAATGGTCTCCATACCAAAGCTGATCTTATATCCCACATGGGTGACATTGCAGCGAGTGGAAAGCTGGGCTTCAGGGTGTGATTCCAAATTTCTTGAACTCCCGCGGGTTTTAATTTGGCTTCATGTTATTTGCAGAATTTTTTTGTGTGTGATTTAATTGAGTAGTCAGTGTGAATTTTGTGGTGTTCGTGTGTATGCAAGGGAGAGGGAGATTTTGTAAGTGTTCAGTGTTCATATGGACATAAACAGGTGGGTTTCCAGCAGAGACATTTGCATTTGAAAACCTGCTCTAAACGGTCTGGGCTTTCCCAGGAGAAGCAGCACCAACAGTGAAACGCAGCGATCGATCAGCATAGAATTGTGTGAGCATTTGATGGGCAAAATGTTGTGGTATAAAGACAGGGCCCAAGAATAAGCTCTTTGTGGCTTTGTTTCATTCCTGAAAACTGTGACTGAGAGGCTTTTATCATTTTAAAAAAATTAATCAGCCACATTTTGTCTTGCTTGGAAAAGATCACAAGATATCCCTTCCAACATTCTATGTGCCATTTCTTTAATCAGATTTTGATACTAAAAAAAATAATTTTTCATTTGGCTGTTCACATTTCCTCAACTCTATAAGTAAAGTAATATCTGAACCAGTCCTTTCAGTCACAGAGCTGGAAGCGTGTAATTTAGTGTACGTAAGTAAACTCTTTGAAGCAGCTTGCATTCACTATGTTTTCTTTCTTTCCTAATTTTAACTAAGGAAAACATTCCCTTTCTTATCACGGCGCTTCTGTGATATGCCTCATTTTTCAGGCTAAGTTCCTTATGGTATTTAGAGTTTATTTTAATTCTTAATCAAATGAGCTGTCTAGGAAATTCATCAAAAAAACGTATATAATAAATGCTCAAACCCACACCAGTGGGGACACCCAGTGGAGACACTCTGAGTTGCCCAATATTACAGGAGCGGGCCAGCAGCTCCTTGTCAGGGAGATGACTGTGAATATTTTTAACCACAGCAACTCCAAGGGAACTCTCATTCATTTACCTACTGCTGCTGAGGGCTCCCTCGAAGCATCCTGCCCTTGCTGCCGATGCACAAGTCTGTGCTTGCCGCCGTGGCAATGCTGATGCACAGGGAGTGGTGTGCAAGCACCTGATTCCTTGATGGTGTTGTTTAATGTGACTGGGAATTAGCTGCAGTCACTGGCAATTGAAAAAGTTTCTCTCTTGCCATTGCAGAAGCTGCCATGTTCGTCTGTTAGCCCTATAGATATTTAAGAGCTGTCCTGTTGTGATGTGTTTGTTGGTGGTGGAAGGTTAGGTGAAGAGGCAGGACCAAGGGGAGGGCACCTCTCTGAATTGGATCCTGCTCCTGTAGCATGGGAGATGCTCCAGTCTCGACAGACAGCAACTCAAGTAACCACTAACATTTTCCAGTCTGCAGTGGCATTCCTAGTTCTCCTCCAGTGGGCAAGGCCTGCTCTCCTGCTGTCCTCTAAGTGTGGCCTTGGGAGAAACCACAGTGAGGACAGCAGCCCAGAGAGCCTTCACGGATGAGCTTGGTCAAGGAGGGGGGTGCTGGGCCTGCCACTGACTTTGGAAGCAGGCAGGCAATACTCAGTTCGCCCCTGGAGCACTACACCTATCTCAGAGGGCAGAATGTGAATTCCAGGTTGTTGATTTGTATGTGCAATAAAGCTCTGCTTGGACAAGCACAAGACCCAAGATAAAGGCAGTCTGCCACGCAGCATTACCACACATGCTCCAGGACCTGCATGCAAATGGAGTGTGCTTTAATTGCCGTGAACATGGTCATGGCTGGTTGTTTTACTTCTAGTTCACTCAGAAAGCAAGCATTAGCCTTTCCTGTGATGGGGTAGCATCAGACAGATGGGTTCTGGTGTGCCTTCTGGCATGCATTAGCTGTGGAACATGGGATTATCTGGGGTTTTGTCTTTCTATGTAGGAGGGGAGGGAAAAAAAGGAATGCCTGCCTTGTTTTGATGCAGACTATTCTGACACAGAATGAAATTTATAGCCTACTGCTTTTCTCATTGTTTGAGAAAAAAGAAACATATTAATTATAATTCTGCACCAGAGCCAGTGGACAACTGGGAGATACAGTGATTTTGACTTACGCTATCACAAGTTGGGCAGCAGAATTTTTATTAGATGCAGCAGAGTAATATATGTGTTTAATTCAAATTTCAGAAAATTTTCTCTTTGGCAAATTAAAGTGTGAATTGCTGTCCCATAGGCACCCAGTTTGGCCTGCTGACTCTCTGTGCCCTCTCACAGAAGGAGATTAATAGTGAATGAGAGACAGGCTAATTTTATTTGTGGGTATTCCTGTGTTGGGCCTCATATCAAAGCAGGACAGTGTCTTTTGCCACAGGACTCAAGAATGGGCAATTTTGAAGTCAGTGCTTGAATTCAAGTGATTCAATGGGACTCCATTCCTGCTTCAGGTGGCTCAGAGGCTCAGCAGATCTGGCTGGGGGCAGTCACTGTAAATAGCCACCGGTGACTGTCCTGGTCCAGGCTGGAGGTCCCTGCCTGGCAGCAGTCAGGGACAGCTGCCAACAGAAGGGCTGTTCTAGCAGACTTCCCAGACTAAATATTTATTTCCTTTCATCCTTGCAGAAAACACCTTTTGCAGTGGTGACCATGTGTCGTGGCACAGCCCTCTGGACAACAGTGAATCTCGAATCCAGCATATGTTACTGACAGAAGACCCCCAGATGCAGCCGGTGCAGACTCCTTTTGGGGTCGTCACTTTCCTACAGGTACTGCCCAGCCACAGTGACTCCAACTGCCACCTCCTGGCCATGGAGTGCAGCTAACATTGCATTTAGCTGTGTTTATTATTCTGTCTTCATTTTCAAACATAAGCATAGGAAAAATGTTGAGAGAAACATTTTTAAAAGCTAATGTAAAGATAAAATTAATTCTATGGTAGTATCAGTAGGTGATCCCCTGGTTTGAATGCTAGGAGGAGAAGAGAAGAGTTTGAAGCAGGACTTGGAGCTGTTTTAGCAGTACTTAATGGCAGAAACGTAACTTGTAGCATTAAAACAAAGATTCTTTAGAGGCTGAGTTTTCCTATATTGATCTACTGTTTAAGAAAGGTTCAGGTTTGCTTTGCAAAAGAAACATTTTAAAAAATCCCTTGTGAATTTAACACTGCTGTTCAGTGTGGGGAGGTTCTGTGGCCAAACAGGTTTGCTTGGTTTCCCAAAGTCCTTCTCAGCGATGCCTCTTAGATATGGGCTGCTTTGGATATTTTTAAATTGCATATTGGGTTAATAACCATAGTGGAAGAGCTGGCATAGTTTATGCCAACTGCTGATTTCTCCATGCTCCGTGGAAAAGCTTCCATCCTGTGGGAAAATGCAAGTGTCTGTATTTTACAATTTAAGCTTCTAGTTGCTCCCATTTGTCTTTGGCTGTAGTTGCAAGACGTAAAGGGAAGTTCTGTTACCACAAACCTGCACAAGACAACTGCTGTGCAAGGGCAGAAGCTTTTCTGAGGTGCCCAAATGTCTGGGTTCTATCAACAAAAACAAGGTGGGTGTGGGATTAATTAGTTGAAGGTGAGTTGTGGGACCTGGAAGGAGAGGCAGAGAGCCAAGCTAAGCAGGATAATTCCTGGCTGACTCTCCAGTTAGTACTGCATTAGTCCTCATCTCTTCTTTAGTGCCCTGCTGTCCTGGATCAAAGAACAGTCAGCTTGCTGCATCCTGAGGCCCTTGGCCTCTGGTCTTCCACAACACTTACAGTTGACTTGGTTTTCCCCTTTGTTCAATGCTTGTTGTTATGGATTTATTTTGACCCATGAGGATAAATGATTACAAAAGGCAAAGAATGAACACAAAATAATTTCCTGTTTAGAGGCTTGCTGTTTGTATGTAATTAGTGAGTGAAGACCCAGGGAAGGGTGTCCTGAAGCAAGGGTGATTCAGGCTGTTGATGGAGGGAGCCTGGAAGATGGGTGGGGATGAAGTGCACCTCGAAGGGCTGGGTCCTGAGAAAGTGAATTCTGCAAGGGGCAGGAGAGGTAGGGTGTGCAGAACCGGGTACATGCTGACAAGAGGGTTTTCCACGCAGATCTCTATCAGTGCAGATATGTGCTTGCAGCAGAGGCACAACCTGCACTTCCGCTCTTCAGAACTTAGTTTTCAGTTTTCCTCTTTTCTAATAAAACATCAGTTGAACAGATTTTGACAAAAAATTCAGTGTTGTTGGAAAAGACTTCAGAGCACTGAGGAAGAAAATAGAAGGCCATGGCCAAAATTATTTTACCTCTCAGAGTGAATCATTGTGCTTGAAGGCACAAGCCAGTGGTTGATACAGCAGGAAGAAACTGCCTTCCACTATCAGCTGAAGGGTGTTTCACCCCTTCATTTGAAGCAGCTATCTCAGCTGCTGTGAGAGAGACATCTGGTATTGCTCAGTGTGGCAGCTCCTATCCTGAAAACCAAACACATCCTGCCTTATACAGGAAGGCAGAAGTCTGCAGTTGCCTGCAGTGACAAGTGGATTATGTGGTGTGTATGCAGCTTTACTTTATGGTGCTGGGTAAGATCTAACCAGTCAGCAAACTGAGTTGGTCAAGGATTTTATGAGCACCAAAGCAATCCCTTGTGGCAGCAAGTCCCTTGCCTGGTTGAGATTGCTCGTGCAGTATTGCATTTGCCCCTAGTAGTCAGCTGACAGAGCAGTGTTTGCATGTGCTCAGACCCTAACCTGTCTTGCTCAGTCCTGTCTGTGCAGACTTGATTGGAAAGTCAGAGCAGACTAGTGTATAAACCCTGATTTGTCACCAGACCCTCCTCATAGTTGAAGTCACACAAAGTCACACCATCTCTGTGCAAGATTAAGTGTTACATGACCAGGGTGCTTCACATGATAAGTGGAGAGAGAGAGGGAGCACAACAACTTGCAGGAGCCCACTGTCGTCTCAGGCTCCATTTGTCCTGGCTCATCTAGTTAGATTAAAGAAATGGTGCTTCTCTGTGTCTGCACTGTTTGATCGTTGCACATTTTCTTCACAGTTCTTGCATGGTTCCCACCCAGTTTAGTATCTCTGTTGTTATTTATTCCAGATTGTTGGGGTTTGCACTGAGGAACTGCATGCAGCTCAGCAGTGGAACGGTCAAGGGATCTTGGAATTGCTTCGGACTGTCCCAGTGTAAGTGGTCATATAGCCCATATAGGGGAGCATTTCCATAGAGAACAATTCAGTTGTTTATTTTTATTAACAGTCTTCTGCTTGCTGATGGAATGTATTTAATCTGTGCTGTAGCAAGAGATGGGAATTCATTGCAAATCTGTTCTCACGCACAGACACTTAGATGGCAAATGAATGCATGTGGAAGTCCACATGTTCAGGGTGAAAGAGAATGAGGTCTTGAAAGCTTAATTTCCTTCCTCTTATGCCTGCAGGGTTTTCTCATTGGTTCTTCCTGGGATAACTGTTAACTGGTGACCTCGCTGTTTAGTTCAAAGAAGGGAAGGAGAGGGTCTGGCTTACAAAGCTGTCTGAAAGTACTGTCTGAAAGTGAGAAAGTCACTCTTAAATTGGGCCCACTCTTGGTGGGCCAGTTTGCAGCAGGAGGAGCGTTCATGAAAGGGAAGTTCATTGTTTTGCTGTGGGAGAAATAACAAAGATGATATTGGGTTGAGGAAGAGATGGATTTTAAATGGTAAATTATATGTTGAGGCTTTGCTTGCTGCCAGGTTGCAGCTAAATATTTTTGGCTTGCAGATATTTTACTTAAACATTTTTAAATTCAGTGGAAGTTACTGCCATGTGCTTGTAGCTCAAAAGACTTTTGAAAGCAAAATAGTTCTGAATATTTGTTTCTGGGCACAATAGTACTCTAATGTCACAATAGCCTTGATTTGATTGATTATTTGGAAAAAATGGACTTCTTAACTTGAACTTTTCCCTTTTAGGCACAAGTGCAGATAATTCATGCAAATGCCCTAGAGTGAATTTGTCCAGCTGCAAGCTTTGTTTCTGGGTCCCTGAGACAATAAACACTGCCTGCAGCTCCCTTGGCTCCTCTCAGTCAGTACAGATACAGCACCTCTCTCCTCAGTCTGTTCTCGTGTTCGTTTTTGGCTTTTGTGCTGTGGTACTAGCACCTTTCCAAGGAAAAAATGAGACCCAAACGTGCATGATTTGAAGGCAAAGCTGTAAACTACTAAGCCTTTGATGTGGAATCAGGGTAAAAGTCTCTTGCATCCCAGTGAGGAACTGAAGCAGGTCACACCTCTGCAGTTAATAATTCACAGGTTCCAAAGTGATGTGAAAAAAAGAGTGGCTATCAATGCATCTGAAAACCTATAAAATATTAACTTTTTTTGCTCTCACTCTTAAGTGTTTTAGGAGACTAACACAGACTAGGCCAGAGGAGGGGGCTTTTGACTGCAATAACAAAGTATCTCATGAAAAAAATGAATTTTTTTATGGCAGTTCCAAAATACTTCAGTTTATACTTCAAATGAAAAGCACCATCTAAGGCTGACTTCTGCAGTCTGGCTGCACTGTGACCCAAAGTGAAGTCTCTGAGTATTTCATCTTCCCAGTAATCTGTTTTCTATCACCTTTGTTGGGAAACACCTTGAGCCTTCCAACTTTTATTGCTAATGATAACAAAGATTTCCCTGAACCATCTGAGTATTTGGCCATTAAGTACCAACTGAGCAAAATGTCTGTTGTGATAGTATTTATCAGAGCAATAAGCTCTTTGTGGTACTGAACATCACTGCCAATCTTGGCAAAAAGTGCAGTCCCACTGGGACCCTGCTCTATTCTTAGATATGTAATAGAGGAATAAATCTTGACTCCATGCATTGCCCATCTTTCTTAGACCCAGGCTACACTGAACTTCTCAGTCCCAGTTCGTTTCCTGTAAGATTAAAACCCATCTCAGTCTTGTGCGAGCAAGGGGGCCTGCCCAAGGGATAACAGCCTGTGTCAGTCCTGAATGCTCTGCACATCTGGGTAGTGCCAGACAGTGAGCAGATTAACTGCCAGGTCATGGAGGGCTTTATTATTTATTTATTTGGAAAATGTAAAGAGCAAATGCATGCTGTGGGATGTATACACAGCATAGAGGGGTTTATAGGCTTATTTTAAACACTTATCTTGTGCTTCCTTCCAGTACAGGTCCACTCTGAGGACCCTGCTGTGGAGTTGTAACTAAAGGACTTGTTTGGTTCATTACCTGTCTTTCTTTGTAGAGCTGGAGGCCCCTGGTTGATAACAGACATGCGAAGAGGAGAGACCATATTCGAGATTGACCCACATCTGCAAGTATGTCTTTAGTTTATAAAATGTCATGTCTCTTGTAGTAGCCAAGGAGAATAGGTTTAATGTTATACAACAGTTCTGTTATTCTCTGTAAAGGTGCTTGGATCTTCTCAATGTTTGCAATAATCCAAAAGAAGTCTTAGAAACTCTTTGCACTCTCAGAGGTGGTTCAGGAGGGTACATGTGCAGCCACTGGTGAATAGCAGCTCTAGGAAGAAAGTTAGAGAAGGGAGACCAGGAAAACAGAATCTCCTATATGAGACAAACTGGTAACATTTGAACTGGATGTTTTAAAAAGGAGGAAAAATGAAGAAGATGAAAGACAGAACAATACAAAATTTAGAAATGGTACACCAGGAAATTCCTCCTTTCTTTTATATGCAAGCATAAGGAGATATAACATGCAGAAAACTCAAAACCAAGCAGCAAATGTGACAGTGTAGCTCATTCCTGTAGGATGTCACTTGAGGCCAAGTAGTTAGTGTAGACTGAGAAATAATGGGAACTTAAAAGTATCACATGCAGTTATTAATAATCCATTCAGGAAGTTATATTAAATCTTCTTCTTCAGAGTTCAATTGAATTTCTGAAATTTAAAGATAAGAATAGGACCTCTGTGAAGTTACTGTACTATGGACTTCTGATCCATGCATTCGGGAGACAGTTCTGCAGTCCCTTCAGCAGAGCTGGAATACATGGGTCCCCAGCAAATCCAGTGTGGTGCTGGCCGTGTTTCAGTGAATCACTGAGTATTTGCCTTTAACAGAGAACTTATGGCTCAGCCTGGTAAGGCACGTGCAAATGTGCATGTTTTGTACAAGCATTTGCTTATGGTCTGCATGTCTGCATCTGATTATTCTCAGTTGCCTCACAACATCTTTTACTTTGAAAGCTGAAGAACAAAACCAAATTCTACTTTTACTGGTCTTAAGGATTTGTTCAGCTAAAATAACCCCAGTCTGAGAAACACAAGAAAATGTTCCACAAATGTTCTACAATGTGGGAGCTAATACAACTGAAAGTCTCATAAAGTTTTTAGGCTTTCCAGAACTTTGCCCTCTCCCCTCCTGGAGGTGTTTCTGTTGTCTGCACACTGGTGATTCCTAATGATAACAGGGTTTTCTTCAATTTACTGTAAATGAAAAATAGCTCAGCTTACTGGAATCTGAGTCAGCCAAGGCAAGTTAAGGCAAATAAAAGAGTACCTCTGCCCCACCAGTGTGTCCTGCTGCTGAAAGCTGCTACGTCTGTGGTCCTTCCGGACTTCCTCACATTGAACACATTCCTGTTTCTGTTCTCTCTTGCCCTTGCAGAAGTGCACATGGGCAGGTGTGTGTGTGCACACCTCCCTCCCGCTCTGCTGCCACAGCCCCTGGGGATTCATAGAGCAAAACCCCCCCCTGAGTCCCACAAAGAGCCTCTGCTGAGTGCAGGGAGCAAGGCTGTGCCAGGCTGGCTTCAGCCCTGCCATGTGCCTCTTGCTCTAATTAGCAGGGAAAGGATAAAGTGTCCTTTTCTTGGTGTTGGTACAGGGTGTGTGAGACCAGAAAGACAGCAGTGGAAGAGAGGTGGAGGGGAGGGAGGGAGCAGGCAGAGAAACTGGACAACTTTCCTGGGAGCTAGCAAGCATGTTGTCTGCCTGGGAAGCAGGCAGAGCTTGTTTGGAGGCTGCATTGTCCCTTGTGGGAATTGGTTGAGGCCTAAACCCAGCCCTGGCAGTAGCAGCTGTACTTTCTGTTCGGAGTTGCTGAGAATGGATCCCAACTAAGATGTCATCCCAGGATGTCGGCAGTTAACGCTGTGGCAACG
Organism: Origma solitaria; assembly: GCA_013397895.1. Classification (NCBI taxonomy): domain Eukaryota; kingdom Metazoa; phylum Chordata; class Aves; order Passeriformes; family Acanthizidae; genus Origma; species Origma solitaria. The sequence continues at coordinate 55,147 of VZRL01005065.1, forward strand.
CTGGTTGTTTTCTGTTCAGCCACGCTTCCCTGTAGGCCATTCAGATTTCCCTGGCAGCACTGTCAAACAATCCCTGTCGGTCCCCAGCTCTGTGCTGATTCTCAGTGCTTTGCTTCTGTTTAGCAGATATCTCAGAAGAGAATAAAGCTGATTTGAATTTCCTGAGTTGTGGTTGCTGCTCTGCGGGTCACACTGCAGTTCTCTGGCTCATTTAAAAAGGAATCAATGACTTATAAGAGCCTCAGAGCATCCCTCCCACATGGTGAGAGGAAAATGGGACAGAAACATCCTTCCTTTGAGGAAGGAAAGAGCTGAACCTCCTTTGCCCTGGGCTCCTCCAACCTTCTGTTCAAGCTGCCCTTTCAAGGGAGGAAGAACAGCCCTTCAGTCCGGGCAAATCTTTGCTGGCTAAACGTGGGGTAGAGCTGTGCATTGCCAGAGCTATGAGTCTACACTGGTTGGGGTTTTTTTGACTTTTCCCCCTTTAACATCAATACTTGCAAACGTTATGAAACAGGCATGCAAATTAGGCTGCCTTAAGCCAGCTCCCCTTGATCTCCAAGGGATGCCAACAGAGCAGCACTTCTTTCCCTAAGGAAGTGCTCTGCAAGCCAGCTGAGCTGCAGATGAGAGCCCTTTCCCCCTCCCGGAGGCTCTGTGCTTTGTCCACAGGGCCTGGCTGGGAGGGGGGCCCTGGCTGCAGGGATGGGGGAGCAGGTCCCACCAGAGCCTTACAGCCCTCTGGCCTCTTTTTCTCCCTGCTGAAGGGCAGGTTTGGTGGCTCTCCCATGCTTCCCCAATGACTGGGATAAAAAATAACATCGCTGACAAGTTACAGCTCCCCACACCAGCTGATTTGGGTCCTCACAGAGCACTGTGGAGGGCTCCCAAAGGAGCCATATGCCAAATACCACTGAGAGCATTGTCTGCATATGTAGGAACAGATGTATTTTTCTTTCTTTTTCCACAACTTCTATTTCTGGGTGACACAACTAATTTTATGTTTAGGGTAAAACAAAAGAAAATCTCAGCAGATTTATTATTTTTCAGATTTTCCTATTACGTTTTCAAGAAGCCAGTTTCCCCTGACACTGGAGGAAGATCCCAACAAGGAGAGAGAGACAGAAGAAAGGCAGTCTCTTGAATGCTTAAGTCTAAGTCAAGATTGCTCTGGTCCTGCCCTCAGCCACAGGCTCCTCAACTTTTGGGCCAAAGAGCGGGTTTTGGGAGATGATCAGATGAAAAATAAAAAAGGAGTTGGCTCAAGGGAAGGGGTAGGAGCACATGGAGGAGGGTGGGACTGCAGTCACTGCAAATTACATCAATTTAAACCACTGTGCAACCACACCCTAAATGCTTGTGCTTATCTTTGAGCTGCTCAAATCCTCTCTTGAATGGTCGCAAGAACAGGCAATGCTCTTCCCAGGGTGCAGCATGCACAGCTGGGCAAGGGGAGGGAGGTATGAGGGTTTAGTCTGGAAACTTTCTTAGGGGACAGATTTTGCAAAGAGCAGAATGTTCGCACAATCTCATCTTCGGAGGCCGTGTCAAACTGGAGGGTACTTACATGGAGTGGCGAGATCCTCTCCCATTGTGTGTAACACCAGTCTGCCCTCCTCAAATCTTCCAAGTTTCTTGGGACTTGCTGTGTTTTGAGGTGACTCAGATGTCTGCAGAGCGATGCAGATCTTGCTGGTGCCACTGAGCGGTACCAAAGGCAACACCCTTTCAGAAAAGGGGGAAGCAAGCCCAGCTGGTTCGGTGCCAGGGAAGAGGTGCCAGCGGTAAGAGCCCTTCCTCAGTGTCGCACAGCCCCGAGTTTGTTCGGCTCAACATTACCCCCTTGTGGGTCACAGGTGGAAATTCAGACTGATGCCCGTGTCCAAGCAGGTGGAACTTCCTGTGGAAGTTTTGGCTGTAGCTTAGGGCAGTCTTGCTGGCAGCAGATGCACATGTCCTTGAGAAAATGCCTGATGCCTGAGAGCATCCAGGTGCTTATGGTTGCTGTGCGATACCTTCCGAGACCCAAACCCTGGTTACGTGCTTGGAAAGTCCAACTTGCAAGGGAGGGAGTTTGTTTATTTGCCAATTGAGAAAGCTATGCAAAAGCTTTGACATTGGGAACGGACCTGTGTCTCCTTGCACATCCAAACTTGCATGTTTGTCCTTTACGGACACCTCGGCATACTGGAAAACAGGGATTCTCTGGGCAGTTTGCAAATGAAGAAGCCTTGTGAACGATGAGTCTCTTTGTGAGCTGTTTTCGTTGTGGGACTCGTTGGTAAGGTTGGAAAGAGAGCTTTAGTTATTCAGGGATTTGTTATCATTGACATATAGTAGATCAATTGCCAAGCTGTGCTTTGTGTCTTAAATACTTCAAGCTGGGGTGAATCAGTGCTAACACTGAGAGAAGCAACCCTGCACATCCTAGGTCATTGATATCCACCTTTCTCTCTCCCTGCTTTGTGCCTGCCAGGGCCACATCGTGAAGCAGTGGGGACAAGGTGGGATTTCAGACCAATCTGCAATGGAAAAGGTTTGTTTAGTTCAGAGTGGCTCCCTGATTTGGCTCAATGTGCACGTTGCTCTTTGCTGACGCAGCAAAGCACAGGGTCCAGAGAGTGGAAACTATCCACAAAGGGGGATCTGCAGAAGCTGCTAAAGGTCAGACTGCACCATGGTGGGTTCCAACTCAGGCTTAAGCCATGCCCAAAAAAAGTCTTGGTGTTTTGGATCTTTTCAAGCAGGAGAGAGTCGACAAAGGCATTGAGACAGATGGCTCAAACCTGAGTGGAGTGAGTGCCAAATGTGCCTGGGATGACCTGAGCCGGCCACCAGAGGATGATGAAGACAGCAGGAGCATTTGCATTGGGACCCAGCCTCGGCGGCTCTCTGGGAAAGGTAAGAGGTGCTGGGCCAAGTCACTGCCATGGCCTTACAGCTCCTGTTCTGGTGGCTCTGGGCAGTGCACTGAGTCATGTAGCATCTTCAAATTCATAACAAACACCACAACCATTGGGAGGCTCAGTGTGTCTTGGGTGCCAAATGGGTCTCCGTGTGGCCTCTCTGAGGAAGGCAGGAGAGAGAAAAAGAAATCCTGGCATTGTTTTCTCTAAACGTTTCTTTCAGTTCTTAGGCAAATTGTAATCTGCAAAGTTAAACTGAGCACTTGGTGAAACCAGGACTGTAAACACCTGCAAAGTGAAGCAATTGTATTTTCCCAGGCTGTGTTTCCTTATCAACATTGTCCCTTCTTGGGTGGCAAGTTGGACTAACACTGCACATTGCTGCAGCTGAACTCAGGAAATTCATGCAAATACAGACCTCTGGAAAGAAAAAATAAAAAAACATGGAGTTCCCCTTTGCAGTGAGACACCATCTCAGGGTACAGATGTCATAGCCATTACACAGGCTTGAAATTGTGCATGTTACCTTTCAAATGGGTGAAGCAGCATAAAATTTGAGGGCTTGAGATTTCCTGCAATTAACAATGGTTTCCACCGGAATGGCATCTTACTTGTTCTTAAACCCATAGGAAAAATTATTTAAATGCATATAGAGTTTCTTCTGGCTTCTGTGCAAGTATTTTGAACTGCACTGGATTTAGAAAGGCTGTTTTGCCTCAGCCTTGAAACAAAAAGCCCAAGGCAGGTATACATGGGGAAATTTGTACATCCTTAAAAAGATTTTAAAATAATTTGGGTTTTTTTTTCTCTACCTAATTCTCACCTTTCTCAAAAAAAGAAGAGGAAACTTCTAAGAAAGGCAGGAAAACTTCCTATTGAAAGTATTTGGCCAGTAGACATTCCAGAAAAAGGCAGAAGTAAAAAGACTGCATCTGACCTGCATAATTTGCAGCTTATTTTCAGATGTGAGCTTGAGGCTAAAGGTTGCCCTGCATAAAAATCCCTTCCTTTGTGAATCTTGTTGTAAATTAATCAACAGATTTCCAAAGCCAGTTGCAAAAAACTTGGAAACATTCATACATTCGTTTGGTAAATGAACAAATTCCTGTTGTGCCTAATGGGAAAAATGATTTCCAGTACAAAGGCTTGGAAGTGTCAGGAGGTTCTGTGAGAGTTACAGAACCAACAAACACCTCATTTATGAAAATTTACAGAACTACTCAGAATTTCTTCTTCAGGAGAACTCAGAGGCAAAGATTCCAGCTCTCCTTGCCTGACATAACAATGAAGCCCAAACCAAGGGAATTCGAGCTGACTTTACAAAATGAAATAGCTCCTAAGGAAGTGGAGGAAGTACAGTTAAGTGTACTTCCATAACATTTCTCCGTTTCTTTCTGAAGGGGAAGAGTTCAGATGAAACACACCTGATATCTCTTTGTGTCTGTGTTGTTTCTGGGGATTCTAAACCATGTTAAAAAAAAATCTCTTTTCAGATACAGAACAAATCAGGGAGACTTTGCGGAGAGGGCTTGAGATTAACAGCAAACCTGTCCTACCTCCAATCAATGCACAAAGACAGAATGGGTTGAACCTCGACCGAGCGCCGTGAGTTTCACTCTGCACATTCAGATGGTGGCAGAGGGAGGATAAAGAGCTCAGCATGGAAAACAAAGTTAAAGCTGGGTGGGAAAAGACTTGACAAGGGGAGAGGAAAGCTGGCAGGGAATACTTGCAAAGTGCAAAGATGGAGAAGAGTTGTTCAGGTTGTATTAATGGGAAGGAGGGCAGCTCTTTTAGAGGGGGTTAGGACAAACCTTGCTAATACAGAATGGCTCTGACTGTTCTGAGAACCTTCTGTTCATGGTCTACAATGTTTGAGTTCAGACTGGACTGATCCTTATAAAAAGTATTGTGCTGAAAAGTGCTATGGTATCCAAAGCTAGGTGGCATAGGTGACTGCTGATATTTTTTCCTGAGTATTTTGTTTTCAAGCTCATAATTACAAACCTTTTGGTCAAAGTGTTGATTTTTTTTTTTTTTTTGCTTTTTAACTGACTTTGATCTTGCCTTGCTTAAACAGGCAGGTTCTGTCAGTAATTACATGCCAGTAACATCTGGGTCTCTAACAGCAGTAATCTAACAGGTGATTTAAGTGGGACTAGGTGGGCCTGTAGATATCTCTTGTAACTTTTGACTTAAGTGAATCTATAGGAAATTACCTGTGGATTCAAGCCATCTGTAGTATCTGCACTTCTGTCTGGGTTTCTCCCCTTCCCTTCTAGACTTCTTAGACTTAGGTGCTAGTTAAGTGTCTTCCCATCAATTTTAACGTTTTCATCTAAATGATACAGGAAGACATGCATCTTTGCTGCCCTCTTTCATCTTGGTATTTCCTTTGGTTTCTTAGATTCTGATGAACATTTGTGCCTTCTGCTTTCAAGAGTAAAGATTATCATGAAATCAGTGCTTTCCTTTAGTGCCAGGCAGGGACAGCACCCTGCTCTGTTTTAATTCCTGTTTCATTCTTGATTCAAACATTTCATGAGAAAAGTATTTCATGTTGTTGTCCTTTCTTGTTCCATTTTGTGGGTGACTTCTGATTTGCCTAATATATGGATGTTTGTAAGTTGCTTAATCCTTTGGGGGAAGTATTATGTGTCAATTGCTGATGCTTTTTTGTAATATGAGATATAGGTGCCTATATAAAAAAAATCTCAAGTGACTTTATTATTGCTTTAGGAATAATCTTACTTTGGCTGTATAGTGATTATATGGAATCAAATTCTGATCTGACTCAGATTTTGAGTAGTGTTTCCCTGCCTGCAGGTTGGTCACATTGGACCATTGGTTGGTCCTCACTGAAAAGAATATAAAATTATACCATGTGATTTGCACAAATCACACCCAGCCTTGGAGGACTCAGAAGTACTGGACAAGATTTCTCACAGATGCTGGGCTCCAGCATGCATCTGCATGCCCAGTGTAAGCTCTGAGTCCGCAGTAGCTGGAGGTGACCAGAAACATTTTGGGTGCACATGAGGTCAAGGAGGCAGCTGATGGGTAAGCCTTAATGCTGGGAGGCAGTTGTTGCTTAGATAAGACAGCTTTACGTTATTCAGGGTGAGATAAACAGAGATACGCTTGAGACAGAGTGGTGAAAGGTTAGCAGAGGTCTGAGATGAAGTACACAAATATTTACCTGGGTTTTGAACTGTTCTGAGAGAGAAGAAGGCAGGTCAAATTCAGAGCTTCATATCTGTGACAGTGTTCTTTGTTGCAAATCTCTCCTACCTGCAGCAGCTGCACGCACACCCTGCCTGAAGCCTGAGTGGTAGGAATGGCTGGTTCCCAGTGTTTGCCTCCTAGGAGGTCAATACATTTCTCTGAGGTCTGTGGTTACCGCTGGGGAAACTGATAGGTAGCCTGTTTCTCCATAAGCACATCAGTTAAGAAAGACAGCTATCAGCTGTGTTACTGTGGTGACACTATTGGAGGGATAGGGGAGATCTCATCTTAAAACAGCAGTGTGTCTTAATACTTTCTTCCTCCATCTTACTGACTATTTTGAGAGGAGTTTGGGAAAGGTCCTTTTTCTCCTTGTGCAGTTGCTTCTCCTCTCCATGTAGCAAATACAATGGGATTTGTTCGGTGCATTGACTGTACCAAAAGGGGTGGTTTGTGCTGGAAAGCAGTGTTTACTCTCAACCTCTGACTAACTAGTACTTAACTCAGACCTGATGATTGCCCTCACTGTGGCTAAAACTGATCAGTCAACATATTTTCCGGAATAGTGTGGTATAGATGAAGCCGAAGAGGAAGATCGTGTTATGTCTCCGCCTTCCTTAATACACTGTCTCAGCATGTCTCATGCATTTGAGCAAAATTGCTCTATGTGGAATAAGTACAAGAGCATGATATGGAGACTCTCATCTCCAGCTGCTGCACAGGAATGTAACTTAGGAACTCAGCTTTTGCATGCAGTAATGTATCTACATCCATGTTCCCTCCAGGTACCTGCAGGGGTAAAGGCTGAGACATGAAAGGCACAAACCCAGTGCAGATATAACTGTTTCATAGGACTTCTGAGCACCTGAGATGAAGGGCAATTCTCCACATAGATCTAGTCCTTCTGGTGCAATCCTTGCTTGCATTGCTTGGGCCTGGTAAGACTGGGATTCAGGTCTGTCCTTCACTGTAAATCTTGTGTAATCAAAGGCAAGTCATTTAGCCATTAAGCTTCAGTTCTGAATCTATAAAATGGGGCTAATAACAATGTCATCTTCTTGAGACACCACAAGGATAAATATGTTAATGATTACGAGGTGCTGGCTGATGGGAAGCAGGCTTGTGTGTAATCATATCCTGCACTGTACACACCAGATCATAAAATATCAAACCCATGGTTCTTTGCAAGGGTCCTGTGAATAACTGATGCATTAGAGGTTCTTTAGGAATTTGACAGAAACGCTCTGTTGGGGCATAGCAAATTGTTTCAAATCTGTTTTCCACAGGGAGCACTGCAGAACCCCAGGCTGTCAAATTTGCACCCAACTGACATTAGGATGTTAAAGTCTGACACAGACTCTAAGGGCTTTGTGCAGAAGGGGAATGTGCTGTTTATTTATCATGGATTTGCAACCACCAACTGCTTTCCTAGTAGCTTTCTTCTCTTTCTTTTATCCTAACCCTACCACCCACACACAATAATCTATCAAGGTTTAAAGCAGACAACCTGTTCTGCATTCAGCATCACAAATAGTATTGGGAACACTCAAACTTTCAAATATTTATTTGTATAAAATGTAGAGGATCCAGATTCCGTATAGATTTCCCAATCTTTGTATAGTTACAGTTTTCAGCACTTATGCAAAAGCCTCACATTGTTTGGTTGCAGATAGGGCTTGATTCAGTATTTTGGCTCCAGCAAAGCACATACTTACATGTTAAGCATGCATATTACCAGTTGTTCACTGTCCCAGAGTCCTAAAAAAAAGTTCCTTTGAGAAAAAGCTGGTTTCTGTCAAAACCCTGCTGGGCAGCTGTAGTACTTTGATTCATTAGTGTTATTACTGTAGACTGTGTAGCCCTTTTTCTCCTAAGGATATGAATAAAAGCACACTTAAAGCTTAAAACTGCATTGGACATCTGTTTCTCAAAATGACTGTTGGCTCAGTTCATAAGCAGCCATTAAATCAGTTCGTACGTATTAACAAAAGAACATGTAAATTAATCTTTGGAAACATGACTAATCATTTTGACCATAGGTAACCAAATACTCTCAATTACCACTTGGAAGAATAAGACGTCTATGAATACCAATGTGCTTTTCAGTGGCGCATTATTTGTTTTTTAGGACCCATCAGCTTAGTAGGTGCTGCTGAGACAGAGAAAGGCAAGGCTACCAGTCTCCTGAATCGTGCCGATTGACTCTTGTTGGATACCGAGAACTGTAACCCATAGGGGACGTTTAAATGTCAGAGTAAACACTGCTGCTGTCAAGGCCTCAGTGGGCTGGAAGCTCCAGATGTCAAAGTTCAGTGACACTTGTAGAGTCTTGCTTCGATCACTATTTAATTTCTTGATGTAATGATTTGTGGGGCTGAGTCTTTGGTTGTCCCTGGTAATTAGCTCTGTGCTCTCCTGTGCGGTAGGTGAGTGGTATCTCTGCGTTACAGATTAGGACAGCAGAGTTAATTTGCCACAGTTGTGCAGTGAGAGCCAGCATTGGGATAAGGGAATTCTTGACCTTTTCCACCCCTCAAGGGCCCCCTTGATCATGCAGCATTTCTGAAATAGATGTTTTTCTGCCTCTTGGCTGACTCGGACTGTTCTACTGTGAGCTGAGGCATGGAGTAGAAACGTAGTGCTAGCATACTGCATTACTGCATGTGTTGAAGCTAAAATTATCTGTAATTGTTGCATTTCATTGTGCCAGAATTCAGGTACTGCCCACGCACACCCCAGCGTCTGAGGTTTGAGTGATAGAAAAGGGTCTCCCAAGGCTGTGTTACTTCGATAAGGCATTTCCTTCATGTCTCTGCTGTTTATCACTCTCCCCCTTCTCAAGAAGGATCAAGTGGTGTGGTTCAACATGCCTGACTTTCATATTTCTGTCTGCGATTTCCCAGGTAAATGTGCTTGTGCTGATCCCTTAAGTGCAGTGGTCATTTGTCCAGGGACCCACAGAGACCTCAAATCCCATCTGCATTCAGTTTCTAGGCAGAAAGACAGGTTGAGTCAAGGGAAACCTGAACATATGGTAGCCCTGTAGCCATGTGCTAATTCCATCCAGCCCTGAACAGTTTCCAGCTGTGCAGGGAAATGAAGGCAGGTTTCTGGCAAACAGAGTAGGGAACAGCCCTCCGGCAGGTGGGGCTGGCAGGACTGTCCTGGTGGTGACCTGCTGGAGCACTGCGCCTGAGCATCTCAGGTGGTTGCCCTTCCCTCATGGGAAGAGGGAGGAGTTGTGTCACTCCAGAATTCCTCCTGGGATAACCCCAGACTGTCACATGGTGTGCCTGGTTTGGAGCACATGAGTAACAGTGGCACTGCTTCCAGGGCTGGAGTCTGCTGCCCCTGTAGTTCCTCTGACTTGGTAAATAGGGCATATGGATTTCTCCTGTCAGGGAGCAGCATTGAGTTAATGCACATTAACAAGCTCCATCTGAGCAGCATTTCTGAGGAAGCTCTGACGGTAATACCAAAATGTAGGATTTGCTTGGAGGCGAGTCTGCACTTCTCCCAGTTGCACTGGGTTTTCATTCTGCTTTACTTGGGCGGAGGGGAGCTGTTGTCTTTGTAGCTGGTTTCCTGTCTTCAGTTCTTGGAGGCAAACTTTACATAAAGGAGAGCACTTCAGCATTCTCTGAAGCTGTCTGGTTCTGGCTAGGCTTTCTGATTCTGCAACCACTAAGCAGTAAGTTTCCAATCCAGTCCTGCTTATTTAGGCATGCTCTCTCATCAGGTCACCATTCAGTGGTGTCCTGGTTGAGTCAGGAATGCTGAATGGGAGGAGGCAATATACTTTAGGGAGTGTCTCTCAGCATGAGGCTGAGTGCTGGGTGACAAGATTGCAAACTAGAAAAGTAAATGTCTGGAAAACCAGTGTCAGTAGGAGTGCAAAGCAGTCACCATGCTAATAATTTGCACTCCTGCATAGCTTTCCCCATCTAAGAATCCAAAAGTGCTTTGCAAACATTGACTTAATCCTTGCAACATCCTACGTGGAAAAATGTCTCAGTTTTACAGACAGGGAACCTGAAGCATAAAAGAGTTGTTTGACTTCGCTCATGAGTCTGCAGGGTGCCAGTGGCACAGCCTAAATCTCTCAATTCCAGTTCAGCTGCAGGTCTTGGAACAGTCTGGCTTCTGCAAGCTCTGACAGTAGTGATTATGCAGCTTTCCAAAGGGATATGTGAGTGGCAAGAAGATTGTTGATACTGGCATTGTCTTAGCAGCCCTTCCATGCCAGGAAATGCACACAGAACATCGTCACCATCCTGTTTAACCGGGCTGAAGAGCACCCAGGTCTGAGCACTCGAGATCGCCTTGTCTCAGTGAGACCACAGCCAGGAGCTGTGTAACCATGTCCTCCCCAGTTCTGCACTTGCCTCTGTGCGTTCCTGACGCTGCTGTAACTCTGTGTGCCAAGGTGCTTAGGGCTCTTTCCCACAGCTGCTGGTTTGCCCTTCAGGGGAAACTGTGGGAAAGAGACTGGAAGATTGTTGGCACTTAAATGCTCTTTGACCATATCTTCATAAGGGAGTGGGGAGGTTTGAAATAGCCATGGTTGGAAAGGGAAGGAGGGGGGTGAGACGGGAAGAAAGGAAAAGTGGCCCGACCTTTCTCTCCCAGCTGTGTAAGCTTACACTGATGGTTTGCATTTGCTAACTCACAGCACTGAATTTTATATGGAGGGAGCAAAGAAACTAACTTCGGTGAGACAATGGGCACCCACTCCTGGAAAGAGCCCCTGCCATGGCCAGCTTCCAGCAGCATGTCCTTTGTGATTTCGATACCTGGGAGGGTAGCTTGGAAATGCAGCAAAATTATGCTCCATATCAGCAACAGAGCTTGGAGGGGAACTGAAACTTCCTTCCTTGACAGATCCATGAGATCAAGCGCTCTGATCATAAAGCAAAACGCAAATGCAAGAATAAATAAACCTTTCTTAATCCGATCAACCTGGTTTTTCTTGAATCCCCTAAAATAACTGCCAGTGGTTGCTTGCGATGGGGTTGCTATAAAGATGACTTGTAAGGAGGGGACATCCAAACTTTGTGCAACCCAGTGATTGCATTGGCGATTTTCCAGGATCCCCACAGGCTGCTGCTAATTGGCATCAAATTAAGCAGGTTGCAGCCACCCTCATCTTTAATACAAAGAGAGGGCCCCCAGGAGGCTACAGGTTCCAGCGTGTGGCCTTCTCACATCAAGAGGGAGCACAGCACACTGGGACATGGAGCCTCCTCAGGCCCTTTCCCCTTGTTGACAGATCTGGGGAAACTGCAAGCCACATTGGACACCTTTGCAATGGCTTGACCACCCCCTCTTTCTTAGAAAAAAGAAAAAAAAAGTCAAATATGGCTTTGGTTAAGTTCATGTTAATCAGCATTCATGAGACATAACAAAAAAACAACAAACATAATTTCCTCCCTCTCTCTCCACCCAGAAGCAGACTACTGGTAGAAACCAAAGCTGGAAAAAATAGTTGAAAGTCAGCTAAAGTCACCTTGGTAACTGCAGCAATACACTTGCCCAGAACAGGAGACATCAAACCCAACTACAAAAAGCTTTAAAGAAACAAAAAGAATGTAATCATCTAAAGAATTAATCTGACAACTGCCCACGTTTACACCTCCCACAAGCTCCCAATCAGAGGGAAATGCGCTTTAATCTCCTCCAACTCCCCTCCAGTTTCACAAAACACTAGATGTGCAGTCTTTAAACTGGGGCATTTCCGGCATGCTGCTTCCATTTAAATCTGCTGCCTTTCCTAATGCAGCAGCCCTGGCTTTTGCAGACTTGTTTTTTCTGGACACTGAGAAACATGAATTTTTTTGTGGGGGTTGGATGAAGTATTAAATCTGGAATAGACAAAGTTTGCAACATTTTGCGTGATAGTCAGCTAGATCTTAGTCATAACAAGTAAAACTCCACTGACTTTTGCTGCTGATTTATTTGGTGATGGGGTGGAGGAAGCAAAGAGTTACGGGTAACTGACAGTCGTAAAACCAGGGATGTTAGTGTTAGAAAGCAAACTTTTTCTACCTTTTTTTTCTGAGTCTGAAAACTACAAGCTGTGCATGGCAATATGTGTTAGGACATGAGCTTTTTATTAATAACAGCCTAGAGGTCCTGCTGACCCTTCATCTGGGCTATCAGCCTTTTGAAGGGTCAGCACAAGGATTTCCAATCCCAATGAGAGAATTTTAATGGGTCTTTCTGAGTCCTTATGTCATGCAACATTTTTCTGAGTCTGAAAGTGATGGCACTGTGGCCTCCTGATATGATACATGCAGTCCACAATGCACAATTCTTGTTTAGAAAGGTCTAGCTTAGACAGAATGTTATTTGGTTTCCACTACTGGAGTTTCACCCTTAATTTTAAATACCTGAAATTGTGTGAGCTCCTCTAAATGGAAAAAAGAGACACAGAGTATGAGTATTTTGGAAAAATTTTGTCAAAAGGATTAATCCTTTCATGTCATTCAAAATATTAACTACCATTTTGCTTCACCTTTTTGACAGAAGGGCTGGTTACTTATTAATGTGAAGTCATAATTATTGACAGCCCTAAAGTCATGACAGTTCCGTTTGATAGTTATACATTAGTCAACATCTTCTCTTGAGCACGTAATGACAAACAGCATTTGCTGGTTTTAATAAGACTCAGAAAGCTTTGCCCCTTGCCTCCAGAATATTGTCGTCATTCCTATTATTACATTAACAACCGGAGGCTGTTTCCCCTCCGGACTGCAGCCCCATTGTGCTTGCAGCTGTACTGGCTAGCATGGTGGAAACCTAAAAACCCACCTTCAGCTCGGAGGAATTTGGAGCCCAGGGGTATGGGGAGCTGTCCTGCAGCTCTGTGTCCTGCTGAAGCACAAACCTACACCATGGATTGCCTGGGAGGCTGTTCTGGGATGTCCCCATACCCAGCATGCTTAGGCAGTCCAGCTGAGCAGGGCATAGTCTCTTGTCTGTGGCAGTAACATTGTTGTAAAACTCCTGATCCACTCCACAGTGCCTAAACTCTGGAACTGCATTTAGGAGTGCAAGTTTATGGCTTGCTGGAAAATCATGCATTGCTAATGGCTGACCCTTTCGGTAGGGGCTGATAAATGAATGATTGGAAGCTGTAGACCACAGGCTGACTTTCCCACAGCTCACTGTGTATATAAGATCTGATAAGGAAGTTGAGACAAAGCTTAGCTTAAGGTCAACTGATCATTAATCAACTGTAACTGCACTTCTCAGGTAATCAGCCTGAAAAATGCTGGCCTGCTCTGCTCTTTGAAGACCCCACCTAGAAAGAGCTGTAAAATGTTTGCTGAAGTAGATTAAACACAACTTTAAGTGCCACACGTAGACTACAAAGCATGTTATGTCTTTGCTTCAGGGTTAACCCACTAAACTGACACTCTGCTGACCATCAGTCCATCAGCCCACCCTGTGCATAAGCTGTGTCCTGACCTACCATGTCGCTGCTGGATCGTTATTACTTTTGTGCATTACTAAAGCAGAAAATGGCACATGTTTTACAGTTTTTATCTTGCAAGGACCTGAGCTACTCTGATATCTTTTTTCTGCATGTCTCTGACCTGGCCATGCAGTGTATTTGCAGGCTGGACCATGAGATATCAGAGTTTAGCTGTTTCAGAGTGGGCAGCTCAGCAGCATGGGTGAAGGGCTCACCTGGGACTAGGTGACCTGGAGGAAGCAGCAAGCTGACCTGCACTGGAATTCACACTGAACTGCACTGCTTATGTGTGTGGTTGATGGGAGTAATTTTGGGACAGCACTCAAAGGTAAAATCAAGTAAAGGTGTCATCTATACCAGCTCAGGAGGGTGAAGCTGAGTCTTTACAATCATTTCCAGATGTACATTAAAGATAGTTCAGCTTGATGGAGGAAGGATCCAGGCATGTTTCTTCAGTGCTCTCAAATGGAGCCACAGCCCAATAGCCTTGTTTGGCTTTTGTTCCATGTGGCACAATGGAGGCACATTGCAATGTGGAATCTCAGTGCCCTCCTCCTTTCCCTGTTGCTCTCCTCTTGTGATTCTGTATTGGAGAAATTATCTTAACAAAGTCTTACCTCTATTAACTTTATGTGGAATGCCAGGTGACAAAAATATAAATCACTTATCAGACACTTCATATCAGTCCATGTCATCCATAAAAGTCATAACCCACCCTGTCCTTTATTCTTTGTTCCAGACTGTCAAGTAAGGGATCATGCTGATGCTCTTTGAACATATAAAGTGTTTATGGTCAAGTATTTTGAGATAGATCATTTTATTATCTAGAGGATTTTGTCTGGCCAAGTTCCTAATCATGTAACAACGTAACCTTGTTGTAGCTTCAGAATATGCTGGTCTTGCAGAAATGAATGAATAAGAATGTAAAGCTGCCATTGTCTTAAAGCAGCCCAACTTACAAGGGAAAAGAATCTGTGGATCTCCTACTTTGTCACTTGGAGAGTCTGTCTTTTGGCTATTGCACTTGATGCTGGTGGAAGCAGGAGATTCTCAAAGCCTTTTAGTTTAACTGTGCAAAATAAAGCACAAAGGACTGAACAACTCTTTCCTGCAGGCCACTGCCTGAAAAATCCTGAAGATCAAGGAAAACCAGGAGGGAGGGCACACCTGGTAATTCTTCCAAACCATTTTATCGTGTTTGGAGTTTTGGAGGCGTTAGTTTTGCTGCAGTTCTTTCCAGAAAATCAGGGGTTTGTTAATACTGGGAAGGGATGCACCATGTGTATTCATCAATTCAGATCCTAGGTTGTCAAATCAAGGTAAAGAGCTGCATGCTGGGTCTGGTAGTCTGAATGAGGCTGTGTTTGTGCAGGAGTGGTGTAAACTCAGTGTCTTCATTACAGTATTTTCCTGTGCCCTTCAATATTTGCAGTCAAGATAGCACACAGTGCTGGGATCCTGAATATGTGCATTTTTGCTGTTCTCTTAGAAGCCGTAAGGACAGTTTGGAAAGCGAGAGCTCAGCAGCCATCATTCCTCATGAGCTGATCCGCACGAGACAGCTGGAGAGCGTGCACCTGAAATTTAACCAGGAGTCTGGAGCACTCATCCCCCTCTGCCTAAGGTGAGCGAAGCTGTCCTCCTGCCCAGTGTGTGCTAACATGCTGCTTTTGCCTTGTGGCATTGTTTCACCATACAGACATGCATGCAATGGGTCTGTAAAGGCCAGACCTTAGATATTTTGCCAAAACACATTAGAAACAGATGATTCTTTGCATGATTCTGTGCTCATCATGTTAAGATTGTTTCTCATTCTTCTACATCCTCCAGTGCCTTTTAAGTGCTGAAGCAGGACAGGGTTAGTGTAGGGGTTTTTTTGTTAGTCTAATGCTTGCAACTCTGTAGTAAAGAAGGGATGTCTTAAGATACTCTGTCAAAGAAATCCCTTAAGTTATTCATTCTGACTTATGGACTCAGATAAGTGGTTGTGCAAAACCTGCTTGCAGTCGATTTATGCATACAAGTGTGGGTTTTAGACAAATTATGTCAGTTACATGACTGAAGGAGCAACACATTATGTGCGTACTCTACACATTGTCTTTTGAAGGTTCAGGCTGTGCATATCACTGCCTTCTAGTTTACCATAATTTCAGTCAGCATTATTTTTTAAAATACCTGTGCAAATGTTCTAGTCCTTAAGATAAAGATGAACTGTTGGATCAAGACAAATGATTGTAGGTGATTGAGTTACTTTAGCTTAATGAGTTACATGTTGGTAGTACCAGAGTTATCAGCAACAGGTGCACACTTGCCTGTGCGTGTTGAGAAACGAATGGGGAAGTTAATGCAAACGTATTTTATTTTACATCACAAATGTGTGAACAGTCTGTCCTGATCAGTTACCTCAGCTCATCTGACCAGCAGTAACTCATCAAGCAGCTGTGACCCTGGTAGGCACTAAATATATTACCTGAAGTTTTCCTTCTTGAATGTTAGAAGCCATGCATGTGTGTCACAGATGCTCTGAGCCAAAATACTAGAGCCATGATTTTCCCTTGCATTGATTGAAGAAAGGGAAGTGATAGTGTAGATAATCATGTATGTGTATTTTCTCGGCATTTGCATAAGTAATACATGTGACATTTGTCAAGCACTAGTGCAGTTGATTACTAGGTATTGTCACAGTAGGTAAGTTTGGCCCCAGCAATGAACCTTCTTAGAAATACATCTTCACATTCCCACACAATGTAGCATCTGGTTTCTCTTCTGTAGTTTCTGTCTTACTGGAAAACTGGCAGTCCCCTGCCCCTTACATACATCAGCTCCTCATCATGGGCATAGGTATGAAGTGGGATTTAGATGTATTCTAGCTCTGTAACAAGGTCCTGAGATTAAAGGGGGAGATGAGGGGTAGTTCCCTGCCTCAGAAGGAGGCTTATGACCTGCTTTTTGGAGTAAATCATTCTTACATTCCTGAAAAGTTTATAGTTGCTGCCTTCAAAGTCATTTACCATGCTGATGGCAGAAACAATAGAGATGTATCTCCATTGTTGTGTTGAATGCTGTGCACGCCCTCTCAACTCATTCACGTGTGTTTAATTCCCCAGGGGAAGGCTCTTACATGGACGGCACTTTACGTATAAAAGTATTACAGGAGACACAGCAATCACGTTTGTATCAACGGGAGTAGAAGGAGCCTTTGCTACAGAGGAGCACCCCTATGCAGCACACGGACCTTGGTTACAAGTGAGAAAGCCTGCTTCCTGTTTTTCCCCTTTCCTGCTTTACTGTGACCTAAAAATTATCTTGCTAAGGGCTTATGTTGTTTAAAAGTGTAACAAACCTGTATTTTCTGCTGCAACATCTCTCATAGCTCTTGCACAATATTTTCGGTAATTATGGCCTCAAAAAATAATGATGAAATATTGCTATTTATATTAATGGAACTCAAATTGATAATTGACTGGAAAATTCAGAAATCATCTGTGAATACAGTGGTGTCCATTTCCCGAAATCGGTGAACTGTATTTACTGTTGATTTCTTCCAGAAAGGAATTTGGGGAGGCAGAGTGGAATGACCTAAACAAGAATGGAGCCAGGGCGGAAGAGCTAGAAAGCTGTGGGACTGTGATCCTGCAGAGCCAAGATCTCAATTTGACATCATCCCTAACGGGAGAGCAGCACAGAGCAATGCCTTTCAGTTTTAGCTCTTTTCTATTGATTCTTTGACAAAAGCTCGTGGTTGCTTGAAGCACCCACACATTTTTTGCACCCACATGTTTTTGGTGTCACAGATTTTCCCTGGAAAATCCCCATCTGCTTGGAGTTGAGGGTCAGCCCTAGAGCAGTGATGCACTAATGATATGACAGTGTAACGCTATTCTACCCTTGAATTTCTTGATGGTTATAAGCATACTGTGAAGAAAAAAGCTTGAGGGAATGTGTTAATGCAGAAAAGCCCATTTCTGAGGGACTGTATGTGCAGTACATCTCTGCCTTCACTGTAACTGTGGCATTCCTGCCTCCCCTTCTGTTTTGAAGACGGGATTGTTTCAGCATTGCAGTGTTGCAGTTACCCTTCCGATGACTTATTTTCAAGGCATTCTGCAGCTCGCATTCATATGTCTGGAGGACATCATACCTTGGAATCTGTATGACTTGTAAAGCAGCTGATCTCCGCCAGAACCATCTCGTGTGTAGGGATTTTCAAAGAGCCTGCATGCTTTGATTGTTCTGACTGGAAAGTGCAATGCTCCTGTAATGATTAACAGCAAAGAATCAGGTTTAAGGGTGGGTCATTTGCTGTTGGTTCCTGTGCTTGCCAACACATGATACACAGGATCTTGTGACTGTGTTAACTCCAAACATGAATTTTTGTTTGCATTTACATCACATCTTGAAATATATTGATGTGTAAAGTAGTCAGGTAACCTCTAAACAGTGAAGAATGGCAAAAATTATGTCACCATTCAGACATGTTAACCCTTATGAACCTGGCTGTTTTCATGCCTGGTTACTTTGATTCTGAAAAATGTGTAAGATTTTTGAAGTAGGTGAGATGGAAAGGTGAAGAATTGCTGGCTCAGATGGTAGGGAAAAGCAAGTTCCCTTGACTGTATCCTACACAAAATAAATGTATTGGATCTTCTTGTCTGACATGACCAGCTCTGCTGCTGGCCCCTGCCCTGTCCTGTATTGAGTCCAAAGGAGGACAAGCCGGAGGGGGGAGAAGGGGGGCTAAAAGCAGCCTGGGACAACAGGAGTAGCATCCGGTTGTGAGATACATGTGGGAGTGTCTGAGGCTCTTGGCTTAGTCTGCAGTGGAAGACTTGATCTGTGCTCAGCCATCCCTTGTGGTGTTGGGAGCAGGAGAGGGGGTGGTTCATGTGGGTTTGCTTCAGAAGTAAAATAAGTTGTGGTGCATAAGATTTCCAAGGAGGTGAGCTGTGTTTGGTTTAGTCCATTGCAGCCTGGGCTGGCTGAGTTGGCAAGCCCTGCTAAGCTTTCACAGCAAGTCCCAGAGAGGATTTTCCTCCTCCCTCGCTTGGGACCCCAAGCACAGCAAGGAGCTCCAAGGAGAATTGGTGGCTGAAAACACATTACTGCAGTGCAGGGGCATGTTGCAAAGACAAGTAAATGGAGGAACTGTGGAGGAGAGGAGACATGGCAGACTTTTCCTCCTATGGACTTTTTTCCTATCTTAGGGTAGAAATAATAGCCTAAAAAATCTCAGCCTCAACTCTGCAGCAACCAAAGACTGACTTCTCTTGAGCCTGAGCTTTGGTGCGGTGAGAGCCCAAACCTGTAGACTAAACACAGTACCTCCTGTTTATATCTCGTGGGCTGGAGTGGAGCGTGTCCAAGGTGGGACAGGCTGGAGAGCTGCTGTCTACCAGTCCCCGCTGCCCGGGCTGAGCAATGAGCTGAGAGTCGCTGGGCTCCGGTGGAGGGTTAGCAGATGACAGGAGTTTGGCAGGTCCCAGCGCCATTCCTACCAGACAGGTGTCCATATCACCACCGCAGCTGGTACTCAGCGGGAGCCATTTTAGCAGTCTCAGCAGAAAAAGCAAGGAGTCATTAGACCACAGAGATTGTACGCCCCATTTCTATCAACAGTCTTTCCAGGTCACGTTTGAGGCATGTTAGTAGGGGAAGCCTGTCCTGCTGCTGCCCATGCTCTGGGGATGATTAGATTATTTCATTCTCCAGAGCTGTCAAATTGGCACCTTTCCCAAGTACTTGGATTTTTTTTTTCATGTAAGTAACATTTAATTAGTTCTAAGAAGCTAAATTCTATTAAAGGTCTAAGCATGTTAGGCTGGTTTATTTCTGAACTCATTCCACTGTGTCATGTATTGTTGAATAGGGAAATTGCTTTAACTCAGAAATGTACAAACATATTCAAGAAGTCCTTGTTAACACTAGACTCCTGTTTATATGTTAGTTACTGTGGCAAAGTCTCTGATGTGTAACACTTGAATTAACATTACACATGATCAAAGGCTTCCGCGGTTCTTTCTTCCACTCCCCCTTCCCCCAGTGCTGTGATTGCAGAGCCCCCACATTGCCTCCTAAGCACCTCTCCTCTGCTTTCTGTGGGGTAGATGTTCCAGATGCACAGGGAAAGGCTGTGCAGGAGGTGTCTGGATCCATGTTGGAGGGTTAAGGATGCTGATCATGCAGACAGACTCCAACATAAACTGCCCGACAGTGACATTTGTATTTGTGGTGGAGCGTCCAAGGTTCTTGGTCCAATGTCTGATCTGTGCCAAGTGTGCAATTCATCACAGATTGACCTTGTTTGTCTCTAAAACATTCCCAAAGCAAGGTGAGGTTGTGCGTGTGTTCTCTCTCCCTCCCTTACTTTTGTTCCGACAGATGATAGAGACGCTCTGTTGAAATGTGTTACTGATCAAGCCTGTCCCAATAAAGTTGCCTGAGCCTTTAATACATATTAATATTATCCTGGGGTAGTTTGTGTCAAAGCCTGTCAGCATGCATCATCCTTTGGGAATTACCATCATTAAGTCTCCAGTGATGGGAGTCAGGACATGCTTCTGCAAAGCTCCTCTGCTTTTATGTGGAGCTCTCTGCCCGTCTAGCACAAAGCAGGCTGTTCTCCCCTCCTGCCTTGCTCACCTGGACTGCTTACTCTCCCCAGAGGGGAGAAGGAGGTTTGTTTAACTCTACCTTTAGATAATTTTTGCTCCTGCTGCTTTAGGCAGTCATTGTTCTAGGCAAGAAGATGACACTCAAGTCTTTGATCATGTGCAGAGTACATGTTACACATCAGATATTGCTGCAGACTCTGACATACAAGCCAATACAGTGCAGTAAAAACAAACCTATAGTTAAAGAGTCCTCGTTAACTGTAAAATTAGCACACAGAATGTAAGAAATATCTCTGCACTTTAGCCTTGCCCCTGTTACACATGTGTATTTCAGTACAATATCTAATTGAAGATAGATATTCTTCTAATTGAAGAATCATACATATTTTTAACAGAGTGTACCTGCCTCATTCACTGCAGAGATGCAGTTTGTTTGGGGGATGAATCAGGAGTGTGGTGTAGACTCTTGCCTATAGGATTTCCACTTCGTTTATTTGTTAAAATTGGAAAGTGTGTAATGAATGAGGTAGGTAATTGCAGAAAAATCACAATAGTCTTACAGTGAAGCCTGTTAAATGTTGCCCTGGAGAACTAGGTCCTGTTCCTGCCTCTACTACTCTTTTCTTTCTCAGTGCTATTCCAGAGTCTTAAGCTAAAATGTTCTCACTTGGCAAGTGTGTTTGTGTTCTTAATTTTCTGGATGCCCAGCTCAAGACCTGAGGTCTGATCTGTGTTCCCAGCAACAGGAGGAGGCCAGAAGGAATTCCCTTGTGGATACCACTCTACTCCGCAGGGCTAAGTGGACTGGAAATCAGGGACCTGCAAGTCTGGAGAGGGGCACTCACAAGAAGTAGACATTCAGATTCAATTTTCTCTTTCTTCAGTCACCTTCCTATGTCTGTTCAGAAAAACCTTCTTCCAGTCATCCAGTAAAGAATGTAATGAATTCAGTGCTTGCCAGGCATTCCAGCTCCACAGATGAGCACCAGAAACAATTTCAGGAAGAGATTAAAATTTGTTCTTGCAGGTCAGGAGAGGGAAAGTATTTCTTTGGGGCAGGGGTTCAGCCTGGGAGCCATGGTCAAAGACCCACATTCAGCTTCCTGATCCTGCAAGTTTTCTCTGTGACTTTATTTAGTCTCTACTTCCTTGAGCCTCCATCCCCCATCTGCTGCATGGAGGGGAGCACTTTCCTGCCTTGTAGAAATGTGAGGCCAAGCACGTCAGAGGCTGAGAGAGTGGTGGACAGTAGGATTAGGTACTTCCAGTGTTATCCGTGCTGGCAGCAGTTGGATGGAGCATACTAAATAAAGGGGAAGAGAGCAGGAGAGAGTGGGGAAGCAAGTTGAATGATAATGAAAAGAAATGATGACTAATGCTGCATTCAACGAGCAGAACCATCCTGAGGACTGAGCAAGGCAGAGGTCTTGCTGGAGAAAAAGTGCAGGTGATCCTGTGATTACAGATTTGTTTCCTGAGGCAGACATGTGCTGGGGCCAAATTAGCATGGCATAGTCTCTGTGCAGCAATTTCCAAAGTTTTGTATGCCCAGTGTCACTGGTCCCTGAGTGCAGAGGGGTTTTTTTTCCAGGTCATTTACTTAGTTTTGGGACTAATCCTATTAGGCAGGTGGAAGCTATGGATCATTGGCAGTTGGCACCCCCTGATTCTCAGCACAAGGTGAGTGTCTCTGTGTGAGCCAAAGAGCTGACAGCAGTGGTGGGGTGTTATCCTCTGGCACCAGGCACTGCTGGGGGGGCCTTCTTTGCTTGCCTCCCATGCAGGTAGGTTCCCAATGTCCATCTGACAGCATGTGAATGTTAAGGCTGTGGAAATGGGGTTCTCCAGTCTTCTTGCCCTTTGTTACCCCCAGCTTTGGCATCTGATCTGCCCTTCATCCTGTTTTTCTGTGTCTCTGTCTTCCCCTCATCCTGGCCTGTCTCTGCTTTCCTCTCCTCCCCTTCATTCAAGTTGGAAAATTCTTTCTCCTCCTCCTCCACATGGCCTGACTTCCAGCAGAAACACTGAGAGCGCAGGAGAGTTTCCCTGCCATTAGTCCTGATGTGCCTGGTGACATAGCAATCCCTCACCTCTCGGAGGAATGATCGGAGGGAAAATCACTCCTTAGCTACCTCTGCCCTGTGTTTGGGGCAGAACTGCCTTGGGCTGGGACGTGCTCAATGAAGAAGGGCACTTCATTTCTCATAAAGGCTATGGACAAACAGTCCTTTCAGAGACTTCTGACTTAGCAAAGCATTTTCATGATCAGGAGAAAGACTTTCCCTTGTCCTCCAGAGGACTTGTTTGCTAATCTTTTTCGCCCTCCTTGTAAGGGGTAGTTCTCATGCCAACAAAATGATCAGATGAATTTGCTGGTACTGTCAAAATACACTTTTTCCAAAATACCTCTCTCAATTCCTTTTCCCTAAAAACCTTTAGAAAAAAAATCAAAAACAAGGCATCCAGCATGGAAAAATAAGTTGAGGCTTAGGACAGCAAGGTCAAACCTCTCATAGAAAATGTTAAATGTGCCTGTAGGCAGGATAGGTACATGGAAGCTGTGGGAAGCATCCAGCATGCAGCAGCTATCAACATGTGCTATCTATGCTGGCAGTCACAGCAGAGGGGGGATTACTGTGAGCAGGGTCATGGGGGACGATCCATTCTTTTGGTTTGGCAACCTAAGTGAAAAATCTGGGAAAGAAGATCAGACTGAGCCCAATCTTTAAATATTTTCAGTTTTTCTTGCTGAAACAAAAGCCTTAAAGAGACCAAAAGCTGAAATAAAATCCTTTTATGTTGAATGAAACCAGAAATAAGAAAGTTTTCTTCAATTAAAACAGGGGGAAAAATCTAGTTTTGCAGAATAGGGCTGGAGTTGTTAGAAATTTGCCTTCTCTAATCACTGTTTGAGGGATATAACACTCGCACAGGATATGAGAGACTCATATTTTACTTCTTTCCTTTTATTTGAACCCCTATTTCTACTTGTTTGCTTTATGGGCACCACAGCTATAGGGTATTTTGGTTCTTCCTCAGCTCATCCAATTGGAGTTGTTCCACATCATACAAAACACTGAATTAGTCACAGAGACAGAGTGCACAAGAGAATGACTCTGTTCCGGTAGAGTCAGGACATTCCCCTGGAAATGAGCACATCTGGTTCTTCTCTCTGCTAGACCACATGTTAAATCATTTATGCACATTGGCATAATGGTAGCAGCCGAGGTTCAAAGCAACATTTGAAAGAGCTACTCTGATGCTCGAGGTGCTCACTTGTAGCTCTGGGTTGTGTCCTCTCTTGAAGACATAGAATTGATTTTTGGTCTCCCCACACTTGAATAGATGGTGTTATTCCTAGCATGGTGAGTTTAAGGACAACCCACAAGCTAGTTTAAGTTGTCTACAACTACAGCCTGCTCTTCTCCAAAGCAGTTTTATGTGTCTACTCATGGAAGTTTTTTTCAGAATCTTTTGAGTGGCTTCCCCCAAATTCTTGAGCAGGTCTTGGAAATCTAAGCTAACAGTTTTCCAGTAAGTTTGTCACGTTCCCCAAACACTCCCCAAAATCTTACTGCATTATCCCTTTGTGTTCTTCTCCCTCACAGCTGAATGAGACACTGTGAGACACTTAGTCTGGCGTAGAAATGCACCATTAGAACATGATGATCCTCCCAATGTCAACTCTCCTGCAGCATGTTCTCTAGTGCTTTGTCCAGGCTAGTTTTGGATGAGTCAAGTCCTTTCATCCTTCTTAATCTGACTGTCTATCCTGCCACCTAATGCCCCTCCCTTGCCACTCAAACTACATTTTGGCAACTTTGTGTAGGTTGTCTTCCACCCATTTAGT
Organism: Origma solitaria; assembly: GCA_013397895.1. Taxonomy (NCBI): domain Eukaryota; kingdom Metazoa; phylum Chordata; class Aves; order Passeriformes; family Acanthizidae; genus Origma; species Origma solitaria. Next base: position 79,216 of record VZRL01005065.1, read on the forward strand.
GTATTCCTTGAAATGCCTGTTCTTCCTTTGCTTTTTCTCCCTGAAAGAATTGGAATTGCCTGTTGTCTTGGCTGCCTTGTCAGCCCTTTCCCCAGCTGAGCCAAATTTTATGTATTGAATCAATGAAGCCTTGTCTGCATGACAGATCTCATCAGCCTGGGCTCTAAGGAGCTCAGGTTCTCGGGATCAGCCTGTGACTGGGAATGTCATGGAAAGATCCCACAAGGTCACAATCTTTCAGTGTCATCCTATACTTCCTCTTCTGGGATTGTAACATCATAGTGTGAAGCAATAGGGTCCCTGAGGCGTCTGTGAGTGGTTGTTTCTCCTTTACAAGGGGGGTTGTCAATCTCCTGGAGGAGCAGCAGTGGAATTTCCCATCAGAGGTGTTTGTTGCAATGCTGGTACCTTTGAGGCGGTAATGAGAGCTGTGATGGATTCAGGCAGCAAGGTGGCATTTTCAGACAGTGTCAGGGCTGGCCTGACATAGAACAATGATGTGACAAAGCCTCTGCCCTGAACCACTTGCAGTGTGAGCAAAGCAGTGCAAAGAAGGCCAGGTCAAGGGGAGAGCAGAAAGGTGGGCTGGGGGGTGCCTGTGGCATAACACATGGTTCATCAGGGGATTTTGTTGGTGGAAATATCAGCGGGAAAGGCTGATGCACTCTTAAGTTTTTGCTGTGCTGCTGGCAAGAATTAAGCTGAAACATTTTCAGGGCAAAGGACTTCTAAAAGTTGCTGGATATCTGCAGATGTAACAAGTGATTTGGCTTAGGATACAACTGTTCCACCTGTTCCAGGCAGTTTCTTAGAAGGGTTGGTGTGGTTTATTTACATAGGGGTTTATTGCAATGTGTCCTCACCTTCTCTGGCTGATCATACAGGCCAGCTCTGTACTAAGTCCAGGACTAATAAAACATGGTTTCCTTTCTTTGACAAACCTGCTAGAAAAGCAACTGGCAGTGTTTAATGCAAACAGAGCACTAGGGCAAAGTGTGTGATTGTTTGGTTTTTTCCTAGGTAGGCAAGAAAATTGAGTATTATCAGTGAAAGCTTCTGCTTCAGTGTAGCTGGGCCATTTTCTTGTTTCTTGCCCTGGACAAAGCATGTTTCCTTAAGTTGGGCAGAGCTGCAGCTCAATTCCTAGCTCAGCCTCTGAGAGTCTTCCTTGATCAAAGTCTTGCCAGCTGTGCCAGGCATTAAACATTGGCGTGACCTCTGTCCCCAGCAGCCTTTCCTGAGCTGAGAATTTCAATCTCGCATGGCAGTGTTGAACCCTGTAGTGAGAGATGGGGTTTTAACTGTGGGGTGGTACCTGACTGTAAAGTCTTTAATGTTTTACTAAGCACCAGTTGCTTTCAAAGTCAGGTGAAGTCATCTGGAGCCCCATGATCTTGTGTACACTTTTAGATTTCATCTGTTACCATATGCCTGCAGCCATGTACCTGTAACAAGTAAAGATACAGATTTCTCAGCCAGCTGTGCATTTGAAAGCTTCAATACAGAAAGCTTCAACACAAACTCCTTCAGGTGACCCATAGGTGAGCCCTGTAGGTAAGAAGTAGATTTCAGCAAGCTCAGGTGAGACTTGCCACGAGAGGGAGACAGCATGTGTTCCCTGAGCACATCCACCTGAATGAGACAGCCTAGCCTGGTGTTCTGTAACATGTCTGGACATTTGCAGCTGTTAGTGAAGTGGTGAGAACCCAAACTTCGGACCTCAGCTGTGCGGTAGGTACCTGTGATAGAAAACAGGGACTTATCTTCTGGCTAGTCGTCATCTTCCGAGCATCTGTAGCATGACTCAGTGCCACAAAACACACAGCAAATGGAATCCAGGTCTGCTGGCAATGGTTTAGCACGTGTCCAGGCCTCTCCAGGTCAGGTCCAGAAGATCCTGGTGTGAACAGGACTGCGCAGCACCCAAGGAGATGTTTCAGATACCCGCAGCTGGCTGGCGGGGCCGTTCACTGTTCATACTGCAAACAGCCATTGCACAGGCTGAGCTGCACCCTGTGACCAGCTTCAGCAGGCTGAGTGTTTGCACAGGGCTGTGAAAACACAGCACTGCGAGCACTGGGCTGCTGCGGCACCCGGGACACCTGCTTGGGACTGCTCCTTCGCTTCCTCGGCACCAGCCGAGAGATTTCATGGGAGAAGAGGCTTTTTCAGTGCACATGGGATGGCTTCGTTTGCCCTCCAGATTGTGTCGGCTTTTCCCATGGCTGCAGCACAACAGTGGGGCTCTGTTTTCCTTTGGGAAGGGAATAAGCTGCTTCGTCATTGTGATCTCTGTGCAGTGTCCTGTTGATAAGATCAGTCAACAGCATCAGAGGAAAACTCTAGATTCAGTTCTGAAGTATAAAGTGAGTGGGGCCTATTTGTTTAATTTGAGCTTCTAAGGTTTAAATCCCAGAGGAAATTAAATTAGGTGCCTAGAGCAATGGCAGTCTGTCATGTTTATTTGCTGGGAATGTCACCTTTAATATCATGCACATGCAACGTGTGTGTGTGTGTTAATATAATAGGGTATCATACTGTGCAGGAGCAGGCATGCTACAAGAACTGGAAACATGAAATATTGTGAGTCAGGGGCACTGAGATAGGATTGGATTTATTCTCATCCCTCCCCATAAGACTCACTCGCCATCACGAAAGTGGTTTTGCTGATTGCAGGTGGGGATGGCAGCTTGATCTATGTATGAGCAGAGGCCTTGGTGCTCTTGAGCTGTTTTGATTGAGTTACTCCTAACAGGAGAAATCTTGTCTAGACGCGAATCCAGGATGACAATACTTCTTGCTTCCAAGCCCTCTTAAGCAGTTCGTGTGCTGCTGGCACATGCCTTTCCTCTGCATGCTCGGGAGAGCCTCAAGAGTGCCCATTTCCTGTGTTGTGGGACGTGGCCGCTTGTACATTTGGTTGCACCTGCACTTTGGAGTTTTCCTTCTTCTCCAGGAAGGAAGGCAGGTCTCCCCAGCAGTGTGGTAGTGTAGTAGGATTTGGGGTGGGTTTTTTTCTGACTTGGACTGTTAAGGACAGGCTCTGGGAGACATGCTGTGAATGTCACTGCAGCAGTTTGTCATTGCAGCCTGTGACACCTCCCCTCCACCAAAGCTAACTGTCCATGCAGGGCTTGCAGAAGGTGCTGCTATTTTTCCTCACATGCTGCACAGAGCAGGCCGCCATTGCTTTGACCCCCCCAAACACAGCTGAGCTGAGCTGTGGTCTCCTGTCTCACCCCACTTGTCAGACCTTTCAGGGAGCCAGTTCAGCTCAGTACATCAGTGGAATTTGTGCTTTTTTTCAGCTGGATTACCAAAATTCACTGAGAGAGGGCAATGAGCTGCAGATGGGCTCAGCCATCTTAAGGCATTGCACCCCAGTTTCAGTGCTAGGCACAGTGCTCCATGTAGGTTTGTCCCTAGCCAAGACCTGACCTCTCCCCTCTTTCATTTTCTCCACCCTTTGCTGTTTACCCCTGCATACCCTGTCTTGTTTTCCTACAGCCTCAGAGCAGCTGGCTGCTTTGCACACGTGGCTCTCATTTCTCCCCTGCCTGTGACACCTTGGGAGTGCCCAGGGGTCTTCCTGCTGCGCTTGTCTTCTAGTCTCCCTGCCAAAGCTGCAGCTCCTCATTCCTGCTCTCTCACCCATCCCAACCTCTGGCATTTTTGCTCATCCGTGGATGGCTGAATATTCATTTCCTCCTGGCCTGATTGCTGTGAATACCAATTCCTCCTCCTTTTTCCGGCTGTTCTGTAGATTTTGATGTCTGCCAAATTGTTTTCATTCCCTCACCCCACTGCAGACTGCACCTCCGCAGAAAGCGATCCACTCAGTGCCGAGCCCCAGCTCCCCACCCAGCCCTTCCTCCTGAGCTGAGCGATCAGGTTGCCCTCCTGCCTCTGACAGGGACATACTTCTCCCTCCTTCTGCAAACAGTCAGCAAATGAGTGTCTCCAGTTCAACAGGCAGAAGAGTTGCAGGCCCCTGCAAGGAGACTGCAGCAGTTTGCGGTGGCACTGCGTGGTTCAGTGCAATGTTCCTCAGCTTGCCAGTCTGCAAATTGGTGCCAGGTTGCAGAGTCCTGTCCAAAGCAGCAAGCTCCTGGCTCCAAGCTGAAGCAGTTTTTTCAGGCTCGAGGTTTGATCAGAAAGGCCTGGTAAAGGTGCCTGCATTCATGCTGAGCAGCTTGGTCATTAACCCTGGTCTGGAGCCTGCTGCAGGTTGAAGCTAAGTGAAGGGGGCAGTGTAGTGGAGAGGGGGAGGTTGTATTTCCCTCATTCCCCAGGAAATCTGTGTGCTGTGGCAGCAGCATGGCAATGTTGAGGGGAGAGGCCTGCAGACACCGTGGATTTGGATTTGGTGGTTTTTGGATCTCTTCTCTTGCCCAACAAAAGAAGAAAGGGAGACCAGAGTCTTCCCTTTCTCTTTTTGTCCAGTAGTCCTGCTTATGTGTCGCCAAGATGTAGCCCAGAGGCTTCCACTTGCCCATGGCAATCACTCGCTCTCCACCAGTGTTCCTGGCCCTAGGCAGCCGGTGGGCACGGGAGGTTGGCTTCCTGCACAGTGGTGGGACAGCCTAGCTGCCCCTCTGCCAGATGTGAGAGGGAGAGCAGTGCAGCAGGGCACTTAGCTCCACCACTCTTTGGTGCTAGAGCAGTCCCTTCTCTGGAGCACGTGGCTCATGGCTGGGAGAAACAGGGAAAGGGAGGGTGAGAAAGGGGGCATGGGAATGGTGGGCTCTTCTGGATGAAAGTAATGCCAGAGATGGAGGAAAGGGTGGACCAGAGGAAGGAAAGGAGGAGCAGGGGGAAAGAAACAAACCTGTAGGCTAAAACGGGAATAATAATCCACTGGATGCTGCTGCAACCTAACTCCCAGGAATGCTGCTCCAAGGCCCCCTCACTGCGTGGGGATGTTTGCCTGGTCCTGCGCTGCCGTCTCTGCTCCTGTGCCAAGCCAGCTGTCCTGCCTGGAGCTCTGGCCTTTGCGGCTGTTGTGAAGAGGGCAGGATGTGTTTGCTTTTGCCTATCACGTGTTTTTTTAAAGAGGGTGGGAGTTCCTCTGCTTGAATTCCTGGGGGCTAATTTCCCCCATGATGTCTCTGGTTTCTGTGACTTGGGGGACTCCGTGGCGCTGGGGTCGTGGTCCCATCCGGGACTTTTGGCTTGACAGCAGCTGTTTTCTTGGACTGCTTTACACTTGCCAGCCTGGCTTTGAGATGAGCCAAAAGCTTTCCCAGCACGGGCATGCAGGATGGGCATGTGCCATCACAACATGGGGGTGCCTTGCATGGGCATCTCTGGGAGCACTTCCCATACCCAGCATCTGCTTCATGTGAACAGTGTACTGTACTGGGGTCAGGCCCTTCCCTGTGCCCGGAGCACCAGCTCTGTACGGGTCTCTGACTTTTCCTATGCTGCTGTTTCCTGATTAAACTGTGAGCTTAACTTCAATGGATCAGATGAAAGTGGCTGTCTCCTACTGTCTCTCCAATAGTTGTTATCTTGACCCTTTTCCTCCTTCCCCACTCTTTCTGTCTAAAGCTGAGCCTCTAATTTTAGACTGAGCAAGATAATTGAGGGTCAAAAAAGATTGCTGTATAATTTCAACTTTTTTTTTCAGTGGTTGGGGTGGAAGACAAAGTTAGGAGCTCCTTGCTCTCAAAGCTTTATATTGCAGGAAAGAAGGACATAGGGGAAGGAGTGAGATGGTAGAGCCTGCTCTCTGCATAGGTCATGCTGTTCCTTGGAAATTAGCTAAAACTGAGAGTGTAAGGGCGTAAAGTGCTGTATTTCCTTTGCAGATCCTATTGACCGAAGAGTTTGTGGAGAGAATGCTGGAAGATTTAGAAGATCTGAATTCTCCAGAAGAAGTAAGGCTGCATCGTTCCTGTATCTTCATGTACTGTCCCAGAGCACACAGCCCATCCTGCAACTTGCCTTTGATCCTCCCCTCAGCTTGCACGCTGCAGCCCTGCCCCATCCATAGACTTGAGGCCATGCTAAAGCTTCACATCTGCTGTGTGCTACTGAGGCACTGAGAGAAGGGATTGCAAGATATACAAGACAGGGATAGGTATTAAGGGAGACTCTGCATTTTAATTTCCACCAGCATCTTTCCCAACATGGTATCTGAGCACCCCGAATCAAAGCAGTGCAGTCCCTGGGCCAGGTGACAGGGTTTCCTCCAAGCCACGCATAGTGTCCTCGCCAGCAGCTCCTAGCATACTGCCTTCCCTGCTTTCAGAAAGGCTGAAAGTGATGGCAGCACATTTACTTTTGAAAGATCTGTTGTATGGGCCTCTTTTTTTGGGTTTGGTAAGCAGGCAGGGCTGTTTCACATCTGCTACTTGGCTTTCACCTGCTGGCCCTGCACGGTGTGCAAAGGACCATCACCAGCCTGGAAGCATTACAGCAACAGCCAGGGGAGCTTTATAAAGCTGGTACTAAACTTCCCACTGCCATGTGATCTCTTCCTGGGGAACATTTAACACCCTGTCTCCCATGCATGCCATATAAATATTCTGCTTGACTTCAAAGAGCAGTGGCAGAAATGACATGTAATATTTTTAATCCCATTTTTTACAGCTCCCTGCAGACTCTAAAGAAACTTTCCTTGGCTTGTAGAGCAGCCCTCCCATCCCTTGCTCTGCTCCCCTCCCCCCAGGAAAATCTCAGGGCTCTAATTGTTTAATCCAGAGCTGACTTAATGCCAGGGTGTTCTTCACTGTGTGAGTGAGGGGAGCACACTGCTGGCTGTGCATTGACTTTCAGGCCAGCTTTTATCCAGTTAAACCTAATCCAAAGCTCATTTTTGCTAGTGACATGGAAGCCCAGGAGCACTTTGGTTTGAAGGCCCTTTAGTGCAGGCTTTGGACGGCTCATGTTCCTTCGCTGTCCGCTGAGGCAGAGAGCATGGCAGCTCCTGGCACAGCGACCGGGTGTTTGGTTCCGACTCGCTGTGACTTTGCTGAATTAAAAAGTGAAAAACAAACAAATGCAAAGGATGACTTCTCCAAGAGGATTGCTTTGGAAGCACTTCTTTTTATAAAAAGGAAAATATACTTGAGATGAAATATGATCTTTCAGCATCCAGATTCCTCCAAGGATTTGTAACTTGCAGGATCCTGGGTTGGGCCAACTGAAAGCATTCCTCAGCAGCCCTGATTGTTGCGGATGATGTTCATGTGGTACAACAAAGCGCTGTGAGGAGTCTTTGCTGCATAAAGAGCCACCTGTGTTAAGTGAAATTAAGTGAAATAATCTGTCTGAGTATCTTTAGCATGTTGTTCACATGTCCTAGACAGTGAACTCAGAATTCCCTGGGCAGTGCAGGGCCAGTAGATTACATGGTGGAAGCTATACGCAGGGCTTGAGTTTATAAAAAGAGATAAATGGGACTTGAGCTGTTTGTTTCCTAGAGGATAATGAACAGGAGTTTATGGTAGCCTCTATCCTGAAGAATCCTCCTGCTGTGCCCCGAGATCATGGGTCAGACCATGAAGCACCAGCCCAGCATATTATGGTCAATGGATACCAACTGCAGGTTACCCTCTTGGGCAGCTGCAAATGGAGCAAGCTCAGGAGCAAATTCATGTTAGAGACACCCTTGCTGTAGAGCAAGCAGCTGGAGGGGATCTCCTCTAGCAGGAACCTCACACTGAGCCTGTGTCAATGTCCCTCAGAAGCAGGGTGCATACAGGAAGCAAGACAAGTAATTGGATAAAGACAGATGATTTGCAGGTCGCTGTCCCCTTGTACCAACTGTCTGATTCAAACAGCCCCTGGGAAGCCTACGGTGCTGCTGGCCTGGGTCTGAGGAGTCTCCTAGGAGAAGACCACTGTATCCATAAGCATTCTGAATAAGCCACCTCCAGGTCAGATTGTCACTGGTGGTGTTGGGTCCCCGTGAGATTCCTCCCTGGGAGTCCCAATGGGGTGTCAGGGAGTATTGCAGTGCAAGGCAGTGCAACACTGCAGGTGCAGTGCAGTTTCAAAAACAAAATGATCCTTCAAACAGGATCTATCCCCCAGAGCTATCCCCCATGTGTTTTGGGTCCTCATGCTGGGCACTGGGATTGTGTGAAATGCCTATGCAGAACTGGTTGCCAGTCAGCTGTAGATGGGGCAGATTTGTAGCTGAAGAGATTCCACGCCTCACCTCCCACCCCCACTCCTGAGCTGTGTTTGAGAGACCTGTGTGAATGCTAGGGCGCTGGTCATGTGGTTGTGAGGAGGGTTGGCAGTAAGGCTTCTTTGCGCTCTGTCCCTGCATGGTTGTGTTCAGTTTGATGTCGGGGTGACTTCTAGCCTAAGGAGTGGCATCAGAATGGGACCAGTGGACTTGTCTTGTTTGGGAAACATTGGCCACAGACAGTGCTGTGTAAACCAGACTGGGGCAAAAAATCTCTGTCCTGTGTGCTTCAACCAATGTTTGCAAAACAGCCTGAGCAGCTGAGTGCCTGTGTGAGCATGAGGCCTTTGTGCCAGAGGTGGGAAGGACTGGAGCAGGAATGCTGTGCAGGCACACTGGCTCTCCCCAGCCAGGGCAGTACAGTTTGCTTGTCACCCAGCAGAGCTGTCTGGCTCACGTGCATTCCACCCTGAATGAGCAGGGGTTTGAGAGCTGCCCTAAGTCTCCCTTTAAAGCAAATGTGGGCTCTGGGGGCTGGGCTGGGTGGAAGAAGAGGGAGGTGGTTAGATAGGAGGGAAGACACTTCTGCTGCAAATCTTCAGAGAGGTTGGGAAGGGGAAAATGGTGATGGGGCAGGAACACTCCAAAATTTTTCTGATGAAATAAACAGTGCTTGGGCTGAAAGCTCAGAACTTTACTTTGGCAGCTGAGACAAGCCACATTATCTAATGTCCATTGCTGTCCAAAACATACTGATGGGGAAATGTTTCCTTAGTGGCCTCTTGTTTTAAAAAATAATAACATGGGGCTGCCTGCCTTTGCAACAAATTTTTTTTTGTGCAGATTGCAGTGATATGCATTAACTGGTTCTCTTTACTGTCTTACAGTTTAAACTTCCAAAGGAGTACAGCTGGCCTGAAAAGAAACTGAAAGTTTCCATCTTGCCAGATGCTGTGTTCGACAACCCACTGCATTAGAGCTGAATTACACTCTTCTAACAACTGGGAGAGCCAAGTTACTGTCCATTACCCAGTGACTCACAGGATAATTAATGCAGTAAAAACTCTGCCTGCAAATGAAAAGAGTTTGCTGCACAACCACTGCAAACAGAAGAGGAGCTACTCAGCACCAGCCCAGACCGAACTGAGCCCTTTCCTTTATCCTTCCCGAGGCTGAACTCTCTGGGAACAGCCTGCGTATGTGTGAGTGCGAGTGAGAAATATTTAACTATGAAAATTAGTAGTAAGAATCCTTTCTCTCTCCTAGCTGCAGAACTCCCCTCTGCCTTAGCCCAGGGTGTAGACGCTCTGCACGCCTGTATTTACACATACATTTCTGCCAGGTGCGAGCCTATAATCCATGGATTAAATGTTCTTTACGTGACTCTGGAGTCCTTTTGTTAGCCAAACTTTTACTGACTGCAGAACTGTTCTTCCATGTGCTATTTTTTTTTTCTTCTCAGAAATGGAATGGTATTTCCCCTGTTTAAAGGAGGCCAAAAGCTCACATGCTTGAAGCTGAACAGATTTAAAGATGAACTTTCTAGTTCAGTCAAGAAAAACAAATCCAGATCCTCCCTGCCCTCAAATTAGGCATGTTTTAAGTGTTGGTCTTGGTGCTATTAGCTATGGTATCACTGCAAACAGAGGCAACTTTATTCTCGTGCATCCTGTCCTTGTGCCTGAACCCCAGGGAAGGTCGCAACCTCTGGTTTTGCACAAGCAGGAGGAAAAAAGCTACCGGGGCGGGGGAGATCTCCTGTTTACAGTGTGTTTATCTTTAAAGAGATACTGTCAAGTATTTTTTCCTTGCTATTGTACAGAATTTGAGAAGCTAGAAAGGATCATTTGTTCACAGGGACAACTTCAGCAGCTCTGCAGGATCAGGGGGCTTCTTGAAAGCATATGAAGTGGAGATATCTCTGCTGCCCTGGCATGGCAGAGAGGAGATTCAGCCTCAGTGAAGCCAACTATTCTCCCTGTTCCAGCAGGGTTGTGCCCTAGTGCAGCTCCATTTTCCCCTCTAGTCTCGCTGTGGCGACTCTTGTTGCTGACCTTCCTCCTCCAGATAGGTTTGAACTGTAAAGCATCAAAACCAGTTTGAAAAGACACTCTCTCTAGATCCCTGTGGCTTCCTCCTTGGAGCAAAACGTGTGCAGAGGAGCCAGTCTCTGCAGTGCCAGGTTGTGTCTCTGCATCAGCTGCTGGCCCTGTGGATATGCTGCAGCAAACCACCGCAGGCTTTACCCCCTGCTGCTGCTGCAGGTTGTTTCTGATGCATATTCCCCAGCCTTCCTCTGCCCATTGTCTTCTGGTGACAACTCTTCACTCCTTGTCAGGGGAGGTGCAGCTTTCCTGCCACCCCTTTCTGCCTACAAGATAACTTGGTGGTTTATGCGCAATTGCTGTGTGATCCTAATACAAGTATAACAAAAGCTTTTAACACTTAACTCCCCTGATCAAACAGCAAAGTCCAGGAAGCCTCACAGTACCCCGGGGTTGGTTTTCTGTTTGTTTTCTGATTTAATTTCTTCCCAGCACAGTCAGCTTTGATGTTTTTTGCATATATTTGAGGCTGGTTAATGTTGGTCAAGAAGCAGAGCTAGGAGCCACAAAGCTTTCCTTGGACTTGCTACAGAATTCCTCTGTGGCCTCAGGCGAGTCACTCAATGTCTCTCTGTGCAGAGAGGGTGACTATTGACTAGAGGGCTGTAGGACCTACCGAAGCATGCCAGGGTTTGCAGGGGAGGGCGTGCTTTGTGTACAAAGTAGTATTTGTATTATTATAATTGTTTTTATATTATAATTTAAGGCAGGCCAAATGCAGGGTCCAACACTGCTCCGCAGAACCTTCCTTTCTGCAAATCTACGAAAGCAATTTACATGTAAATGAGTTTGTCATTTTGTCTGAACTCAGAGGATCATCTTAAAATCCTGCTGTGAAAGAACAAACTTTCAGATATCTGCATGTGCCAGCCAGAGTGATTTCTGTGCTGTGGCAGGCTGCATTCATCCATGGGATCTCTTGGCCAGTTCTCATTGTCCTGGTTAGCACTAAGCGTCCTTCTGCACTGTAGATGTGTGTGCAAGGGACAGCGTGGGTGAGAAAGTGGCATGAAAACCTACCAGTCCAGCTTCAAAAATGCCGTGCCCAAGTGTCCCACTAGAAGATAATGGCAAACAGATGATTGTGGCAGTGGTGAAAAGGCAAGGGCAGCAACTACAATTTTGTCCCAAACCCATCCAACAGTAGCCCATGGATGCTCTTGTACGAGCTTGCTGGGGGTGCCACAGCAGAGCTGGCCTGTTGCCACAATGCTGGCTGCTCTTCCTTGTTTCCAGATGCTAGCTCTCATTAAAAGGAGCTTAAAATCTACATCTTTGTGGAGAAGGGACGTTTGGAAGGTCAACTGTTGCTGTGCCTGCAGAGATCAGCACGGGGCAGAGAGAAGTCCATCAGACCCTCTCTGGGCTCTGACACACATCTGGAAAGCTTGGGACCTCCAGCCCTATGAACTCTTTGAGCCTTCATGGCAGGGATGTGGTGCTGCACGCAGGGAAAGCACCTCCTCCAAGCTGGCTTGTGCTCCAGTTCTGCCTTTCTCATGCAAGTGTTTTCCTCACCGTATTTACTCTCATCAGACGCTCTGGGCTGGGTTTCCATTGACTTCAGAGGGAGCACGCTGAATGCATGTGATAATCCACCCAGTATCCTTGTGTGTGTGTGTATTTTTGTTCCATGTCATGTATTTATATATAGTTCTGTGTATTTGAGTTATGAACAGGTGGCATGCCAGAAATCTCTATTTCTGAGACACTTTCTCACAGATCTTTGCTGGTAGCCAGATAACAATTGAGGGGGGAATGCTTGAAGGGAAGGAAGTGAAATCTTCCTATTTAGGTAAGCGGGGAGATATTAGACAAATAACTGCTAAAATAGAATTCTGTCTCTTGTTGTTAGACCAACTATGAGAAGCTGGTGAAAGTCAGCCCTTAAGCTCCCAGGTTGTTTCGCTGCCTCTCAGCAAGTTATCTAAGAGTAAGAAAGCTGCAGTTAGTATCATGAAGTGCTGGGCACCCACAGGACATCCCCTCACGATTCACATCAAGTTTGCAACTATGCCAAAGGCTTACTCATTGGCAAGTAAATGAGATGTGAAGTTTGGATATTTTCGTCTTGGGGCAAGAGGACATGTCTGTGTGTGAATGAAAGGGAAAAGAAACCTTTGTATTTTAGTGAGCAAGTAGTTTGAAAGAGAGAAGTGCATCAGTGTTAATAAATGCCATGGTGTTTTTAGCCCAAACCTGCTGAGATGGTAGGTCCACTGGTGCTGATTATTTCTAGATTGTGTAGGAGGCCTGAAGCAGGTTTGTATGGAACCAAAACCTGTGAGGCTTGCATTGGCTAAAGACAGCAACCTGGATGGAAATGAAAGCAGTTTAGAAGCAGGGAGTACAGGCTTTCTCTCTGCTAAAGAAATCTGGCAATGCAGGTCAATTCGGATGTTTGGAAAGATGAAGGGCCTTGAAAATCCAACATGTGACAGCAATTCTGAAACAGGAGAAGTCCTAAAAGCCAGGGCTACTCTCTCTCAATTTCTGATTAAAAACAGGACAAGGAATGTATAATTTCACTATTAAAGTATGTAGGGTGTGATCTGAGCAGAGCAGTCGGTCTCGTAGCTGCTGTGACCATATTTTCAGTGGCTTAGATTGGTGTTGCCTGCTGTGTCTTAATTCTTTGAGGTATATATTGGTTTTACTTTATGTGGAATTGCCAACAGTGATTTGAAATTATATTCTGAAGCTCTTCACTTCACATATTCAGTTGCTTTTGGGTGGCTTTTGAAATTGCACCATCAGGTCATCAAATGGTCTTGGAAGAAGTGAGGGCTGTGTTGTTTTTCATCCGTGACCACTAGAAATATTTTTTTAAAAACCCAAAACACTTAAAAGCAATGCTTGGCTCTTCCCTCCTCCTAGGTGGCATCCAGAGTCCATGTTCTGCTTTTCCAGCTTATATCTGGCCAGGGCAAGGCAGCATCACATCAGGTGGGGAGAAAAACTTCAGGCCAGAGGAAACCCTTAGACCCATGTGTCTGATTTTCCCCTAGCCCAGAGCATGGCCTTGCACCTTCTGGCTCCACTGTACCCAGTCTTGGGCTTCAGCCCCTGTTCCATCACAGCAGGTGAGGAGGGGCTCCAGCACCAGGAGACTTGGTCCTCTGAGTGACTGCCCTCCCTTGCGAGAACACATTGTGCCTTAATTTTTCCTGTGAGTGAAGCTGCAAGGGCAGACAAATTGTCGAGCAACCAAGAATTCCTTTCTGTGCATCTGTCCCTATTGATAAATGCCAGCATGCACAGCAGCCAGACTGTGTCCAAAACAATCTCAAAATCCACATTTGCCTGTGGGGTCCACCTCTCAAGATTTTAAAGGTGGATTTAGGTCTCTCAACCTAACAAGCTCTATTTCAACTTACTATTTTTGTAACATTTTTTCTGTTGTGCAGTGTCTGCTTGTTTTCTTTAAAAAAAACCCAACCCTTGTGTTTGACATGAGTCCAAAATTTCAAAGGGAGAATAGGCCTGAGGTTGCAAATGTGTTTTAAACCTGGTCCCGTATCGACTTGTCTCTCTCAGGCAGTGAACCTGTCGTGTATCGTGCTTCACCACCTCTTCATTTCTACCATGATTGTTTCTCCTAAAGTCACTGACAGACCATAAAATCATCGTAAGTGGCACATCAGTTCACAAATGTCATTTCTAGTCTGCTGTGAAGGGGCTGCCCCGTCCCTTTCCCTCACTGGAAGACCACAGCATCATTCACCATTTGGCTTGTGAAGCCCTGATAGCAAGAGAGGAACGTCAGCACAGGAAGGGCTTCACATGGCAGATGTGGCTGGCCAGGGCCTGGTCATTTTTAAACTGTCCTGACGCTGTGCCTGCCCTCTTTAAAAAGAGGAAGAGAGAGAGAAAAAAACCCAGCCTCAAAAAGCCAGAGGAAAATTTCCTGCCGATTGTTGTGTTTTGCAAACACTGGTCTTTTCTCTTGCCCTCTCTCTCCACTCCCGACAAGGCTGGAAATGAAAATGGCTCCTTTGTTCCTTTCCCTGGGGCCCAACTGCAGCGAAAGTGCGGCCCGGAAACTCTCCACTGCACGAGCGGTGAGGGTGGGAGGGACCGAGCTGTCACCGTGTGCGGTAGGTCCTACATAAACACGGCATGTTGACAATGCCCTGAGCAGGATGGCAGCAGAAGGGCTCTGTGCTGCTGGTGATGAGGCTCCTGTGCCGTTCTTCCTGCAGCAGCAAGCGGGATGCAAAACCCACGGGGGCTGAGGAGGGGGAGGTGGGTGTGAGTGGCCGTGTCCTGGTAAGGACTGATCACGGGCTGGGGGGCTCTGGGCTTTTGGCTTTCCCCAAAGTGGGAATTTGCAGCCCCATGGGAGCAGGCAGCATCCTGCTAGGGGCTTGTAGTGATGCCCTGGTCCCCACACAGGGATGCTCCTTGCATCCATCCAGCCCTGTGGTCCTGGTACTCTGTGTTTGGCCACGGTCACGCTCAAACCCAAGTTCAGTCTTTCAAAACCCTTCTCTTGTCCAACCCGTGCTGGACACACCAACTTTTCCCTTTTTTGAAAGGGATGGAGGTTTTGCTTCTCACTGGGGACACTATTTGTTTTGTGTGCTGAATGGTTTCTGCAAATCCTGGAGCAAAGGCAAGGTTCCCGGGGCAGGGGACACATAGGTGACTGGGACCACAGCAAACCCTGACCACTGGGGCTGCCCTTGCAGCCCTGAGGTGAACCTTTCAGTACTTCAGCCGTGTACGTCTGTGTGTCTGTGTGTCTGTGTGTGTGTGGTCTGCGGGCACGGGGGTCATGTGGATGGAGGAGCCCCAGGACACTCCTGACAGGGCTGGAAGGAGCCTGTGTTTCTGCGGCCGGTGTACCAGTACCTTGTAGATGGCCTTTCTTCCCTCTCCCCTCCTCCTTTTTTTTATAAAAGACAAAAAACAAATGGAAAGCTAAACTAGCAGAGGTTTTTAAATATTTTATATTAGTTTCTAATGTAAATTCTTACATTGTTATTGCAGTGCTGGGTGTGTTTCGCCTGCACGTGACTTTTTGTAATATTTTTGTGAATCACTAAACATTTTTTTTCCTCCCGTGTATTCTAAGTGCATTAAAGGTATTTGCAGAATTGTCAGTGTCCTTCTCTGCAGGCGGCTCGGTGGGACTGACTCTCCTGCTCGGCTCTGCAATTCCCTTGACAGCTCCTTCTCCTCGCTGACACCTTCTCCCCCTGCTCCCACAGAAGCAGGGTCTCTTGCCCAGACCTCTGGAGTTCAAGTGTGGGAGGGAAAAGGATCTCTTTTTTTCCCAAAAAAGTCAGCAAAAGGACTCATCCCAGGACCTGCCAGGTTCAGCATCTTCCATGAGCATCTGCTGGCAAAACCCCGTGAGTCAAGGCAGCCTGAGTGCCCGGAGAGGCAGGCTTTTCCACGTTATTTGGACAAGCTGGGATGGGGAGTGCTTGCACGTGGGTCCAAGGATGCAGCCAGCTGGCCAAGGGATGGCAACCTTGTCCACCGGCACAGGAAGGAGGGAGCTGGGGTGAGTGTCAGGTCAGGTCCATGTTCCTGTCCTCTGCCAAGTGCCTCCTGGCTTCAGCGGGATTTGTGGGGGTGTGGATGTGTGCGCAGAGACCAAATATGTCGGAGAAAAGACACAGCAAACACTTATGAAAAAATATTACTGAGCTAATGTTGCAATGATTTCCCAGTAATGCAGAACGATTTTGCAGTAATCTTTTTACACTCGTCAGTAATAAATGCCTCGAAGGCCAGAGAGAAAGGGTGGAATATCTGGGTGGGGGGGAAGGGAGATCGCAGTGCTCAGAGGAAGGGTGACAGGGAAAGGAAAGGATGTGTGGAGAGCCAAAATCCAGCTTTAGGCAGGTTTTGCACTTGCTCTTCGCAGGTGTTATCTTCAGCCCACCCTGCATCAAAAGGGGAGCAACCAGTGGAAAGGGTTTCTGCGAGGATTTCTTTTCGTTTGAAGTTTGGAGTGAAAACCATCCTTTCCCTCAGAACCTCTCCCATGGCTGCATCCAGACACAAACTGTCCCAGCCCCAGTGCAAAGCAGTGGGATCTCCAAGCTCTGCCAGGGCAGAACAGCCCCTGCTGGACTTGCCAAAGGGAACATCACCGCAGCTTGGCCAGGTTTCACCATCTCACTCGAGGAAATCTTGATGGTCAGCTGGGTTCTCCAGCGAGGTTATTTATCCAGACAGGGGCATGGGAAGATAGAAGCCACCCACAGCTGGTTCTTTGGCCCAAGACCCCCTCATGCCTCTTGCCTTCCCAGTTTTCAAAACATATGCAAGCACAGGGCTGCACACTGCTTTAGGACATCCCAGCAAGGACAGCAGATCCAGACCAGCAAAAGACCCCATGTAGTGCTGGGAACCCTCATCACCAGCCATTTGGTTAATTTAATGAATGAATTAAACTATCCACTTTTGCCTTTCCTGTGGTGGCCAGGCAGTACTCCCTTTGCAACAGTGCATTCCAGCTGATTCCTCTGTTCGGCCCCAAATCCAGAGGGGACTATGGAGCTGTGGCACAGTGGGGTGCCCCTCTCCTGCTGGCACCCTTCCCCCCAAGGCCCACCACCAGCACGGCCATGCCCAGCCGGGGCAGCCTCACCACTCTGCCTCCACCCCAGCCAAAAGCACCTTCGGGCAGTGAATTTAATTAAGGTTTCTGAAAAGCAGTGTTTGGGAGCCCCTCCTGGATCTGCGGCTCTGAACTTCATTAGGAGCGGTTTGTTGCTAATAATGCCGGCAGCTTCTCTAATTAATAATGGAAGGGCTGTGAGCAGATGCCAAGCCAGGAGAGGGAAGGGATTTGTTTGTTTATTTATCTCCTCTCTTGGTGTTTTTTTTCTGGAGTGTGGAGGGAGGGCTGGGGCTCATTTCCCATCTGAAAAGTGAATGGCGGTGCCTGAGAACCTCAGTGGGGAAGAGGGTGCACCTGTGAGGCCGAAGAGGGAGATGGGGTGGGATGGGAGATGGGGCTCCATGGGTGGAACAAGGGAGCATCCCCCATGGCAAGGGGCTCCTACTCCCGTGGTGCTCCCTGCCCACCCAGGGCAGAGCCAACATGGCTGGACTTGGGCACCCAGGAATAGTTCTGACCCCCAACCTCCCTCCCAAAGCATCACTCCCACAGCATGTCCCTTCCCATGGCACATCCTCATCCCATGGCATGTCCCCCAGCCCATGGCAGGATGGTGCAGACATGGGAAGGAGGTGTTCTCCATGCTTTAGCTCCCTGGACCACAAAGATGTGTCATACAGCACCAAGAATTGTGGGCTCACAGGGGATCAGCACACCAGGTTCCTTTGGATTTTTCTTTTTCCGCTCTTTTTCCCTCATTTCTCTCCTGCTTGCTGTCTCTCCCAGCTGATGTTTGTGGCACAGCTGGCCGCAGCAGCACCTCTGTGCAGAGGAAAACTCCTGACACAACCCAGTGCACAGGAGCCAACACATTAACACCCCGTGCTCGTGGGGGTTCTGTGGCCAAGCCACAGCTGGAGAGGGTCCTGGAGCATCCAGGCTTGGCCAGATCCTGCTGCCTCCTTCAGGCACAGGACATGAACCCCAGCCCCACAGCCGAGCTTTGGGGACACTAGAGACCCAGCAAGCATCCCATTGCTTGTCACAGCCTCAGGTCTGGCACAGGAAACCAGGATCTGGCACAGTGGGAGGAGACTGTAGGGAAGCCCCCTGAATGCCCCAGCTCCCTGTCTAGGCATCCACATCATGCCCAAAAGCTCCAGCTTCTCCAAATAGCTTTCGGAGCAACTGTTCCTCCTGCCAGGCAGGGTTTGTACTGGGGAAAAATATGGCCTTACCCTGCCCTGCCACCTCATCACTCACAAGAACTGACACAGTGCTTGGACAGGCCACGGCAGCTTGGCTGCAGTGGCCTCAGTGCACGCTCTGTCCCCTCTGTCCCCTCCATGCCCCAAAGCTCACCTGCCACAGGGCAGCACTGCCTGCAGCCACATTTCAGGCAGCAGCCATTGCCACAGTGGCTTTCCAAAAAAGCGTACCTCAGGTTTGGGTTTGTTTTTCCCAGGGAAGAGTATTTTTAATGCTCTTTCCCATCATTCTCATTTCCTCAGACTTTCCACACTCTGGCCACAAATCATAACCCGCTGGAGGGCAGTGAGCAGGGCTGTCCCACGCTGGAGATGCTCCTGCTGCAGGAGATGGAGTACCTGCTCTGGAAGAGCTGGACAGCAGGGAGCAAAGGAAAAAGCATGGTTAGATATTAAAAAATCTCCAGGAGTCTCCAAAGCCAAGATGACCTCGGAGACCCAGGCTGGGATCATCCCTGTCTGCTTAACGCACAAATCCTTTCTCTGGCTGGAGCAAGCACGGGGCCGTGGCACCTCACATGTCCCCCTTGCATTTTGAACAAGAAAATTATCAGAAGCTTGCAGCAAAAGGGGAAACATAAAGGCAAAAGGGGCTCAGGAGTGGAGGGGCAGCTGGGCCATGTGACAGGGAGCATCCCTGGGGGCACAGGGTGGTGTGGCAGCCTGCCCAGCCCCAGCACAGCCAGCCGAACAATACTGTGAGGCGTTGGGAACACGCTCAGCAGTGGGAATCCCAGTCCTTGCCTTAAAAGGAGATTTCAGGGAATGATTTTATTGGAAAATTGTTTTCTGATTATTCAGCCTGTTGAAAGTTTCATTTCATTATTTGCAACATGGTGGGAGGGGGGCTTCAGCTGCACAGGAACAGCGATGGCCAAGGATGTTTCTGTGGGTTTATAGTCCAGAAAAGCCCATTAAATCATTGTGTTTTACCTCCTGTGTTTGCAGACCAGAGAATTTCCCCCTATTCCACTCACACTGAGCCCAATAAGTTGTGGTTTTGATTCAAGCGGGCGGCCCAGGACGACGTCCTGTCTCGGCTTGATGACTTCAAGAGAGGAAGAATCTCCCACTTACTTCCCTTGGCTGCTTGTCCTAGTGGCCAAAAAAAATGCACCCATGAGAGCAACACCCCGCTGCCAATTTATTTCTGATGCAGCCGCATCCTGCTTGCCTGGAGCCTCTTTTGGATGAAGGTGGATGCCCACAGCACCCCTCAGCTGATGCAGGTGTGCCCTGTGAGCCGCATGGATTGATACGGAAAAGTAGCAGGATGCCCCCAGCCTGCCATTAGCGAGCAGCTCAAGAGTTAATAAACTTCAAACAGATGTGACCAACGTGTCAAGACACGAGAAGTACGTGGTATGGATATTTATAAGTACATCGACAGAAGGCATTCATAAAAGGTTATAAACTGTGGTAATAAGCAACCCATCAACTTGTTTGGACTCTAACACTTGATTAACCATTTATTAAAAGGTGCAGTAATCATTTATAAGCCATAAGTGGGACTGAACGTAAAGTATGACTCCTTTTATGTTAATAGATGCCTCAAGAATTTCCTCTCCCTCCGTGCCGTGTTTTGGGTGGTTAAAGGCTAACCATGGCTGCCAGGTGCCACGGCCCCTCCTTAGCGGTGTGCATTAGCTGGATTCTCTCCAGGAGCCTCCCACTCTCCTGACACCCACGGAGGGCCTGTGAGTGCCCCCACCGCACGTTTGTCAGGGCCCTGGGGTTTTGTTCATGGAGAGCCCTGAGTTTATTCTGGCCAGGCTCTGGGTGCTCTCCACCAGCAGCCAACCATCCCTTCAGGGACTGGCAGCAGGGAGGGATGGACAGAGAGGTGTTGGCTGCCAGCAGTGCAGTGGGCAGCACAAGGTGGTGGGCAGCACGAGAAGCCTGGCAGCTCCCCAGGGAGAGGAGGGCCATCAGAGGTGGGAAGAGCTCAGGCGCTTCTCCCAAGCTTTCCTGGCAGAGCCAAGCACGGGCTCTGCTGCCCACAGGTCCTCATTGGACCCCAAGGAGGATCTGTGGGGGTACAGTGGGAACCAAGGGTTGAGCTGAACAGAGTGGATCAGGGACTGGGACACTTCGGAGGGGTTAAAACCACCTGCCCAGAGACCCTGGAGCCCTGGGGTGCCCAGGGGAAGGAAAGAGCACAGAGAGAGCTGGGAACCCACTCCCTGCATTCTCCATACCAGAGTCAGTTCAAGCCCCAGGCTGCCAACGCACTAGGATGAGACAGAAATGCCTCCAACACGAAAGCAGCTTCATCCTTCTGTCAACAGGACCCTCCTTTTTTGTTTTCCATCACACTCCTACCCCCAGACAGGCCGTGTTTTCCTTCCTGGTGTCTTAACAAGACCTAAACCCGTAATTGCTCCCATTACACAACCAGGAGTGACAGTTTATTAGCAATGCTTCCTGACCTAATTTGTACCGGTGCCCTCCTGCTTTTCCCTTCACTGTGGGCAAACAGACCTTTAGGCTTTCTGAGAGGAAGTTGAGCTCCAGCAGCAATGAGTGCATGGGCCGCAGCTCTGGAGCAATCCCCTGCCCTCGTCTTCCTCAGTTTCCCCCAGCTGCACCAAACTGGAGCTCAGTGGCACTACTCAGCTTTGGGGCTTTGGGTTTGGGGGTTGCCCAGGGCATGGCAGCCTTGGATTCTCTGCCCTTCAAAGGAAAGCCCAGGAGCTCCCTGGCAGGGAGTTTTTTAGCATGTGTGTGGCACTGGGTCATTTGGCTGCAGCCGAGTTGAGTTGCAGGGAACATTGCAGAAAATGAACAGGGAGGCTGAGAAATTGAGGCGAAGATTGCAAAGGTTACACCTTGTTCTGGGCAGGGACCACAGGAACCTTCTGGTGGGAGGGTGGCTGAACCAAACTGCAGACGGGAATGGAGGCAGTGGGATCGTATCCTGCTCCCACCCTGTCTCCCATAATCAGATTTAGGGTTGGCATCTTCACATCCCAAGCTTGCTGCTGGCCTTGGGGACAGCAAGGGGGGTGTGTGTGTGCCCCTGCACCCAGGGGATGGTGACAAAGCAAAGCAAGAACCCCAAGGCAGGAGGGCTTTCATGGCCACCTGGGAAGCTGCAAATCCCAGCCTCATCACTAAGACACAGATCAGGTGAGAAATGCCTCCAAAAGTGACTTTTGTACCTGTGACAGAGCCTGGGCTCAGGGCAATGCCAGCCTGGAGGGACTGTGGGAGCAGCCAGAGGGATTCACTGCCAGCAGCATCTTCCCTTGCCCCGACCTGTGGTGGGAGACCTGCTACACTGGGGTCTGTCAGCGTTTGCTACCATCCTTTCCAGGCCCATTTCAGATGAACGAGTTACTTTTAACCCAGGCCAGTACATTTTTCAGAGTGCAGTGGTGAGGCCGTCCCAGAGCTCTGCTGAGGAAAAAGAAATGTCGGGCAAATTCCAGGGGTGGTGGCTCCCCCGGATGCTCTCACCAGCCATTCCCTGTTAAAGGCTGCCCGGCTCTGGCAGCATCTCTCCAACTGGCAGCAGAAGGTAAAATGAGACCAAGCTGCATTTTTTTCCCCTTGTCCACCCGGCAAACTTTTACAGCTTTTCTGCCAGGCCCCGTCCCCTGGGTCTCAGGGGAAAGAGCCGCCCCAGGAGGGGGAAGAGCGGAGGAGCCTGTCTGGCCGCCAGTCTCCATCAAGCTCAGAAAAAAAGAATAAAGGAAAATTGTGCTGGATTTTTTGTTTGGTTGTTTTGGGGTTTTTTTAATATATATGGAGGTTTTGTGGCTTTGACGCAGTTTCCTGAAAATCCTGCCTCATCCTGCCAGGGACTGAGCGAATGCACATCCCAGCCCTCGGCGGTGGGGGAGAGAAGGAGGAGAAGCCAGGGAGGGAGAGAAGAAAGCCTTTGCCAAACTGGCCTGACCAGAATGTGACACAAGAGCAGGAAATGAGTCACGCCGGCAGGGCAGCTGCTCCCAGGCATTTGCATAGAAAGAAACCCCACCAAGCAGGGAACTACACCGGCCCTCATCCGGCTCCCCGTGCTCCAGCCCCGCAGCTGCCGGACCCGCTGGCACCCACCGGCACCCCGAGCTCAGCCAAGGTGGGGAGCCCTGGAGCATCATCCCTGCTCCACGGCCGGCTGGCTGTGCACCCCTGGATTTGGCCATTCCTCCTCAGACTGGGCTGTTCCACCCTGGATTTGTTCGAAGCAAAGCGGAGCTCCCCTCCATGACCCTGCCATGCAGTCCCCCCTGGCCAGCCCTCAGTACCCACTTTGGCCCATGCTTTGGGCTCGGGGAGGAAGGGAGAAAGCCCAGCATTTTTGCACCCAGAGGAGCCCCAGTTGCGCACCCATTGCGCAAGGGTAAAGCTCTCCCACGGGGCCAACAAGGGCACCACCATCCCTGCATCCAGCACACCATTCCAGCCCTGTTCCCAGCTACCAGAGTCGGATGTGGGTGTCGCTGGATCCCATTTCCTGCAGGGCTGGGAACCTGCTTTGTGTGCTGTGGGGACCAGGCTGCACACCCTGCTTCTGCTCCCTTTTTATTAATGTCAGAGGACAGGAGGTTTCCCCTGCAGATGCACCACATACACACATGTTCATCCTCTCCCAACAGGTAGCACGCTGGGAGGATGCCACAGCAGGCAGGTGACAGCATGGGAGGAACAACTGTGACTCCATGGGATGGCTGGGCACAAGTGGCGCATGTAGGCGGTGTGCGCCGGGCTGGGTCAGCAGGTGACCATGGGGACCTCTGTGTTGTGTCTCTTCCATGGGGCTGTTTCCCTCCTCCTCCACCCCAAGCAGAAACAGGGCATGGCCATAAGCAGACAGATTTAGTGTTGGAAACCAGGCTGTTGTTGCCTTGCAAGTTTCTTACATCCTTAAACCCAGTTTTAAAACTTAAACTTCAGTGAAAGCCTTCAGCGTGTTAATCACATGGAGGAGGATGGAGGGAGATTCCTCCATCACACTAAGCCACCTCACCAGGCTGACATGAAAGTGAACAGGAGAAGAGTGATGGCTTTTCTCTGACTGGCTAACTGGGTTTTAAATGACCCAAGAAATACAGCACTTTGTATCACTTCCAGAGGGCTCAAGGCTTCTGGGGAAGGTGCAGGGCTGGGTGCCAGAGCCTTCAGGGGTGTTCCTGAGAGAGGGTGGTGGCAGACAGGGATGGTGCCACTTTAACAGCCAAGTGCTCTGTAAATCTCTGCAAACACCCTCCCTCTACCATCAGCTCCGAAGGGTCTGAAGCCCTAAACAACAAAAAGAGTTTGGTACCTCAGCTCTGTGGAGCAGCCAAGTTCATCCCTGCTCCCAGAGACATTGTCTGTACCTGGCAATGCCACCTCAATGCCAGGGGCTAGTGACAAGTGCCTGAGCATCCTGGCTCTGCAGGGAGTACCTGCAGTCCAGCCAGTGCCCATTGAGGGCTCAGCAGAGATGCTGATACTTTACTGGGGAGGCCGGGGGAAGGCAGTGGTCTTTCCAGGGCAGGGCTGAGGGCTGCTGAAGTGAGACCACTGGCAAAGGGGAATGATGGCCTCGCAGTGGCTGGGGAAAATGAGGCTTGGGGGGGTTGAGTGATGTACACCAGGACTCAACTGCAAACCACCTCTGGGCTGGGACACCTGCACCAAGATCCTGGTGGAGGGGAGACTAAAGCATGGACAAGCTTTCTGCAGCTTGCCCCTGCTGGTGTTCATCAGCCACCCAGCACTGTCAGGAAGGGGTTTGGGAGCTGTGTAGGCAGACGAGGCCCTGTCCACAGCCTTCCTCCAGGCAGCTCCTGCTGGTTGGGGAAGGGCTGCAATGCCCAGCCTGGCTTTAGGGATTCCCTTGCCAAGAGAGTTTCTCTGGCATGGACAGGGAGATGGCATCATCCAGATGTGGGTACGATGACAGCTGGGCCAGTGCCAGTCCCAGGACAGAGGGATTCCCAGGCAAGAGTAGGGCGCACCTTTCAGCCTGGCTCAGCCCCATCCCATCCACCTTCCACTTTTAAGTGCTGGTAAATACCAACGAGCTTCCCCAGAGCAGCCACAGTGGGAGTACAGGGGGTCTGAGAAGCTGCTGCAGGAGAGCCCAGCACTGGCCAGGGTGGGGATGGTGGCTATCACTGGAGGCTGTCTGGTACTCTGTGTGTTTACAAAGAAGTGAGAGTCATGAATAGTTTTGTGCTGACTTTTCGAGGAGAGGTTTGCCTCCACAGGGGCTCCGCCAGTCAACTGCGGTTCTGACACATCTCATGCTGCCCTGCCCAGATCCCACCAGTCCTGGCTGCCGGATGGCTTGTAAAACCCCAGAGGAGAGGTACAGCCCATGGGCTTTGAGGCCTGGCAGAGGAATTACATGGCAGACCTCTTCCTTTTCAGGAATTGGCACTCAATTCCAGGAGCTCTGGAATGGGTGTGCAGGAATGGAGGGGGGCGGCCAAGGGGTTATACAGGGTGAGCCCCAGTCCTGGAGCAGAAGCCATCACTGTCTCCTTATCAAAGTGTCTCTTGGCAGGACCTGCCTATGCACAGGGGCTTCCTGTAAAACACAGCGTGGAAAGACCTGGATAATCCTCATACTGGGAGTGGTGCGGAATGCTCATCCCTCTAGCAGGCTGCCTCAGGTGGTCTGAGGCACTAGGGATATAGGGTGCTATTGTCGACACTACTGGGTGGTGTCTTCAGACGTTTTGGTCGGTAGCTTTGAGGCCGCAGATGGGGAATTCCTGCTAAATCCCTCCCAGAAGCAAATTGCCATCAGAGAGCGTCACCCAGGGGTCAGGTTTGGGCCAAATCCCAAAGCCCTGACTGAGCCTTTGCCTTCTTGTCACTCCACCATAAACCTGACTGTGGATCCTGAGCATTTTTTGGTGTAAATACTTTGTTTTGAGCCATTTGTGACACTCTTCCCAGTGGGAAATGGATTTACACCAACAGTGTGCTTTATTCCCAGCAGCCTGGCACATACAGCAGGGGTTAGATATACAGTGTCCTGCAAAACAGCTGCGGAAACATTTGGTGGGAGAGCTGTTAACAGAGACACCTTTATGCCCCGAGCTCCGGCGGAAGGTGCTTGGGCTGCCGGTTTGGGAAGGACCCTGGGGGACAAACGGCTGTTGCACAGGGATGAAACACACCTGAAATGGTCCTGTGCTAAGTAAGAGCCCATATAGAAGCCAGCCAAGTGGGAAAAGGATGTTCCCGAGGGCACTTATCACAGAATATTCTGAGTGGGAAGGGACCCACAATAATCATCGGGTCCAACTCTTGGCCTGCACAGGACATCCCCAAGAATTACACATCCTCAGTGTGCCTGAGAGTGTTGTCCAAACGCTTCTTGAACGCAGGCAGGCTTAGTGGGGTGACCACTTTTTTGGGAAGCCTGTTCCAGTGCCCGACCAAAACCCTTTGCTAATATCCAACCGAACCTCCCCCGACACAACTTTAAGCCACTTCCTCGGATCCTGCCACTGGTTGCCAGAGAGAAGAGATCAGTGCCTGCCCCTCCAGCTCCCCTCGCGAGGAAGTTGCACACAGCGACGAGGATGGTACCCAGCGCCAGCTGGGACCCAGATGTGCGCTGGTTCCAGGGCAATCCGCCTTTTTACGGACCGGCACGCTGAGCAGCGCTGGCCGCGCAGGGATGCCGGTGGGCAAGCAGGGTGCCCCTACGGCCGATGCAGCGCCCAGACGGGACTCCCCCCGCCCGGGCTCCCCGGAGACAGCGCCGGAGCGCGGCGCCGGGCCCCACCGCCGCCGTGTCCCCTTTA